>CM053757.1:39012335-39129228 GCA_028658305.1 Pachyuromys duprasi
ATGTCCTCTTCTGGGATCTAGCTAGGCTGTTCCTCCGGGGGGGGGGTGTGGGGGGGGGGAGGATTGAAGAGCCAGCCACTGAGTTCATGACAGAAATAGTCCCTGTTCCCCTTACTAGGGTACCCAGTTGGATACTGAGCTACCATGGGCTTATCACATGCCTTACTCTTTTGTCATTTCATATCTTTATTATCTTGTTTCTCTGCATCACAAATAAAAAGTAGAAAATGTTTTCAGGGCTGGAGAAACAGCTCATCTGTAAGCAGGTAGACTGCTTATCAGGTAGCTCATAACCACCCATAATTCCAGCCCCAGAGGGATTAGATGCCTCTGGCTTCCAAGGGCACCTGTGCTCATCAGGGATACACACCTACACATATAATTAAAACAAAAAAAATTTTTCCCCTTGGTTTTTTGAGATAGGGTTTCTGTGTAGCCCTGACCTGGAACTCAGAGCTCCAACTGTCTCTGCCTCCTGAGGGCTGGGAGGCACAAATGATCTTCAGAAAATGTTTCAAAAAAAAGCATACCATCATTGACTCGATAACATAAGTTACATTTCCACCTTCTTTGATCAAGAAAGTTGACAAAAGGGTTGATGTAAGTCCTGCATGAACGGCATCTCACAATTGTACTAGAGGTGACCACAGGCAATTGCTGAAAATAACCAGAGTAAGGTATTAAAGGCAACTTGAACAAGTAGATTTAATCTATCCCTTCCAAGTAACTAGTAAGACATTTTACCTTTGGAGTGAAACCCAGGGCAAAAAGTGGGCCTAGAGGCTCATACTAGGGGCCTCAGCACTAGGGGAAGAGATAGGGCTACTGCAGGTCTGAGGCTAGCCTGGGCTGCACAGCAGGAGTACTCTAGGAACAGCACATGGGGGTGGTGTCCACAATAAAATGCATCTATTAGAAAAGTTCTCATCTTTTCACTCAACAGTCACCCTGCAGAACCAAGGCAGCACATGATACAATTTGTCTTCAGGGACAGATGGCAAAGAAACAGGAACAACATTCTCTTTTGATTAGACAGGTCTGACCATGTTGCCCAGGCTAGTTTCAAACTCCTGAATTCAAGGAATCCTTCTGTCTCAGCTAATAGAGGAGAAAGTACATTCTAAAACAATGAAGAATGAAACTGTTACAGAGTTTTGATTTTATATTAAGAGGCCTACTTAATTCTCCCAAGAACTATGACAAACTTAAACAGCATTTAACATTTATCATCTATATTGAGTTGTGGGTCAGGGAGCTAGGTGGGTGGGTAAAAGCACTTTGCAGTATAAGTCTGACACCGTGAGTTTGATGCCCACAGCCCATGTCACAAACTGGATGGTGTGGCAAACATCTGTAACTCCACCAATCCTATGGTGGGGTGGTTAGGCGGAGACAGGAGACTTGCCCAGAAATTCTTAGGCCAGTAGGCCAGAGTTCACAGAACAGCAAAAACAAGAGAGACTGACTCTGTCTTTAAGGTTGGAAGGTGAGAAATGACTCTCAAAAGCTGTTTTCTTATCCCCACCTGCACACATTCCAGCTCACATATCTATATCATACACACACAGAGTAATAAAAAATAAATAAATTTCTCAGTCTTTATATAAAAAGACTTCAATTAGGGAGGCTAAGCATTGTGACCCATACCTGTACTCCTAGCACTTCAAAGGCTGAGGCAGAGGATTATTAACAGTTTAAGGCCAGTCTGAGCTACATAACAAGCACTGGGCCAGTCAGGGCTATTACACAGCAAAGCAGTATCGTCAAACAAATATCAGTAACGGGGTTGGGTAGCACAGCCCTCATCTAGCATGCAAAAGGCTATCATTATAATCCCCCATATCACAACCACCAAAAACAAAGAATAAAATCCTGCCACCCACACAATGATTCTCAAGAGCATGTGAACACATGTTTAGGTCCTAGAGATTTAGGAAAAAGCGATCTTCATTTCTTACATTTTGAACAATTTCTATTTTATGTTAATTATAAATGTGTGGGTAGCAACTTCATAGAACAATCAATTTCACTCCAAGAACAGCAGAGTGGGAAACTATTTTAATGATAATTTACAACTTAGTTAAATGAATAGTTGTCTTTTGTTTTTTGCCTCAAACTTTAAATCCTCCTGTCTTAGTCTCCTGAGTACTGGAATTACAAGTGTGTACCACCAAGCCTGCCTCTATTTTTTCTTTTAGTTATGCCCAGCTATATATCATTCCTTGGATTTTTCAGTAATACTTCATTTAACTTGATCTTAAATTGTAACAAAATTGTTGGTTGAATTAGAAATTAAAAAAGAAAATAACTGTCACACAACAGAACTTTATATTCATTCTTATATTGTTGCAAAAATACTTCACCACTTAGAACATTTTCGTAAGACATCGACTTTCTCTAAAGAAACACACCACTAGGTCCTTAAAAGGGTGGAGCAGAAGCCCCAAAGGAAGCTTGGCTTTGTTCAGTAAGGCCTGAGTCTGAGGGATGCTGGTCAGCGTGCATCGAAATAACCTGTTGGGGGAGAAAAAGTACAAGTCAATTGCTGCTACAAGTCAATATTTTAGGGCGACGACGACGACCACAAAAAGAGCAGATTAGAAATGAATCATAGACTTTCAATTTTATATTATTAAAATATTTAAACTGCATGTATGACCACACATAACCCTGACTCCAGCACCCTGACTCTCAAACTAAAAACAGGCTGGATGGTGGTGGTGTACATCTTTAATCCCAGCACCTGGGGGTAGAGGCAGGCCGATCTCTGTGAGTTTAGGGCCAGCCTGGCCTACCAAGCTAGTTCTAGGGCAGCCAGGACTACACAAAGAAAACCTGTCTCATGGGGATGGGAAAAAAAAAAAAAAGAAACTAAAAATAAGCAATTAAGTTAAAGACTTAGTGACCTGGCTTCTGTGTAAAACTGTCTGGACTAATAACTAATTATTACCTTGGAACTAGGAGGTGCTGACTCAAATCCTCAAACAAAAACTCTTTTCATTAATTACTTAACATATTTATTCATTATTTGTTAGATGGGTTTGGTATGCTACTGGTCTTGAACTGCTAGACTCAAGTGCTCTACCAAACAGCTAAGACTACAGGTGCACACTCACTGCACCAGATCAAAGTTCACTGAAAAACAGTTTCATTAAAGCTTTTTAAAATATTACTTCAAAATAACAAATTGTACAATTTTTGAGTCTTTACTACATATATTTAAATTAAGGGAATAAAGAGTTGAGTATAGTGTCTTCAAAGCTGGGAGACTAAATCAAGGTGAATAAAATTTGAGGTCAGGCTAGGCATGGCGGTGCCCAGCACTTAGGAGTCAGAGGCTGGAGGATCTCTGTGAATTTGAGACCAGCCTGGTCTACACAGTTTCTGGACAGCCAGGGCTACATAAATAAACCCTGCCTCAAAACAAACAGAACTAATTCCTGTTCTTTCAGATATAGCTACACTAATGATCATGAATATAACTTATTAAAGCTAATAAGAGCAACAATCAATTCAAGGGACATAAACCCATTTTCTAGCCTCCTACTTTTTCTTTTTAAAGTTCTAGGACAATTTTATTAGTGCTTAGGGAAAGGGTGCTAAGAACAGGGGTGAGAGAAGAAAAGGAGGCACACTTTTGAAGGTAACTCAGAAGAGGGTAGACTTAAAAGAGCAGTGTGGCTATACGCTGTAGAGACATCGAACCTCGGTTCTTAATTTAGAACACGCAACCCTCAGGCAAACAATACAAGAGTCTATCTTGCACAGTCTACCTGTGCACACCACTTATTCACAACATCTAGGAAAGCGCACCAGACAACTTAAGAACACAGATACTGCCATGGTTAATAAGAAACGGCATTTCACGCCTTACTCTGGGTTACAGTTGAGTTTCTGGATGTCTTCATGCAAATTTGGGACCGGAGGCTTCAAAGGTGTTGAGGGAAGCATGTTTCTTTCTTGAAGAAGATTGACAACTCTTAGCCCCTCTGGATGTAGACTTAATCCACTCATGCTTGCAGTTAAATGATTAGCACCTAAGGGAGTCTGCAGACAGTTTCAAAGTGAGTAACCTTGGTAAGTGTGTCGGGCTTGGCTAGAAGAGCATCATCTAAAATTCATGTTTAGGTTCTAGAAGTATGCAAATACAAAAGCTTTAGAATAATAACGAAAAAATTATCTTGAACCAAAAGGTAAAAAATATATTTAAAGAAAAAAAAGAAGAAAAGAAAAAGAAAGCTTACCTGAGTAAAGGCCTGGGGGCCACTTGGGTAGTTCAGGGAGGAGGGTGGCATTCCAGCCGCACTAGGTGGTGCTGTGCTCTGGTAGCCTGGTGGTAGTGAGGGGTATGCGTACCCCACACTTCGGCTTGCTTTGGGGTTCTGATTAACAGGCTGCGGTGCTGCTAGAAACAAGGCAACTTTTGAGTTCTAGTTTATGTTCCAGATGTTTAAAATCACTGTAGAGATCCACTAAATTATGAGAATTATAAATTCAATTCTTCTGAATTATAGTTTCAGTTATCAAATTAAAGAGAAACAATCATTAGTAACAAATAATAGCATGATCAAAATCTAGCTAATAGTGCCATAAACATACAGAAAAAGCTTAGCATAGTTAATGTACTTCCACATTATACAATACATTTCATTTTTAGACTAAATTTTCGCTTAAGAAACTTTAATGAATATATCCTAAACGCAATTTAGGGACCTAGGTGCATAAATTTCATATGTACAACTGATTACAGTGCGGCTCAGAGAGCCTAAAGCTCTGATTCTGAAGAAATGAAGAAACTAAATGCCTACAAGCTGGTACCTATGTGCATAACATAAACTTTTCTCTCGGTTCTCTACAATGAACACTATTACTTCTATAATCAGAAAGAAGAAAAACGGTTCATAGCATCTCACCCAAGAAGCCACCTCCTTCAATTTCATCATAAGTACTATGAGTCACCATAGATCCATTATTGGTATTTGCTGTAATACCTAAAAAGGAAATTCATCAACAAGATTTAAATAAGAATGACTGCCATAGGTTCTTCAATAAAGAAATATCTAAAATTTAAGATAACTTTTGAAAGACTAATTTAAATCACAACCTATCAAAAAGGTCAAATATTGCATATGCCTTTAAACACACACCTTTAATCCTAGCACTGAGAAAGCTGAAGCAGGCAGACCTCTGAGTTTGAGGCCAGCCTGGTTTACAGAGTGATTTCCAGGATAGCCCAGGGTACATTGTAAAACCCTATCTCAAAAACAAAACCACCTGGCCAGGCACTGGTGGCACACCTTTAGTTAATCCTAGCACTTAGGAGCTAGAGGCAGGAGTTCAAGGCCTTCGTGGTCTACAGAGTGAGCTCCAGGATAGCCAAGGCTACACAGAGAAACCCTGTCTTGAAAAACAAACAAACAAAACCCAAATCCACCACAAACAACAACAAAAAATCCAGTTAGAGTGACTGCTCAGTGGTTAAGAGACTTCTGCTCTTCTAGAAGACCAGAGGTAGGTTCCCAGAACCTACAGCAGGTAGCTTACAGATGTCTGTAACTCCAACTCCTGGGGGAACCTGGCGCCCCCTTCTGGTGTTCAAGGGCACTGCACACATATGTACATACATTCACACAGACACACACACAGAAATAATCAAAATAAATATTTTAAGGTATCTGATGGATCAGTTCAAGTATGAGGGATGAAGAGTTGATCACTAGGACACATATGCTGTAGTAAACCAACACCAACAAGTTGTACACACACACACACACACACACACACACACATACACGCCAATCATGGCTCCACAGTAAGAGTCTGTCCAGAGAAAAATCAGGGGGCAGGGTATAGATACACATATACACAGACATCCAGGCTAGCATCCAAGTGCCTCAAAAAATTAAAATTAGGAATACTGAAATTAGTATACCAAGAGATGCCTGAATTTCCCTCTACTGAATGCTCCATACATTAGCCAAGATATGAAATGTGCTTAAGTGTGCAGCATTGACTAAATGGATAAAAAAAACTGAAGTGTATCTATACAATGAAATATTAGCCATAAAAAGGAAGGAAGAATACTGTATTAAATGAAATAAGGTAGGCACAGAAAGACAACTATTACATATTCTCATTCACATAGAGAATAAAAGGGTTGATCTCAAAGAATTAAAGAGGAGAATTGTAACCAGCTGATGAGAAAGGAGGTAAAAGAGAAGTTGGTTATCAGTTATAAAATTAGTGTTAGGACAATTTCTAGAGTACTACAGAACACAACGGTGACTGAGTTAAAAACAATTTACTGTGTTTCAAAACTATCTAGAGGGCTTTTGTTTGTTCTGACACAAGGTCTCACTATACAGTCCAAGCTGGCTTCAAATTCAAGATCCCCCTGCCTCAGCTACAAAGTGCCGACAGGCATGCACCACCATATCTGGTTTAGAATACATGATTATAAATGTTCACGAACGAAGGGAATGACAAATGCTTGAGATAGTGGGAATCCTAAATATTCTGACTAGATGGATCATCACGTATTATACATCTGTCAAACCATCACATCCCACCCTATAAACTCGGATCTTAAGTAGCATTTAAAATTTTTATTTTAATTTTATGTTCATTGGGGATTTTGCCTGCTTGTATGTCTGCTGGGAATTAAAGTAGACCCTCTGGAAGAGCAGCCAGTGCTCTTAACCCTTGAGCCATCTCTCCAGCTCCTTAAGTAGTAATTTTTAAAGGCTCAAATGTAAAAAGAAATGAAGCTGGCAGGAGAAGGACTAGGACTACCTCACTGGCTGAATGATTGCTCAGCACACCCAAGCCCCTGGCTTCAATTCCGAGCTCAGCAAATAATACGAAAGTTGCTGACCTGGAGAGACAGCTCAGTGGCTAGGAGCACTGGGTAAAATTGGATAGCAGCAGTTTCTACAACTTTTCTATGGCTCTCCCAGGTCTCAGGTGTTGTATGAATAGTCTTGCCAATCATTAAAAGTGAACTCAGCTAACTGGATAGAGGTTTTTGGTTTTGTTTTGTCGTTTGGAAAATGTCAAGACAGGGTTTCTTTGTGTAATCTTGGCTGTCTTGGAACTCCCTATATGGACCAGGCTGGCCTCACACTCAGAGTTGGCCTGCCTCTGCCTCCCAAGTGCTGGGATTAACGGCGTGGGCCGCCACCACCAGCTGGATAGAGACTGAAAGGTATGTTTGAAGACAATTATTCTATACTTATAAAGACTTTCTGATCACTGCTGTTGGACTAACTCAAGTACTGGAGACACACTGCTGCATGATAAAAATTGTATGGTAGAACTTACATTGGCTTCATCTCAGTGAAAGTATGAAGTGCATTTCATGATACTTTTGAAACTTATTTGAAGTTATCATTATAAATTTATAAAGAATTTCCAAAGGGTTAACTCTGTAGCACAGTCTGACCTGAGTGTGTGTGGGGTTATAGCGATTTATGATGTGCTAAGTTAGACCAGTATTATTTGAAGCTTTATTTTGACTTTTAAAAGTCTTCCTAGCCTGGAGAGATGGCTCAGTGGTTAAGAGCATCGTCTGCTCTTCAAAAGGACCTGGGTTCAATTCCCAGTACCCACATGGCAGCTCACAACTGTCTGTAAAGCCAATTCCAAGGGATCTGACACATTTACACTAATGCACATAAAATTAAATAAATTATTTTAAAACAATTCTTCCTAATTTTAACATATACTGTATGCTAAAGTTTTCTGGTACTTTTTATTGCATTTTATTTATAAATATTTGCTATAAATGTCTTTCATGGGTTAAGATATCATCTTTACATTTTTATGTAGCAAATTTCTATTGCTATGAAGTTCTTTTATTTTTGGTTTTGATAAGTTAACATTATTAATAAAGTACTATTTACTTAGTATTAAAAAAAAAAGAGCCCTAAATACTCTTCCAGAGGACCCAGGTTCAATCCCCAGCACCCACATGGCAGCTCACATCTAAAACTCAGTTGTAAAGAACCTGATGGGTTCCTGGCTTACCTGGGTACCATGCGTATGGTGTAGACATAACATGAAGGCACACCCATACACACAGACAAAGGCATGTGTATTTAAAGGGAATTGTTGGCTGGCTACAGCACAATAGTAGGGTGTTGACCTAACACACACACAAGATCCTAGGTTTTATACTCAGCACTGCAAAATAACAACAACAAACAAAAACAAAACAGATAGATTTGCTTTTTGATGTGGGATATCATTATGCAGCACAGGCTGACCTTTAAGCTAGACTCCTAAGCGTTGAGGTTACAGGTACATATATGCCACCAAAAGCACTAATGTCTCAAATAACTCAGATGCAGCTTATGGAAAAGAAACATGAATCTTGGAAGGAACCTTTTTAGTTGTTCCCTAGAGACTGAAGAAGGATCCTAAAATATTCTAATGCTACTGTATTCTGGAAAGAAGATTCTAGAGTACAGAACGGATAGCACATTGTCCTTTCTGTCCAGCTGAGATCTGAGCAGAGGTTTGCCTTTGACTTGCTTACCGTCTTGGCTGACAGCTGAGTTAACTGACGGTGGGTGTGCAGCCCCCGGAGGTGTTTTCTGGGATATGAGGCCGCGGTTGGGAGGCGGGCCTGCAGCTGGAGGGGGCCCGGGAGGAGCTCCTGGCTGAAAAGTGGTAGGCAGAGGTGGATTCTGTAAGGGAAGTGCAGAACCTATGGAAACATGGGTTTTTCATGTCATGTAAGAACTTAAGACAAAGGTCCCAAACAATTTTTGCTAAAACCAAGTAGACTTCCAAATTGACATTTTAATAAAAATATTCACCAATATGTTAATAGAAACACACGAACTTCCTAAATTTGTAATTCTATGTGCAGAGTTTTCTAACTCTTTCTTCCTGGGCTTCTTATCTGCCAGTTCTTAGTGCAATATAAATAGACCAGCAACCCATAACCTCAGTACTCAGGCAGTGGAGAAGAGGAGCAGCTAGAAGCCAGCCTGGGCTCCATAGCCAGAGCTCCTCGCCACAGAGCACCAAACCACTTCTAGGGTAAACAGGATATTCTGATTATCTTTTTCACAAACTGATCATAAAAACTTTAAAAGGCCATGTGAAATATCCCAAGAATAAATTAAAATGAATAAAATTTGCCAATTTTATCATATCAAATTTGCATTTAAAAAACACAGGCTCTCACTAGATAGTGCAGGGTGGCATCAAACATGATGTGATCCCTTTGCCTAGTTGACAGTTTACTCGTGTGTGTGTGTGTGTGTGTGTGTGTGTGTGTGAGAGAGTGAGAGAGAGAGAGAGAGACCATATGTGGCACATTTTGTTAATTGTTTATTTTCTTTTTAATATTATACTAATTTTCCGATTTTTATTTCATTTTGTTTGGTTTTAGTATGGTATAACCTGTTAAAGTGAGATTACAGGGCATTCCTGTCTTGGTGGCTCTGTAATATCATTAAGGGGAGTTCTTTACACTTTTCTCTAATAAATTCACATTCACTGCTTAAAAATGAGATGACGCCCGGCAGTGTCGACAACTGTCTTTACCAGCACTCGGGAGGCAGAGACGGGGGATTTCTGAGTTCAAGGACAGCCTGGTCTACAGAGTGAGTTCCAGGACAGCCAGGACTACACAAAGAAACTGTTTCAAAAAAACAAAAGCAGCAATAATAAAAGAAGAGAACCAACTTCTAGAAGTTGTCCCCTGACCTCCAAATTTGCACCATGGCATTTGTACAACTTACACACTAGGCAAATAAAGAGGCTCTTGCAGATGACTGTGTTTCATTTCCAGAGTCCACAGTGGGTTTTACAACCATCAACTCCTATTCCAGGAATCCAACGCCCTCTTCTGACCTCTGGCATGGCATAAAACGTGCATGTAGCGCACTTACATAGATGTAGACAACACACATATGCACAAAAATCTAAATTTTAAGATTTATTTAATTTATGTGACTGCGTGTGTGCTTGACTACATGTATGTTCACTATATGCATGTGGTGCTGGTGGAACCAGAAGAGGACATTAGATCCCCTGAAGCTAGAGTTATAAGCAGTTTTGAGTGCTATGTGGGTGTTAGGACTTGAATTCAAGTCCTTTATAAGAGTAGTACACAGTCTTAACCCATGGAGTCCCCTTTCCAGGCCTTTGGTCTCTTTTTCTATTTGTCTGCCTGCCTGTCTGAGACAGGGAGGGCTTCATATAGCACAGACGTGTGACTGAAGATGACCTTGACCTCTGACCCTCTGCCTCTACCTCCTGAGCGCATGCTGCTATGCTTGATAAGGTTCTGGGGACTGGAGGTACAGGCCAGCGCTTCAGCAAACACTCTATCAGCTGAGCTCTACTCTCAGCCCTTCTCCAGTTTCTTGAGACAGAGCCTCACTATATAGCCTTGAACTCATGATCTTCCTACCTCAGCCTCCTGAGTGCTGGGATTTATTTTTTTTAAGACTTACTTGTTTTTATTTTTTGTGTATGGGTATTTTGCCTGTTTGTATGTTTGTGAACTACATGCATGCCCACCGAGACCAGAATGGACATAAAATCTCCTGGAGCTGGAATAATAGTTGTGAATGATATAATGGAACCAAGCCTGGGTGCTCTGCAAGAGCAACCAGTGCTCTAACCACTGAGCCATTGCACCAGCACTTCATGTGCTGGGTGGGATTACACGTACGAATCCCTACACCTGGTTCCAAGACTAAGAAAACAAAACACTCATTGTTTTATACTTATTAGTGACATAGTTAATATATTTTACTTATAGCACACCTGTATTTTATAAAACCAAAGAAACAAATGTAGCCAAATATGAAAAATTTGAAAAAGCCATCTTATACTGTTAAATTCTCCAGGACCAATTGGAAAAACCTTTGTTATTAATACACCGTATTGGTCTTAGTAAGAATTAACCAGTGTTATACTTGGAGAGTAAAGATACAGACTGCTGCCATGAAACCCCCTTATCATGAAAGTACCCACACTTCCATGACAGTAGACACAATTCAAAAGAACGAAGGGCGAGGCGCACTCCCAACTCAGCATTAATAAGAATGTTTAACATAAAAAAATGCCCAACCACAAAGCTTTCACGTGGTTTAATGTTTAACAAAATACAAGTCCGAACAATAACAAAAATGTTAAGGCCAGGCAGTGGTGATGCATATTTCTAATCCCAGCACTCAGGAGGCAGAGGCAGGTGGATATCTAGGAGGCCAGCCTCATTTACAGAGTTGAGTTCCAGGACAGCCACAGCTATACAGAGAAACCCTGTCTCAAAAAGCCCACAAGTTAGCTTACAGATGTTTTTCATTTCTTTTAGAGCATTTCTGAATTCAGAATATGCTATATTTTATAAAATAGGTTTTTGTTTGTTTTTTAAGTTTTTTTTTTTTTAAGGCAGGGTTTCTTTGTGTAGCTCCAATTGTCCTGGAACTCACTGTGTAGACCAGGCTGGCCTTGAACTCAGAGATCCACCTGCCTCTGCCTCCCAAGTGCTGGGATTAAAGGTATGCACCACTACCCAGGCCATAAAAGAGACTTCTTAAAAGCTGAGTAATCCCTATTTCTTTACTGCTAGGGATTGATGCCAGGACCTGGCACAAGCTAGGCAAGTGTTAGGTTCATCAGTACCTATTTATAACATGAAGAGTGAGAGTTCTGGACTTGGCCTTTTCAGATCCTTACAGCTAATTAATGCTAGGGTGAAAAAAGGCAGGAAAAACCAGAACACAGAATGTGAGGACTAAGAATAGATATAACTTAAATACAGGTGTATGTGTGTGTTTAAGATTTATTTGCATGTTTTTACTTAGATATATTTATGGGTGTCTGTGTGTGTGAGACAGAGACACACATGTGTATAGATCCCAACAGAGGCCAAGAGCGAGCACTAGACCCTCTGGAGCTGGAGTCACCAGTGTGTGACACATCCAACATGGGTGCTGGAGACCAAACTCAGGTTCTCTGGAAGAACAGTAAGCACTCTTAACCACTGAGCAATCGCTGCAGTCCATTCCATTTTGTTCTCTGAAAACATGGGCTAGTGGGATGGCTCAGTGGGTAAAGGTACTTGGCAACTGTCCTGACAACCTGCATTCCTTTTTACTTTTTTGTCTGTTTGTATTCAGAGATAGGGTCTCACTATGTAACCCTGGCTGGCCTGGAGCTCACAGAGATTCGCCTGCCTCTGCCTCTCAAGTGCTAGGACTAAAGGTGTGCACCACCACCATCCAGCTGGTTTTTAATTTCTTATTTTCTGTGTCTGTTACTGGGGACAGAACTTAAATTACTAGCATTGGTAAACAAGCTTCTTAACCCACTGAGCCATCTCTTCACTGCAGAAGAGAGAATAAAGAGAGAGACTTTGTTTTTGAGACAGGACCTCATTCTATACCCTAGGTTGGCCTTAAAATCATGGCAATCTCCTGGCTCACCTCCAAGTTACCAGTATTACAGGCATGAACTGCTACACCCAGCTTGATACCAGAATTTTTAGTTTCAGACTTTCAAGTACAAGCTGAGAAAACAGAAATGAAAAATAAGATTGTTTGAAGAGCCATACATTTATTTTAGTTCATTTTAATAGTCTATACGGACTTACTCATTCTGGCCTTGAATTGTGATTCTCCTGCCTTAGCCATCCAAGTGCTGGGATTATAGGCCCAGCCCCTTCTTTATTTTATGTGGAAATGTTCAAAGTTTAAGAACTTACTTATGTTTGTCTAACTATATCTATGCTGGAGTCAAAGTGTTCTACCTTAGGACTTCTATTAGGCTAAGGAAATTTCAGGTTATTGATCATGTACCCTGTTCACTGAGGCTGTACTTATACATTTTAGGCCATATTTACTCAATTTAGAGACAGGATCTCACTTTGTAGCCCTGGCTGGCCTAGAATTCATTCTATGGATTAGGCTAATCTTAAATCATAGAGACTCACTTGCCTTTGCCTCCTGAGTGCTATGATTGATTTTTTTTTAAAAGATGTTTCCCAGGATGGCCCCCCAAATCCCTGATTTGTAATCTTCCTACCTAAGCCTTTTGAGCACGTGGGAAAGGAGATGGAATAGTTTTCAATTTCTCTTAGACTTATTTCTGTTACCTGTGTGTGTGTGTGCAGTGTGCGCAGGGTCCAATGCCTAAAGCACCGGATCGCTCAGAGCCGTAGCTGCAGGTATCTCCAGGTGGCTTCACCTTGCGTGAGCTCTGAGCTCGCTGTGCCTGTCCTCGCGACTGCAGAGCAAGCAATCTCAACAGCGGAGCCACCTCCCCAGGCCCTAAAATGGTTTTTACATGATTTGTTTTCCCAAACTATTTTCTTGTGCATTGAGCAAATTATTTAAGCCTCACACTTCTTAGCTGTCAAAGAGATTGATATGAAACTTTTTTCTTTTCTTTTCTTTCTTTCTTTCTTTTTTTTTTTTGAGACAAGACCGCTCACTAAAGAGCTCAGTCTAGCCTGGAATTCATGATCCTCCTGCCTCAGCTCACCCAAAGAGGACTTATACATACGTACTATCATATCCAACTCTGCTCTGCAATGATGAGTAAATAGAGAATATATATAATGCTTGGAAGAAAACTGGTATCACATGGGGGGGCCCTGGTGAATGTGGCCTTTTTAGCGTGTTGCTTGTGGAGCAGGCCACCTGGGTGCTGGGAACTGACCTCGGGTCCTCAGCAAAAGCAATATACACTCTTAATCACTGTGTAACCCAGGCAAGCCCTGGCCTTCCTGCCTTGTTTCCCACATGCTGGGATTATAGCCATGTGCCACCATGCCCAGCACATTTTATTATTGTGTGCATGTGCATGTATGTGAAGGGGTACAGAGCACATGTGCCACAACTGTGTGGCAGCCAGGAACAACTTTCTGGAGTTAGTTCTCTCCTTCTACTATTGACTGTTCTAGCAGTTAAACTAGATCATCAAGCTTGCATAACGTCTTTTACCAACTGAGCCATCTCATCCATCTGAGATCTTCAAGATTACTCTTAGCACATACTTGGAGAAAATGAACCAGTAACAACTTCCAAATGAATGGCTAATACCAACAGCTATCTTCTTTGATTCATATTCCCTTAACTATATTCAAGTATTTTCCACCAGGCATGTAGCTTTTTAGCTGTTAAAAGTAATCTTTATGGGGGTAGTAAGGGCAATACTCCAGATTGATTAAAGGTCCTGGGATTTGCTGAGCACACTCTGCAACTTAACCACATTCCCATCTCCCTGGGCTTGGTAGTGCATGCCTGTAATCGCTGCACTATGGCAGGTAAAGGCAGGAAATCAATTCAAGGTCACCTTTAGCTGTTTAGTAAACTCAAGGACAAGGATGGCCCAAATTAAGGAACAACCTGTCTCCACAAAGAAAACACAGAAAAGAAGAAAAGGGACAAACAAATCTGAGCGCAACTCTTAGACCCCAAACCTTTTCATTTACTTCCACAGTGATTATTGTCATGCCAGGGCATAATTTGGAATTAATTTCAATGAATTACTTTACACAAATTAATTTCAATTAATTCCAAATACTATTTTCTAGGAGTAGCTTTAATTAAATACTTTTTTTCTAGGACAGCACCAAAACCTTTTTGCATGTGTGTATACCCCAAGTGCCAGGCTGAAAGGGCATCTGCCACCACACCTGTCATGTTTCAGCCCTACGGAAGTGGCTACACAAAAACATAAGGCCCTGGAAATCTTGAGAGAGACTGAAGAAAACTGCTTGGAGAACCAGATGTTTGGAGGACTAAGGCAGGAGAATTGCTTGAGTTCAAGAGTTGCAATTCATGACAGGCAACTCAACAAGATCTTGTCTCCTTAAAAAGAAAAGAAAAATTACCTACAAAGCAAAAGCAGCAACAGTTCAGGAAATGTAGGCAATCTATTAAGTTAACTTAGAGATATGAAAAGAAACTTATTTAAAGACTAATTGGTTTTAAAAACCATTGTTTTCTATAAGGCTTAAGGCTTCAAGTATTAAGGCCAAATCGAAGAATGCAAGTTTTATGTTTCTAAATTTCAAACACTCCTCAGATGAGTACCTGGCTTTATGAAGCTGGTTTGAAGTGCAGGGTGTCCAGAAGAAACATACTGATGATCTGCTGTTAAATTTGTATTCCCAGATACAGCTGGTTGAGCTCCGTGAGGAAAATGGTTAGTCTGTGGCCCTGTGGACGGGTAGTTATACTGCCAGTTTAGAGGTGGTGGTGCACTGGCTCCAGGAAGGAAGCTACCAGAAGGCATGGATGTAGGAGCTGGGTTCTGAGAAGCGGGTGGTGGCATTCGGGAAGGACCACTATGAAGTGAAGGTGGTACTGGATTAGAAGCCATTAGTGGTCTATTAAGAGTCTGCCCAGATCCCTGAGAACCACCAAAGTTCGACTGTGCAGAGAATGGATTCAAAGTCTTTGCTGGCACTGGACGAGGGTAGGATCCCGGAAGTTGGGAATTATATCCTTGGCTCGATGACACTTGTGATGACATCAGTGTACTTTGGACAGGACCTTCAGATAAGACAGGGAAAATCAGTCTTAAGCAAACAAAGGTAACAATACTTTGAAAAATACAATAAGGGAGGGAGGCGCCTGCCTCTGCCTCCTAAGTGCTGGGATTAAAAGCATACATACACCAACATTTCCAGTTTCATTCTGGTTGGCTTGGAACTTGCTATGTAGACCAGAAGCTTCTGGTCTCACACAAGCAAAGGCACTTACTCTTGCACTCAACACACATGCACTTACACAGACACATACATACATATAAATAAATAAACAAAATAAATCTAAAATCAGATATTTATTCAACATAATAGCCGCTGGAGAGCGGCAAATTAAACCTAAAACAATAAAAGAACCACTTAAACCAACAATGATGATTAAAAGAAAATAAAACAAAAGATGAAGCAACAAGTCAGGCTGCTTGTAGGACTATTAACTCATGCAGCTACCATCCTGCTCTCAACGTTTTAAACAGTTACTACATGGTCTTGCAGTCCCCTTGACTGCACAGTAACTTTGCACAAACACTCAGAGCAGCGCTGCTCGCAACATCTGCAGCGCTGCTCGCAACATCTGCAGCGCTGCTCGCAACATCTCCAGCGCTGCCATGCTCCCTGCCATGATGACGGTGATTACGCCTCTGACTGTAAGCCAGCCTCCACTCAAACGCTTCCCTTTCTAAGAGTTACCTTGGTCATGATGTCTTTTCATAGCAATAGAACAATAACTAAGACAGAAGTTGGTATCAGTGATTGGGGTATTGCTGTGACAGGCCTACTGTGCTGTTTGTTGAAGCAATCTGGGAGACTTTGGGACTTTGGACTAGAAACACAGTTGGACACTTTAAGTGGGGCTTATTGGGCCCTCCTAGCAGAAGCGTGGAAGACAGTGTTGAGGGCAATTTGAACTGTGGGGGGCAAGCTGAAGACATTTCAGGAGGAAAGAATACTAGTAAGTGGCCTAGGGACAATTCTTGTGATATTCTGGTCAAGAATGTGGCTGTCTGAACTACAATGAAAAGCAGCAAGTGAGGCAAGAATAACTATAAAATGTACAGTTTGAGGAGAAAAGGAGCACCAGGAAATGTAATGGAGCTAAGTCTAATGCTTAAGAGATTAAAAAGTTTAAAGAAAAGCCCAACGCTAAATGGAATAAAGAGAGTGGTGAGCTCAGGGCAAGATCACAGCCAGATAAGATTCCAACTTGTGAAAAAGAATTAAAGGAAAGCTTAGGTAGTAAAGGAAACCATCAGCAACAGGAAGCTGGTGCAGGTATAATTGAATGAGAAGGACAAGTTCCAGCACCATCAAGCAGCAGAACTTGGCAGCTTTGGCCACATGGTTCTGCCTTTGGAGTGAAGGATACAAGAATGGGGTTGCAGAATCTCCTTCCATGGCTAAGGAAAGTCACTGAGGCCAGGTATGTGTGAGGGGTGTCTCAGGTGAAGGCCTAGAAAAACCACTGTATGAAGCTGTGAAGATGAAGCCTGGATTTCATTGGAGATTCCAAGATGGTGAAGATGGTAGATTGTGGGATACTTGCCAAGAAGAGCTGATGATTTGGTGTGGACCAGCCCAAGGGACAGAGAAGTGTGTTACTATCAACAAAGCTGAAAGGAGTTGGAGAACTGAAGACCATTTTGACATCTGACATAGAGATGCAGAATTTGGAGTTTGCTTTGCTGGTTTTAGGTCTGCTTTGCCCAATATTTCCTCACTATGCTCCCTTTCCTCCTTTTGGAATGGCAATGTATATTCTGTATAAAATGTTGAAAGTATATAATCTGCCTTTTTGATTTTATAGGGGCCTACAGTTAAGAGAATCCCATGAGTCTCAGAGGAGACAAAGTTTGGTCTTTTTTTGGGGGGGGGGGGAGGTGTTCAAGAGAGAAGTGAAGCCCTGGTTGTCCCAGAACTCAGAGGTTTGCCTCCTCTGCTTCCAGAACACTGGGATTACAGGCGCCACCACTACACCACTTACCACTAGATGCTAAACTCTGGACTTTTAAAATTGCTGAAACTGAAAGAATATGGGACTTTTGAAGTTGGACTAAATGAATTATAATATGGCATAAGCTTATGGGCCCAGGGAATAGAATACATGATTTGAATAAGAATGTCTCATATGCTCATATATTTGAATGCTTAGTCATTAGGGAGTGGCACTGTCTAAGAAGGATTAGAAGGTGTGGCCTAATCCCTTTTTGGAGTAGGAATGTCCTTATTGGAGGAAGAATGTCATCTCTCCTCATGTGGCCTAGAGATCAGGATGTAGCTCTCAGCTACTGCTCCAATACCACGTGTGCCAGCATGCTTCCTGCCATGATAATGGACTAAACCTCTGAAACTGTAAGTAAGCTCACAATTAAATGTTTCACTTTTTTAAGAGTTGCCTTGGTTATGATGTCTCTTTACAGCAGTAGAACAGTGATTAAGACAATATCCCCAAAATGGAGACAACCACCACCATCAACAAAAGAATGATAACCTTGTGGGAGATTATCTGTACAGTGAGATATGACTTGGTCAAAAAACAAAACAAAACAAAACACTGCTAACATGCTATAAATGAATAAACCTTAAAAACAAGCTGTATGTTGGGACTGGAGTTATGGCTCCGCAGCACAGTGTCTGCCTACTATGTATAAGGCCCCGACTTCACTTCCCACCACCACACACACAATTTTTTTAATTTAAAGAAGCCAGACACAGGAGGCTCTAATTATACATGCATTGTATAATTAACCTATATACAATGTCAGAATAAGAAAACCCAGACACAAAGGCTGATTTATGATTGGGGCACCAGAGTAACTACTAAAGGTTTGCCCTGTCTTTGGGGCAGAGCAAACCCTTTGGGGACAGTAATATGCTGAAATATGGGCTACTGAGATGGTTCACTGAGTTAAGGCATTTGCCATGACAACTTGAAGTTGTGTAGTAGAAGAGAACTGGTTCACCAAAGACATCCTCTGACCTCCGCAAGTGTGCTCAATGACACGTGCACACTCCACTCCACACATCACACACAAACACACCAAACAAACAAACAAAGTATTGGGTTTTTAAAGTATGCATACCAATTCCTGGTGTGGTAGCTCATGCCTATAATCTCAGTATTCTAGAGGCTGAGGATCTCTGTGACCAGAGTATGAGACCAGCCTAGGTAGCAGAGACCTTATCTCAAGAAACAAACAAACAAACAAACAAACAAACAAAAAGCAGGAGGTGGGGTGGGGGCTTCCATTGCACACACCTGGCCACTGTCATAAAAATATCCCACCCTGTAGATGTGATGACCTTCCATTTTGGTAAAGACACAGATGGTCTAAGAGGGTTGCCCCCCCCCCCACGCTTGATTGCTCTTATGGATCTGGCTGCTTATATGAACCCTTTCAATGTTTATTACAAATGTTTCCTCACCAGGGGAGCATACCTGTATTCCCAGTACTTAGGAAGGCAGAGGCAGGTGGATCACTGTGAGTCTGAGGCCAGCCTGGTCTATAGAGTACGCCCAGGACAACTAAGGAAACAGAAAGCCCTGTCTCAAAAAACAAAAACAAACCCAAATGTTCCCTCACATTCTGTGAACTATCTACCAAAGTACTGCATCCAAGCAGAAAGATCATGGGATTCACTGATATAGCCAATCAGAAGCACGGGTCAGAAACCTAGACTTGGTACTGGCATCTGAAGTAACTTGTGGGACTGAATCCTTAGTGATTTGAAGGGTCTGGTGGTATCTTCAGGTAGATGGGGTCATAATTGTATAGGACAGGTTGCAGTTGGTGTTTTCTGGAGAACTGAGGGCAAATGAGACCCTCTCTTAAAAAGAACAAGAAAAACAATCAAATGCTTAATCCCCTGGAGGACACTTACTGTTCTGCTATGAAGAGGTAGGAGTAAATGAACAAACACTGCTTTATTCTTCTTCCCTCTGCTTACTCTTATACAGCAAGGACCCTCTGTTCTCAAAGAGGGTCAATTAGTGCAGAAAAGTACTTCACACTCACACCAACAGCAGCTTACAAATCAAAGAGGAACTTGCAACAAGGGTACAGATTGAGACCCCAAGTCTAACCTTAGTAAATTTCCATTCTACAAGACTCAAAGAAAGCAACTTCAGGCAAGGTAACTCACACTTGTAATCCCAATACTTGAAAGGCAGATACTAGAGAACTGCTGTGAGTTAGAGGCTTGCCTGAGCTACAGTGGGAGACACTATAGCTCAATCTACCATAAATAGACAAAAGATAGATAGATAGATGGATGGATGGATGGATGGATGGGTGGATGGATGAATGGATGAATAAAAATATGAATTGGATATAATGGCAAACACCAGTAATTCTAACACCTTGGTGGCAGAGGCAAAAGGATCCTATCAAGTTTAAGGGCAGCCTGTTCTACAAAGAGTGTTGTAGACCAATCGTGGCTCCACAGTAAGATTCTGTCGAGAGAAAATCGGGGCAGGATATACATACACATACACACAGACATCCAGGCTAGCTTTGGCAACTTAGCAAGATCCCATCTCAAAATAAGCTTTCAAATTGGGTAATGCCTGGATGTTAGCTCCATGACAGCATGTTAGTCAGCTATTTAGGACCATGTGCTCAATCTCCAGCAAGCCCCAAACAAACAAAAACCTTTTAAATAAATGGTAGCCTTATTATTCATTAAATCAAACAAAAAATAAAAAGAATCCTTCTTTTACACCAATTAATATACCAATCGTATTACAATTAATACAAAAATATGATTTATAAGTTAGTAAGCCTACTAGACAGTTAAGAACACACTGAATTAACTACCTCTTTCACATTAAAGTTCATGTAGAAAAAAAGGCTGGTCCTGGCAGTTCAAGGTAGGAGGATCAATGCTTACCCAGGCTACAAAGTGAGCTCAAGACCAGTCTCAACAACTCACTGACACTCTGTCTCAAAATTAAAAAATACAAAAAAGGGTGGAGACATTGCTCGCTGGTAGAGTGCTTATCCAGTATACTTGAGGTCCTGACTTCAGTCTTCAGTGTCACATAATAAATAAGTAAACAAAATAGAAAGGAAGCAGATATATCCCAAATGGTTTTCCTTAAAAGTCTAAGTAGGATAAAAACTGAGGACCTGTTTTTTTGTTTCTTTTGTTTTCTTCAGGATAGGGTTTCTCTGTGTAGCCCTGGCTGTCCTGGAACTTACTCTGTAGACCAGGCTGGCCGCAGAACTCACAGAGATCCACCTGCCTCTGCCTCTCAGAGTGCTGGGATTAAAGGCAGGCTGTCGCCATCACCAGGTTGGGCCGGTTTATTCTTAACCCATTCATTCACTAATACATTATATATTGAACCACTATTTAGCACGCAGTTTACAATAGCCAACTACAGTACATGAACCTAAAAGAATGACTAATTTAAAATTAATTTGGGAGGGAGCTCAGTGGTTAAAAGCACTAGCTATTCTTTTTTCTTTATGGAAAATGTATTGCAACATTCCAACAGTACATAACTTTTTTTTTTTCAACATCTTGCTCTGCGGCTTCCTTTGCCCTTTTTGCTTGGATGCGAAAGATCAGGGCATTGGCTTAGGCCATTTGAAGACTAGCAAAAGCCTTGAAGTTCTCTTCTTCTGTGATGACTGAAGCTTTCTCCTTTTTGTAGACATTCTAGATGGGCATCACAGGTCCTGTTAGCTGGGTGGCTGATTTAAACTCTTTAGCAGAACTATCTCCTGTCTTGGGAGCAGAGGGCTTCCTGGGAAAGCACGAGCTTGAGCGGTACTCCTTCAGGCGCTGCACGCTGGCCTGTAGTGACTGGATTTGTTTCGCCTCCTTAGGTCCACAGAGATGCTGATGGTGCGAGCCATTTTCTTATGGAGAGCAGCCACCAGGAGCTCTTCCAGGCTGAAGCCCCTGCAGGCTTGGACCTTGGTGTGGTATGGAATTGTAGGGCACCTCACTATGGGCCTGATGGGACCGGACATGGGACGAGGGGCAATGGGGTGTGCTTTCGCCTGCCGGGCCTTGTGTGCTGGCTGGTTGAACCAAGGGCCCACTCGACGCTGCCAATCCTTGTGGAAGTGGGGCTTCAGGATCATGCCATTCCGGCTGGGTGCCATGGCAGCCTCCTGTGCCGCACTAGCTATCCTTACAGAGGATTTGGGTTCAGTTCCCTACACTCATTTGGCAACTGACAACCTCTGTAAATGCAGCCCCCAGGGTGATCTGGAGACCCAGGGGATCTGACTTAGTAGCTCATCTTACATCATTCATCAAAGTACATTCTTCCCCTGAAGAATTCGTTAAAGAAAACAAAAGAAAGAAAAATGAAAGTTATAGTGGCATATATCTGTAATCTCAGCACTTGTGAGGTATAGGCCTGATGATCAGAAATTTATGGAAATCTTTGCTACAAAGTTGGTTTGAAGTCAGCCTGGGCTACACAAGACAGTTGCAAAAACAAACAAAAATGGCCAAGAGTATAAGAGCATTTGCAGCTCTTACAGATGACTGAAGTTCCGTTCCCAGCACCCATCATGTGAGCCAACAAGTGTCTCACAACTCCATGTGACTGCAGATGCAGATTAGACATTATCTCCTGGTTTCTGATGGCACTCCCATTTATGCAAGCGCACACACGAGTGCACACACACACACACAAATGTTTAAAAAAACAGGAGTGGGGGTGGGTTGAGGCTGTAGCTCAGCAGTGTTGGCCTAGCATGCCAAGTTTGGGTTTGCTCCTCAGCACCATAAAATAAAATAGCAACAAAAGGAGGAAAGCAAATTCTAAAAAATCAGTTTGGGTAGGATCAAAGTTTCAGGATCTATAAGACATTTATGAACACAAAGCTTCAAGATTTAGCTCAGTGGTAGAGTGTTTGCCTCATACACATAAGAACCTGTTAGATGCACACACTTACACAGGAGGACTGTGAGACTGACAGATAACAATGACAAAAGAAAACAGGAAAGTCTATGCACGAACAGGAACTGAACGGACTAAGTACTAACAAAAGTTACATGAGAGAGAGAGAGAGAGAGAGAGAGGAAAAAAAGAGAGAAATTGCAGTCAGTTCACCCCTTACTTAAAACTCAAAGCCGGGAAACAGGAAAATAAAGAACTAGTCTTAAAGCTAGGTAAAGTGGCGCATACCTGTAATCCCAGCACTCTGGGAGGCAGAGGCAGACGGATCTCTATGAGTTTGAGGCAAGCCTGGTCTACAAATTGAGTCCAGGACAGCTGAGGCTACACAGAGAAACCCTGTCTTAAAACAAACACACAAAAGGAGTGGTGGTCTTAAAAATTGTCAGCAACTAACTGGGGGTGACACACACCTATAATCCCATCAATCAGGGAGGCTGAGGCAGGCGGATCTCTGTAAATTCGAGGCCAGCCTGGTCCAAGACAGCAAAGGCTAAACAAAGAAACACTGTCTTGAGGAACAAAAACAAACAAAAATTGTCAGCAGCTATTTGCTGCAGTTATATACTTACATACAGAAACAAAAAATAAGGCATTGATCCCTGATTCTGGCACTAGTTCAAGGATCTGGATCTTAGAATTAAGAGTAGGTAAGTAATTAGATGATACTCAGAGTGCCATTGGGTTGTGCCTGAGAGCACTGTAACGGAACAGTGAGTGCTAGTTCCTGTTACTATGTGTCTCTTTCCAGAGCAGACATCAGACAGAGAAGCAGTTTAAAGGTTACTGCATGCAACAGTGTGTTTCTCTTTCTTTTTCTTTTTTTTTTTTCCAGTGCTGGGCATGAACCTAAAGCCTTGTACATGCTAAGCAGGTGCTTTATCACTGAGTGTTATCCCTAGCCAACAAGATGTTAAGTGCTTATAGAGGTACAGAGGATTATGGGAGCCCAGTTACTGCCTATTCTGAAAAAAATAAATAGAGCTCAGACACTGAGCCGGTGGGACTTGACACCACGCTTATTCAGAGCCTGTTCCATGACTAAAGACTTCCTATATAAGGGGCTAGATCAAGGCTCAGCCACTAAGAGCACTTACTGCTCTCCCAAATGACCCAATTTCAGCCGCAAGCACCCATATCAGGTGGCTCACAACTGCCTGTAACTCCAGCTCCAGGAGATCTGATGCCCTCTCTTTTGGTTTCTGAGGGCACCTTCATATATGTGGCATATACATGTGTGTGTGTATGCACACACATAAATAAAAAAATATTTTTTAAAGCTGAAAATGTGGGCTGGAGAGATGGCTAAGCAATTAAGAGCAGGTATTGCTCTCCAGAGGACCCAACTTCAATTCCCAGAGCCAATGTCAGATGGTTCCCAACCACCTGAACTTCATTCAAGAGGATCTGACACTTCCAGCCTGTGTAAGTGTGCACACTCAAACACACACACATACACACACAATTTAAAATAAAGAAATAATTTGAACTATCTACTAGTTGAAAATGTACTCTTAGTATGAATAACTCAATACATAATCACTCAATTGAACTGCAAAACACCTGATTCTCAAACTTTTGTTCAACAAAATCGGTAACTTTAGCTGGACACTATGGCACACACTTGAAATCTCAGGACTTGGGGAGCCAGAGCAGGCAGATCTCTGTGAATTCATGGCCAGCCTAGTCTACAGACTGAGTCCAGGACAGCCAAGGCTACACAGAGAAACCCTGTCTCAAGAAAGAAAACAAAAATTAGTTAACTTTAAAAAGTATGTGTGTGTGTATATATATAGTATGTAATACATATAGTATAATATATATATATATATATATATATATATATATATATATATATATATATATATATATAGTGTGTGTGTGTGTGTATTTCTTTGTATCACATGCCTCCCTAGTGCCTACAGAGTCCAGAAAAGCGTGATGGATACCTACCTTAGAACTAAAGTTACAAATGGTTGTGAGTCACTACGTGGGTGCTGAGAACTGAACTCTGGTCCTCTGCAACAGCAGCTGGTGCTCTTAACCACTGATCCATCTCTTCATCCCCCCAAATTAGTAGTTCTTAGATGTGCCAAAAACTCTGTGGGCTCTAAAGTCACAGGGCTTACAGGTTGAGGGAAATCAGATATTATTTTTAAAAATTACAATCTATTAGGAAAAAGAGAAAGGAGACCATCCCTCTCACCTTAGTTTCATATGTAAAAGGTAACTATTACATAAATATTACAAAGAAATAAAGTTAATAAAACTTCAGTCTCATAACTACCTTGGCAAGTTGATCCAAACAGCTAACAAAGGAGTTAGAGAATGATGGGAGCCCTTATCTCCTTTCACCTTACTGTAACAATCAGGATAAGATGTCAGTTTAAGCTGTCTTGCAACCTCATTATCAAACTTTTTGCAATGTAAATATATATACACAAATCAGTATTAAAAACATGGAACAATCTTTCTAGACAATCTACGTTGTAATGCAATATAACAGAGAAAAATGGTTTAGTGTCAGGAACACAACAAGAAAGTAACTTACAGAAAAGGAAAACAGCTTCTCTTACTAGTCTTGGTTAAATCTAAATGATATATTGAGATCTAACTGAACTGCAACATGTTACCTTACACATGCACATTAAACCAACATCTTAAGACTTTTCAAATATAACTATCAGGCATGCTCTGAGTTTAAGGCTAACCTGGTCTACAAAGTCAGTTCCAGGGGACAAACAGGGATACAGAGAACAAAACAAAACAAAACCCAAATAGAATGCTTAAGCAGCAAGTACTGTCTTGAATGAGTTAAGCAAGCATAGATTGCAGCATCAAACTTTTCTCCATTTTGCCTCCTGAACCTACATCTCACTACCACAAGCCAGTTCTCAGGGTTAATAGGACGAACAACTAAACGGACAAAGAAGACTAGCCACTTACTGGAAAAACTTCCATTAAAACAAACTTCAGAAATGGGTATTACAGACTGGGCACACCTTTAATCTCAGAACTCAGCTGATAGAGGCAGGCAAATCTCTGAGTCTGAGGCCAGCTTGGCCTACATAATGAGTACCAGGCCAGCCAGGAAGGCTACATAGTGAGTGCCTGTCACTCATATACCCAAAAAGGTATTATATGAAACTAAGATGAATTTGTTGTGATGGCGTACGTCTCTAATGCCAGCACTTGGAAAGCAGAGGCAGGTGAATCTCTGAGTTCATGGCCAACCTGTTCTACAAAGGAAGTTCCAGGCCAGCCACGGTTATAAAGTAAGACCCTGACTCAAAACAAAACAAAACCCCTTTAAAATAGTTATTATAAAAAAACAAACAAACAAACTCCTTAGCCAGGCATAGCGGTACATGCTTTTAATCCCAGCACTCGGGAGGCAGAGACAGGTAGATCTCTGTGAGTTAGAGGCCAGCCTGGTCTACAGAGTAAGTTCCAGGACAGCCAGGGCTGTTACACAGAGAAACCTATCTCCAAAAACCAAAAATAGATAGACAGATAGGTAGGTAGGTAGGTAGGCAGATAGATAGACAGATATTTTTAAAAATGATTATTATAGCTGGGCGGTGGTGGCACCCACCTTTAATCCTAGACTCAGGAGGCAGAGGCAAGTGAATCTCTGAGTTCTAGGACAGCCTGGTCTACAGAATGATTTCCAGGAGAGCCAGGGCTACACACAGAAACCCTGTCTCAGGAAACAAAAATAAATAAAGGTTATTACAAAAGACTGAGGAGGAAGGGGGAGAAATTATGTAACTAGATGGTAACCTCAAAAATAAAAAAAAATAAATCATCCTTACAACTAAGGGGGAAAAAAAAAGAAAAGAAAAAAGTGATAGCTCAAGATGGTTATCAGTCATCTGACTCTACTCCTTATTTCTATTGGCCACATTTTTTTCCCAGTTGCTACCACACTGAGCCACAATTGCCAGCTCCATATCTGAATTCTCAAATGGCTCTGAAAAACCCACACACCAGTGCTCTCTTATGCCCAAGGTCAGAACACTGATGTGCAACAGGTGTGTTTGGCTTTGATTGAATTAATGAAGTAAGTGGGATATGAAAAATCCAGCTCTGTAATCCAAGCACTAGAGCAGCCAAGAAAGGACTGCCACACGTTTCAGGCCAACTGGAGATACAGAGTGGGACACTGTCTCAAAGAACTAACTAAAATCAATGAAATATCTCCAACACAGCTAATCACATACTGATCAAATTCCTGCAACAATTCAAAATCCTGACAACTATACTTGCATGTAAGCTTACTTGCACATTTGCAGATTTTGCCACATAAGTGCAATTTATAAGAAAAACCCATACTGGAGACATTTTGCCTAATTGTTTTCACCTTAAGGGGAATGATTTCATCTTCTGCATAAATGTCACTGTTACAGAAGAAAACAGAGTTTACATAATCTGTTACTGAAAACTTAAACAATTCAAGTTATCAACTTGTCAGTGCTTCTAGCTTCTCTTGCGATGCCCACAATAGCTGCCTACCCACAGACAGTTTTAAGTCTCACAAAGAGCCCTCTTTGTACAGAAAACAGTAGTCTTCTCTAAACGCATTGTAACCAGCAATTTTAGTCACTGGCTATTTTTTTCCAACTTCAGTGGACACAGTAAGTACTTTAGTATTATTCTTCCTGTCTTCCCATAAAGCAAAGATTTGTAAGCTAATTTGTAAGCTAATTTGTAAGTAGGTAGAAAATGTGTCTTTATTATATCAATTAAAATAAGCTTAGCAAATCATGCTGTAGGAAAGCTTCAGAAATCCTAGAAGAGGTTTCCAATTATAAGATATTCTCACACCAAACGATAAGTTATAGTGCCAGATGTACACTTTCTAAAGATTCAGAGAGTTGTGTCTAAACTACGTTCCAAGTGAGGAGGAGGAGGAGGCCCTAGAAACGAAGCCTTACCCTCCCATCTATTTGGTTCTTCCACAACCGGAAAACTGAACAGGCAGCCTAGGAACAGCTGTAGGAAGGTCCTTGGAGAAAGATCCCTGGAGAAATGAGCAAGTCCTAAAGGGGTCTGTCCAAGGCAGAATCATTCATCTCTGCAAACTCAGACTAATAAACACGACCCGCAAAGCCTGCAGACCCGAGGTGAACCCTGCCCTCCAGGACACCGGCCTGAGGTGGCGCGGAGCGTGATGACACCCAGACAAGATGACCTCTGCAAGGCAGTTCTGAGGAACTGATTTCGCCTACGATTCTTTTTCACCTCCTGTTTATCTCAAGACGTTGCATACCGCGGGTGCTCACTGTCTGCTCTCTGAATGTATAAAGACGACATGTGAAACAGTCCCGCCAACGCGGGTCTGCAGGTGCACGTCCACCGCGGCTCCCGGGGCCCGGCAGACATCTGCCACTCCCCGGAGCAGACCCAGCCGGGAGTCCTCCCGCCGGCCCGGGCCGCGCCGTCCTCCCCGCCCCCGTGCGGCACTCACCGTTGGCGTAAGGAGACCCCGAGGCCGAGGCGGCCCCGTTCTGGGCCTGGAGGCCCGCTGCGGCGCCGCGGGCGGCCGGGATCCCGGGCTGGGCCATGGCGCCCGGGGTTCTCACGGAAGGACTGAGTCGTCGGGGTCGACCGCGGCGCCGAGCCGAGAGCTCCGAGGGCGCCGAGGGCAAGGGAGCTGAAGGCCAGAGGAGCGGAACACGAGAGGGCGGGGCGTCAAGGCCGAGGCATGGCGTCTCGGTCTCCTCAGCCCGCCGGCGGCCACGACCCGGCGCGGAGAGGCTCGGGAGTCAGGCCGGCGGGGCCGCGAACGCCGGGCTCGGAGGCGGCAGCCGAACCCCGAGAGGAGGGAGGGCCTGGGCGGAGCCGCCGGCCGCGCAGGCACAGTGGGGACACGTGGCACTTCCGGTTCCGGCCGGAGGCCGCGGCCGTGCTCTCTGTCCCCGGGGAGCTGCCCCGAAGCCACCTGACACCCCCGTGTCCCGGCCCGGAGGACCGTGCGGACTCGCCTGCCACGTCACTGAGTCCCGCCGCCCGCCGGAAGTGGCATGTGTCACCGCTACGAAAATTCCCGGCGTGGAGAGCGTCTCCTTCCTGGCAGATCGGGGAGCTCTTCCGAGAATCTCTGAGGATCCCCCGAGGCCACAGGCGTCATCCTCCGCTGTCGAGACCCAGCCGCCGTTAGCGGCACAGCCGGTGCTAGGCCAGGTGTAGAAGGCGAGGGGACTTGAAGGAGAGACGAGTGTTTGTCAAGGTGTCTGTGGGCGGGAGGTGGTGGCCGTCGGAAGGCCGAGACCGGCCTAGTCAGGTCAGCCGGCGCTGGAGTGAAAATCCTGGGGAAAACATGTGAGGACGCTGAGGAGGAAGACTGTTCTGTTCGACTGGAGGATCCAGAGGTCGTTGTAATCTTGAGACTAACTTGTGCATAGTTGAGTCACTCCGAAGCACCTTCAGCGGACGCGGATCGGCATTCCCTCCTCTCCTCTCCCAAGTGCTGACCATGGCACCCGGTGTCCCAGGGAAGCACTGATTTCCCCCCTGAGCGACACAGCTTCGAATGGCAAATATTTAGCGAACACAGAGGCTCAGAGTTAAATAACGTATTGAAATGGTAACTTTAAACCAGACGTGGTGTTGTGCTCATGTAGTTCTGGATGCTGCAAGGTGAGGCAGGAAGAGCTTGAATTCAAGACCTGTCTGGGCAAATTAACAGGATTCAGTTTCTCAAAAATAAAAATTAAAAAAAAAAATGTAGGCTGCTGGGAGAAAAATTGCCTAACCTTGTAGGAAGAATCCCTGAGTTCAGAAATTTAAAGGTAGTGTTAATTCCTCCGCTGAGAGTTTACGTTAAGGTGGACAATTCAAACTTCCTTCTGGGGCGAGTGGTTTGTGGGATTCTTTATATTTTTTTTCTTTTAGTTTTTTTTTTTAATCTCAAAATAGACTTTTTGACTTTTAAGGCAAAGGAGAAGTAGAAACTGGTTGGTTACACAACATAATTAATGATATCAGTAGTGATCTCAGCTACCTTCATTTTACTTTGGTTTTTCCTGCTCCAAGCAGATGACAAAGTCCTTCACAGATATGTACTGCTGATTAAAATTTGTTATGCCATGAGTTTCACAACGTCAGGGGAAAGTACATCTTACCTAACTCACCTACCATCTAATGCCCGCTTTGAAGTACCACATAGAAAAAGAGCACAATCTTAAACTATTGTTGGACCCAAGAAGCAAGGAGTAACTACATATGAAAATCTATTCTAACCTTGATTTTTTATTATCATTTGCCCCAGAACCATACTAAAATGTATTTGCTGTGAGTGGAATTTAACAATATATTTTTTTAAATGGTTGTTTTCTGTATGTGTGAGTGCCTACACCCTGTGCGAGCAGTGCTCACAGAGGCCAAAAGAGGGCATTTGTAGCCGTTGTTTGCCACCCTTCTACCCTTCTCCACCCTTACTACCCCCCTTAGCCCCCTAACACGAGATAGGAGAGAAAACAGGATAGAGGGGAAAGGGGGCAGCGCTGTCGTTTAGACTGCTTCTTGCTGATTAGGGGCGTTGAGTCCCTTGGGGCAAGTTTGATCTTCGATGTCAGGATATCTAATTTCTTCCTGTCTCTTAGTTTCTTTTTTGTGCATGACTACTTACTTAACCAGCATCCAACCACCAACCAGCCAACCGCAGCAACCCCACCTCTCAGGGCCCAGCATTCATATATCCTCAGAAAAGTTTCCAGAGTTCTTGCAGGAATTATCTGCAGCTGGCAAAATCACACCCTTGCAGAGCACAAGGCAAATCATAGTCAGCTGCTGTGAAGCAGACTCTTATCCCCACGCACATATTCCCATAACATTTCTGTGTTTTTTTAAAGAAACCTAAATTCCCACTACAGGCATTGCATCCCCTGACGCTGGAGTTGAACTCCAGCGATTGTGAACTCTCTAATGTAGGAGGTGGAGAAGGAACCCTGGTCCTCTGGGCCAACACAGCCAGTGCTCTTCACTGCTGAGTCATCGTTCCGTCCCCCCACCCCTCACTAAAGATCCAAGTAGCTTCTTTAGGATGACGATACTTTCAATCAAACTTTAATCACGTAAGAACATCTATGATAAAAATCCAAATTAAATATCTAAGAATAGTAAAACAAACTAATAAAACAACAACAAAAGCATAAGCCTTGCTCTAAAGAGGAACTAAAACCCAGAAACTGCTGAACCTTTGTGAGGTTAGAAAAAAAAATGGTCACTCTTCAATGTTTAGGCATGGTCTCCAGCTTCTGTTGGTTTAATCCTCTCTTTACATTCAACTCCTTTAGAATAATATTGGCTTGTTGACCTTGGCACAGTGGTTTGATTTGGTTAAATCAGTCTTTCTTTGTACTTTGTCCTGTTTAAGCAATATCCGTCTGTTCAGATTTTAAAAGTAAATAACCTCATTGGTCAAATCAGATAAATAGCTATAAATAGTTTACTAATAAGTAAACAATTTTGTTCCAGCCCTAAATTTCTCTGATGCTATTATTAACCCCCAAATTCGGTAAATGTCCGAATGCCTTCCACATTTTCAATTAGTCAACTTTAAGATGCTGAGAAAAGGCCAAATGTGCTGTGCATGCCTGTAATCTCAGCACTTGGGAGAGGCAGGCAGATCTCTGTGCGTTTGAGGCCAACCTGCTCTACATAGTTCCAGGACAGCCAGAACTATGTAAAGAGACCCTGTCTCCAAAAAAAAAAAGAATCACTCTGCTTGTGGTTCAGGCATATGATTTCAGTTATAGACATTTTATTTGAACAAGTTTCATTCTCTGAAGCTCGCTTGCCGCTCCATTTTAGGAACAGTTCCTTTGCCCTAATTTGCCTGTACCAGGACACCTGCTGGCATGTGATGTCAGTTGTCGTGAAGCACAAAGTACAGTCATCACACAGCAAGCCAGGGAGCTGCCTTGCTTTTGGGGACTCGTGGTTCCCAACCTTCCCACTGCAGCAACCCTTCAATACAGTTCTTCATGTTGTGGCGACCCCCAACCATAAAATCATTTTCAATGCTATGAAGATAACTAATTTTTCTACTCTTCTGAACCATTATGTAAATGTCTGTGTTTTCCAGTGGTCTTAGGTGAGCCCCATGAAAGAGTTGTTCAACACCTCACCCCAGGAATGTGACCCACAGGTTGAGAACCACTGAGCTAAAATGAATTTTTTTTTTTTAAATCTAGCTGCAGTGAGAATAACTGATAGGAGGGGAAAGACTAGAATTGCTTTACCTGAGAACTAAAGAAGGCAGTGACCTACAGTACATTGTGCAGAACAAAGATAGAAATGCATTAATCCCTGGGCTTTGCTATTTCTTTATTCCTGCTAACCACATGAAACCTTACAACATTATATTTTTTCATTTTCCACAACATATATTTTTTCCCTCATATTTTTCCTTAACTTGACTCCCTGTTTCTCTCTTCCTGTTGACCCAACCCAGGCCCTGGTTACCTCTCACCTACCTGACTGCAGCTGCCTCATTGCCTAACTAATCTCAAACCTCAAGCTTTCAGTTTTGACTTAATATAACCTGTGTACTGTTGCCACATGAAACCTCCCCAAACACAGTCCTAACTATGCTTTTCTTGTTTTGCTGAAAACCTCTAAGAGGTTTTTGGTTTTTTGAGATAGGGTCTCTCTATGTAGTTCTGGTTCTTGTTGAACTTGCTGTGTAGTCCGAGCTGGCCTTGGAATCATAGAGATCTACCTGCCTCTGACTCCCAAATGCTGGGATTAAAGGAATGGTCCACTATGCCTGGCTAAAACATATTAAGAGTTTGAGAGTTGAGGTTCTCCAAGCCTCAGGCCAGGTTTTATTTTTGGAAGGGGGCAGGGAAGAGTGGGGGAGATTTTGTTTGGGGTTGTTTTTCTTATATTTTTGGTTATGAGCCTAGCCTTTAATGGCCAAGCCATCTCTCCAGCCCTGGTTTGATTTTTCAAGACAGGGTTTCTCTGTGTATCCCTGGCTGTCCTGGAACTAGCTCTGTAGACCATACTGGCCTCAGACCCCGAAATCTCTCTGCCCCTGCCTCGGCCTCCTGAATGCTGAGATTAAAGGTATGTATGCACCACACCTCCTGGTACCTCAGGCTAGTTGAATGTAGTTAAACAGTTTTTCTGTCAGGTTTTGTATAGGGTATCATGTGGTCCTGGCTGTCCTCAGACTTGCTGTATATTCAAGTGAGGCCATCTGAACTCCTGACTGTCCTGTCTCTACCTCCCAGCTGTGATTACAAGGCTGCACCACCATACTTGTCAATGGTTATTGTTTCTTCATAATATTGGTTGCTTCTGGATATTAGTCTCAATTCTACAGAAGCAGAAACCGAAAGCTGAAGAGACCTGTAAACTTGGAACTCATGTGTGGACAGACCAACTGTTGTGTTTTACAACACTGCCCATGAGGTAAAAACTAGTAATATTAAAGTTCTTCAAAAAATGATCTTAATTTCTATTTTTCTGTTCTTCCAAACTTTAAATAATAAAAACGTCTTCCTTCTTTCTGTGAGGAAGAAGGGCAAGCATGCCATGGTGCACTTGGGGAAGTCAGATGACAACTTTCCCAGGAGTTGCTTCTCTTTATTCAATCTGTAGGTTCCAGGGATTGAACTCTAGTTGTCAGCCTTGATGGCAGATGCCTTAACCCTGCTGAGCCATCTCACTAGCCTTCTTCCCACAAAAAGATTGGGGGATTGGAGGATGGGGATATGGCTCAATCAGTAAAATGCTTGCCCTGAAAGATGAGGACCTGAGTTTGATCCCCCAAAACCATGTTTTTTTTTTAAAAATCCCAGCACATCAGTGCATGCCTATAATTGCAGTGCTGGCTGGTGAAGATATAGCAGGAACACTGGAGCTGGCCAGCCAGAGTCTACCTAATCAGTCAACTCCAGACTCAGGGATTGCTGGCTAATTTATGTCAACTTGACACAAGCTAGAGACCTTTTAGAAAAGGAGATTTCACAGATCAAGGCCAGCTGGGTCTACATAGTGAGTTCCAGAATGGCAGGAAACCCTGTCTTGAAAGAAAAGGGAACCTCAGTTGAGAAAAGGCGCCCCTCTGTCAGATTGACCTGTGGTACATTTTCTTGATGATGTGGGAAGGGCCAACTTATTGTGGGTAGTGCCATTCCTGGGCAGGTGGTAGCAGGATATAGAAAAAATGAGTTGGGCAAGACAATAAGCAGCATTCCCCCATGGCCTCTGCATCAGCTCCTGCCATTAAGTTCCTGCCCTGTTTGTGCTCCTGCCCTGATTTCCCTCAATGATGAACTATGATCCAGACATGTAAGATGAAGTACACCCTTTCCTCCCCATGTTGCTTTGGTCATAGTGTTTTATCACAGCCATAGAAACCCTAAGACAATGAGAGCCTCTGTCTCAATAAGGTGAGGGAGATGTCTCTACAGTTATAAGTGCTTGCTGCTTGAGCAAGAAGACCAGAATTTGGGGACTGGAGGGATGGCTCAAATGTCAGAAGGTCTTACTGCTTTTGTAGAGGATTGGGTTCAATTTCCACCACCTACATGGTGGCTCACAACCTTTTGTAAGTCCAGTTCCAGGGAACCCAACACTTTTAACTTCTTGGGCTTCTGTATGCACACAGTGCACATTTATACACTGAGGCATACTGTGTGTGTGTGAAAGAGGACCGTAGCCAAGCAGCGGCACTGCTTGCCTTTAACCCCCCCCCCCCCGCCCCCTAGCATTGGGGAGGCAGAGCCAGAGGCAGGCAGATCTTTGAGCTCCAGGACAGACAGGACTACACAAAGAAACCTTGTCTGGAAACACACACACATGCACGAGACATGAATTTGGTCCCTGAACTAATAGAAATGTGTGTGCATGGAGTCTCAGAAGGTAGAAACGGTATTCCCCAGGGAGACTAGCCATTTCAGCAAAGTCTAGATTGATGAAGAGATACTGCTTTAGCCTGATGGTGGTACACGCCTGTAATCCCAGCCCAGATCTCTGTGAGTTCAAGTGTGTTCCAGGACAGCTAGGGCTACACTGAGAAACGATGCCTAAAAAAAAATCACCCTCCCCCCAAGAAAAACAACAACAAAACACTAGAGAGAGATCTTCAAAGAGTAACTCAGGATAATTTCTGATAGTCAAATTGGAGCCTGCTAATGTGTGCGCCCACACACATGTGAAGACAGACAGGACTCGGGCATGGCTCGCCCTTAATTCCAGCACATGGGAGGTAGAGCAAGGCAGATCGCTGTGAGTTCAAGGCCAGTCTGGTCTACAGAGCGAGTTCAGGGCAGCTAAGGCTACACAGAGAAACCCTGTCTCGAAAAACCAAACCAAACAAACAAAAAAAGAAAAGATGCCAAGGACAATTTTCTCATATTCCTTTTGAGGTTGGTGTGAAGTGGCCCGGAGCTGGCCCACAGGGATTGGTGGCGAGGCTGCAAGGAGGCGGAACTGAGGGCGAGCAGCGCCAGGGTCCTGCGGACTGTCACTAGCGAGGCACTCGCCGACCCGGAAGGAGCTGAGAACTGCTGGTGCCCTGGCAGCCATAGCGTTTTGCAGAGCCGGGTTGGAGCGTGTAGGGCGGGCGCGGAACAGGGAGTTGCGTTCTCTGGAGTCGCAGGTGAGTGGCAGTGCCCTCCTCGGGGGGAAAAGTGGTGGCGACAGCTGTAGCCCTCCAGAAGGCGCACTGTTTAGGCTGTACACTCGTCCAGAACCCTCGTCCCTGCTCCTTTGCGAATGGGGAGCCTTTTATTTTTATTTATTTATTTATTTATTTATTTATTTATTTATTTTTACCCCGGTGCGAGGGACTACAAGTCCTGTCCGTGCCTACGGAGACCACTCTGGTGGTCCTTGGTGTAAGACAATGGTTGTCACACGCAGTTATTTCAGGAAAGAGTGACATTTTGCCATAGCTCAAGCCTAGTTGAGTGGAGGGGAAAGATACTAGTGGGGGAAAGTCAAGATTTTCCAACAAGATAAAAATTTGTTTTGAACCCAGCAAAGGAAGAACAGCCCTCCTAGGCCACAGAGTATTTTGCAGCCAGTCCTGAAGAAACCTGATAAACCAGGACCAGATGAAAGGGGAGGAGGTCCTCCCATATCAGTGGACTTGGAAAGGGGCAGGGAGTAGATGAGAGAGGGAGGGGGTTGGGAGGGAATGAGGGAGTGGAATTCACCTGGGATACAGAGTTAATAAAATGTAACTAAAAAAAAAAAAAAAAAGAAAAAAAATTTTGTTTTGAAACATCCAAGTGTGGCCTTGTTAGCTGAAGAAATCAAATTCATCAGGAGTTTAACATATTGTAGAAAATCAAACCTACTGTCTCATATTTGAACATTCTTACATTAAGCTCTATGTGGGTGGTATCTTACTTTGAAGATTTGTGTCCCTTGTTAAAATATTGGTCAGAGTACTTGCACTGAAACAAATGAAAGAAGGAAGGTACCACTTGTACAACACTGCAGTTTGCGAAGGAAGACAGTCTTCTTGTCTCTGTTTTCCAGGTGACCAATAAGGCTGGCATTACAATTTGCGGTGGTGGGTGGTGTCAGTGAAGCAGAGAGGGCAACGTGTGGCTACCAGTGCACCTTGTAGTGGATTTGTGTTTGTGGCCAAAATATTTTGACCTTTAATAAATTTATGAACTTAGGCAGGCACCCTGACCCTATAATTCCACCTACGCAGGAGGGCAGGGGCATCATCTGAGCCAAGACTGCCTGGGTGACGTACCCAAGATCCTATCTCAAGAGAAAAAGTGTCCACCCCCAACCCCCCCCCCCCACCAGTATTAGGATACTCCCTAGGCATTTGTGAGTTTACAAAAACAGAAAGTCTCCCCATTGTCAAAATTTTAGAAAAGTTACTGTGATTTTGAAAGTTTGCAGTTTAGATAAAGTTCATTCTAGCCTTCCTTTGCCTTGTACTATTGTGCTGGAGTGGAAATGCAAGCAGGACTTGCCACAAAGGAGCAGTCTATCAGAAATGGAAATCACTGCCACCTCATTCAGAGCTGACAAACTAGAGTGCTATAGTAGTGATTCACCAAGTATCTCCTCCCCTCTCAAGTACACAGTTGGTTGAAATTCATTTAAATTACTTTTACGATGAAGTTAAAGTTCCTCCTTTGTATGTAGATTTTAGAAAAAGTTTGGTTGTTGTTTTAAAACATTTTATTGTGTGTATTATTATGAGTGTCTGTGTTAGAAATCATACTAAGGAGTACATGTCGAAGTCAGAGAACATTGAGGGAACTGAATGCTTTCCACCATGTGGATTTCTGAAATTAAACTCAGGTTATCAGGCTTGGAGACAAGCACCTTTACCTAATGAGCCTTCTATCTGTGTTTTGAGGATAGAATTTGTTATCAGGTATACCTGTTTGAATTGTCTTAGTCCACTAGAGGCAAGTCCAAGTGCAATCAATACTCACTCTCACAACATTCTTTTTGTTATTGAGACTAGATCTTGTTATGTAGCCCAGGCTGGCCTCTTTGAGATCCTTCCCCATCAGCCTATCAAGCTCTCTCTGATGTTGTTGTTGTTCTTCTTCTCTTCTTCTGCCTCTCCCTCCCCCTTCCTTCCTTCTTTCCTTTTTCTACCAATCTTTGGACAAAGGTTCTTTTTTCTTTCTCTCTCTCTCTGTCTGTCTGTCTTTTTTGAGACAGGGTTTTTGTGTAGCATGTCTGTCCTGAACTCACTTTATAGACAAGGTTGACCTTGAACTCACAGAGCTCTGCCTGCTTCTGCCTCTCGTGCTGGGATTGAAGGTTACCTTGCCCAGCTCAACTTGGTCAAGCAGTTTTACCTGGTAGCACAGGCTGGCCTTGAATTTGATATGTAACTGAGGAGGACTTGAACTTTGGATCTCCTCTCTGCCTCCCAAGCACTGAGATTACAGACCTGTGTGCTATCCCATGCCTGCTTTATGTGCTGTTGGGGATCAAACTGTGCAAGCTAGGCAAGCACTCTCCTAACTGAGCTTCATCCCCAGCCTGGCCTTTGTATTTCTAGTGGTAAAATAGATTACAGCTAGCATCCTATCTAAACATCTTACATGTGCCATGTTGAGCATGTAGAGATCAGAGTCTAACCTGTGGAAGTCAGTTTTCTCCTTTGAGTGTGTTCTAGGGATCAGACTCTGGTCTGCTTCTCTGCCAACACTGAGCCATCTTGCTGACCCTTCCTTGCTATTTTTTTAAAATTAGTTATTTTAAGTTAGCATACAAAGTAATGGGTTTTATTGTGACTGTTTGTTTTGTTTTGTTTTTGTTTTTCAAGACAGGGTTTCTCTGTGTGGCCTTGGCTGTCCTGTAGACCAGGCTGGCCTCGAACCCACAGAGATCCACCTGCCTTTGCCTCCCTGAGTGCTGGGATTACAGGCGTGTGCCACCACAGCCTGGCTTACTGTGACTTTTTAAAAGCTTTATTTTATTTTATTTATTTATTTATTTATTTTATATGTATGGGTATTTTACCTTCATGTATGTATAGGTACTGCATGCATTACTGATGTTTGTGGACCAAAAGAGGGCATCAGTTGCCCTGGAACTGGAGTTACAGATGTTATGAGCCACCATGTGGGTGCTGGGAACTGAGGCTGGGTCGGCAAGAACAAGAGGTCTTAACCACTGAGCTGTCTCTCCAGCCCCTATTTTGGCATTTTCATACTCATTATTGTGCCTTTCTGTGCTGTTGTTTGGTCATCGTTGTTGTCTGTTGGAGACAGAATCTCATTAGTCCAAGCTGCCCTAAACTCACTATGATCTTGTCACATCACAAATGTTAGAGTTACAAATTACAGACAAGTACACCATACCTTTTAAATCTTCCCTCCCCTTATTTTGTAGCCAGGAGCGGTGGCGCGCACCTTTAACCCTAGCACTGGGGAGACAGGAGCAGGCAGATCTCTTGTGAGTTCAAAGCCAGCATGGTCTACATAGTGAATTTCAGGCCAATCAGGGCCACTCAGTAACCCTGTCTCAATAAAAAAAAAAAAAAAAAAAAGAATCATGATGCAGTCCATGCTGGTCTCAAACCAGAAATCCTTCTGCCTTAGCCTTAGCCTAGAGCTGTGATCAGGTATGTGCCACACTGGCTGGTTTGTAGCGCAGTTTCTGTATCTGGGTTTGCAGGATACTGTCCTACTACTTTTTATGGTAGCAGTCGGTGACAGTGGGCTGGGGAGTGAGTGGTGCCTCAGGCAGAAGCGCTTGCTGCACAAGCCTGGCAACCCGAGTTCAAGCCCCGGAACCCACAAAGCTGTCCTCTAACCTCCACACAGACGTCATGGCACATGAGCTCTGTCTCGTATACACACCCATACAATAGACGGTCGGTAGATTTTTAAATGAAAATACTATTATTTTTCATGTTAAAAGTTATTAATATTAAGTTAGGCATGGTGGCATATGCTTACAACCCTAGGATTTCAAGGAAGAGCCAGCCTGAGCTACGTAATAACTTGTCCTAAGGAAAACAACCGAAAAAATTCAAGCATAAGGATTGTATTTCCTCATGAGTTTTAAACATAAAATGTTCACTTAAGGTTTTTAAATTTGCTTTTATTTTGAATGGTAGCTTTGTTGAACTAGACTTGGCATACCATAACATTCACCCTTTTACAGTGCTCAGAGTGTTCTCAATATAGACACAATGTTACGCAACCTTCCCCACTAATTCCAGAACATTTTTCCTCACCTCTGAAAACAGCCCAGCCCCCATTAGCAGTGGCTTGGCCTCCTGTCCCCCTCTGACAGCACTAATCTGCTTGCCCTCAGATTTGCCTGCATGGACACTTCACACACAGAGTTTTCCATACAAGTTCAATGGGACAGATTTAAGCAGTGATTTGTAACCTGAGTTCTGTTTGTTGCGCTGATTTTCGTGTTACCTGAGTAGATTGCTTTTTAATCTGCAGAGTGTTTTCCTGTTTGGTATTCATGCAATAAATAAATCTGCTGACGTGGTATGTTTCCTTGTTAGTGACCTTTGCTCTTCACATGTCTCTGTGATGTGTCCCTGGGTTGTGTAACCTGTTCTCAGGGCTCAGGTGTCTGTTGGTAGCTAAGTAACTTTATTCTTAGTTGGGTGTTTTTATTTTTGCTTCTATTTGAAAAAAACAAAAACAAATACCTAGTTTAGTTTTACTAATTCCTGGCTTCTTTTGAGGGTTTAGTAAATTGTAATTTTATAGAACTATAAATATCTATCTTTTCAGGTAGAATTTCTCTGTGTGATTAGACCATTTTTCTGAGGATAAATTTTATAACAGCAGATAAGTACTACCCTTTTCCTTCAAGGCTTACCATGTTCTGCTTGCCACCATTTCTTGTAGCTCTCCGTAACAAACTATCCAGGAAAAGACTTTGCCTCTTGACTCAGTGCTGCTTTGTATAGCAATGCCCTGTGCTCTTTTAGATGAGTCTACGACCTGTCACGTGGACAGTGCACCTCCTCTTCCTGTACCTTTCACCCCAGTGTCTCCTTATCTTTCCATGCTGGTGCCCGACCTTGGAGCTGCCACCACCCAGACACAAACTTCCTTGAAGCCTGCTCTTCCGTTCTGAAGCACGTGGTCTCCTTCAGCTCTTTCCCCCTCACTAGAGCCACAGTGGTCTTTTGGTTTCCAGACTGTCCCTCTGCCCCGCTTGTTCTGCTCTGTGGGAAGCCTGCCTTTGGCCACCACTCACCACTGTTCTCCTTACCTTCATCCTTTCGTCTGCTCAGCCTGGACCAAGGTCAGCTCACAAGCAGTACCTCTCGGGCAGCCCTCCAAGTGCTGGTCCTCATGTTTTGCTTTTCTCCCCTCAGCCTCAGGGTCACACTCAAGGTCTTCCCTTGCCCCCTTTTTCTCTCTCCTGGAAGTCTGAATTTTCTAAAGCCCGACATCACTGAAGGTGGGGTGTAAGGTTGGGGTGTCAAAGGAAAAAAAAATTCAGTGCTGATTGGCACTGCTGTGAATGTTTGTTAGAGCTCCAACAATTTTTTTTTTTAACTCATTGCTGGCTGGGCTGTGATGGCACATACTTTATTCTCCAGGAGGGATCTCTGAGTTCAAGGACAGCCTGGTCTATAGAGTTGAGTTTCAGGACAGCCAGGGTGACACAGAGAAACCCTGTCTCAAAAAAACAAAACAAACAAATAAACAAATGCAGTGCTAGAGATCAAATCCTGGTCATTTATGTGCTTGGCAAGTATGCTACTGCTGAGCTATACCCACAACCTTTTGAACAATTTGTTTGTTTGTTTAATGTATACAAGTGCTCTATTTTCATGCACACCAGAAGAGGGAATCAGATTCCATTACAGATGGTTGTGAGTCACCATGTGGTTGCTGGGAATTGAACTCAGGACCTCTGGAAGAACAGCTTAACAGCTGTTAAGAGACCTTCCTCTTAACAGAGAGCCACCTCTCCAGCCCTGAACAGTCATTTAACTTGATCCACCAATACAGTACCTGTCCTGTATATTTCAAATATTCCTCACTTCCAGTTTTTAAGGCGGGGTTTCACTATATGTGTAGCCCAAGCTGGCCTTAAAGTCAGTCTTCTAAGTCAGCTTCCTAAATTCTGGCATTACAGGCGTGTACTACCAGGCTCTACCCTCTTCATCTTTGGAGTCAGGTTCCTGCTAACTCTACAGATTCCCTAGGCTCCATTCTTCTACTCACAGATGGAGCGCTCTCAGTTCAAGCTCCTTGTCAGACTTTGTTCCTTCTTTTGCATAGTTTTCTCCCTCTTTTCTCTATTGTGTAACTCTCTGTCCTGGAACTTGCTTTGTAGACCAGATTGGCCTTCAGCTCACAGAGGTCCACCTGCCTCTGCTTCCCTAGTGCTGGGATTAAAGGGGTATGCTACCATGTTTGGCTCTCCCAGAAATTTTTTTCCTTTCAGTTTATTATTATATCCAAGCCTCATCCTTCCTGGAGAACAAAATCTTATTTCCCTCATTCCATTTTAAATTTATTTATCTAGACTTCTGCTATCTAGCTCAGGCTGGCCTGGGACTTCCTGACTCAGGCTCCTCATTGCTGGGATTATAGAAGCATTCTATCACATCCATTTCAGGCTTTTTAAAAATCTATTTTACTTTTTAACTTTTATATTTATTATTTTATAACTACCAGAGTTTTACCTGTATTTATATTATGTGCACCAGTGCCTACAAATGTAAGAAGAGGCCATCAGATCTCCTAGGCCTGGGGTTACAGACGGTTATAAGCCACCATGTGGGTGCTGGGAATCAAACCTCTGTCCTCTGCAAAAGCAGCCAGTGCTGTAACCACTGAACCAACTCCATCTATGGTTCAAACTTTTGGAAAGAGGAAGAGTATCTCCTCACTGTCCCTCTATCTTTTAACCTCTGTTCTTCATTCATGTCTCAGTAATAATAGCTTCCAGCTCAACGCTGTGCATTTTGTGGTGTGTGTGTGTGTGTGTGTGTGTGCAGGCAGGCAGGTATGGCTTGCATGGAGGTCAGAGAATGCATTTGGGGAGTCAGGTGTCACCTTCTACTTCATTGAAGCAGGGTCTCCCTTGTTTCTGCTGCTGTGCTGTGTACTCTACTCTAGGCTAGCTACCCTCTCCCCCAAATTTCTAGTACATTTCCTGTCTCTGTCTCCCGTCTCGCCATAGGAGTACAATGATTACATATGTGTGCCACTGCATCTGGCCTTACATGGGTTTCGGGGAGCACCCTTGGATTGTCAGGCTTGCATGGTTAGCTCTTTTACCTGTTGAGCCTCTCCCTGACTTTTTTGTGTGTTTTAGCTCATCAGATTTTTACCACATGCTGCCAGGTATTTCAGAAGAAACTTGTAACTTTATGACTCAGGCAGGATTGTCGCTGCTGTAGTCCTGGCCACAGGTCCTCCTACAACACGGCTCGGTCGAAGGCCTCTCGGGCCATCAGGAGGCCTTGCCTCTGTGTAACTAAAGCCAGCTATGGCTCCTCTGCATTTGATGTCACTAACTTCTTTCATTTTTTGCTACTCACTCTTCTGGTTCTTCTGGCCTTCCTGCATTCCATAGTCCACCCCTGTTTTCCCTGAGAGATCATGACATGTGTGACTTATTCATAGCATTTTGGTGGGTATCAAAGACAGAAAGACTTTAAGCAGACACAATAGAACACATTCTGATGACAAAGAGTGTGTCACCAGTACTTTGTCCAGGGGAAACTACAAGAAGGGAATTAATATGTGTTAAGCTTGGAAAGGTAATTAAGAGATAACTAGAGAAGATTCTGGAATACTAGACTAGGAATTATTGATTGAATTATTTCTCAGCTCAAGACTTGTGGAAGCTCTTCATCTGTCATACAGGCTATATAGAGCCAATGGACAATTTGTCACCTAAATTATTAAACTGAAGTAAGAGGTAAAAGCTGAGGCTGTCCCCAGCAAATAGAGAGCTGTTGTCACCCTGGCTGTGCAGCAAGTCACTTCCAAGATGGCATTTTGACAGAGCTGCTCTGGAGGTAGTACTTGGTGGGTAGGGCCAGATTTTGCAATATAGCTAGTAGTTTAAGATGTGACTTTTTATTTGGGGACCATAGGCATCTATCCCTGTGCTAAGCAAATCGGATTTTTTTTAACCAGGAGGCCTCTGTGGGTACTAGACAGAGTCTAGTCTGCAAGCCCTGGGTGAGACTGTGGCTTAACCGAATGTGAGATGTGATTTAAATAAACAAACAATAAAAACCACTGGTTTTGCTCAGTGGTGGAGTGCTTGTCTAGCCTGTCTGAGGCTGTAGGTTGACCCTGAGCACTGCAGGGTAAAGGGTAATGATTTATGCGTCATGAATTTAGTTTCTTCTAGGAGTTATACTTAGGACCCTCCCAAACACTACGCAAGTTCTCTATCTCCAGGCTATATGCAGAGCCCTTCTTTTGCTGGTTTTGGGACTGGTCCCACTAAATTTCCTAAGCTGGCCTTAGGAAACTGTGTGCTCAGTAGCTTAGGCAAACTTTGAACTTGAGATCCTCTTGCCTTGGCCTCCCAAGTAACTAGGAATACAGGCTGGTGCCCTTAGACCTAGCTCATTTTTGTGTTTTTTTGAGACAGGATATCTTTGTGTACCAGATGATGGCCTAGAACTGGATAAGTAGCTCAAGCTGGCCTTGAGTTCAGGTTCCTCTGCCATGGTCCCCAGTGCTGGGATGACAGGTATGCATCACCATACTCAACTTGTTAAGGAGCTTTAGAGCCACCATGGTGTGAGATGAGGGGCAGTATGGGCACAGAAGTCAGAAAGGTACAGATTTGAAACTTAGATGCACTGATCACTGAAGCTGACATTTTTGGTCACTATAACCAGTTTCTTCTATAAGATGGGAACACCAGTATATTGGAAGGGTTTTGGTGTTTAGTGGTGAGATAGAGATATCTAGATATAGATAATTGCTGAATACTGTAGGCTGTGCAATAGAAGTAACACCTGCTGGGGTATGCTTGAGTGTTCCACTTCATCATATCTGTGCTACTAACTTACTCTTCACAACAGCTCAGCTGCTGTTACCCCATTTTATAGGTGAGGGAAGTAAAGTCAGTTGCTTAAGGTAGACAGGAAGTGATCAGATCCTGGCTCCAGAGTTCAGGCTTGATTGCTAGACCAGTGGTTCTCAACCTGTGGGTCACAACCTCTTTGGCAGCCATTTATCTCCAAAAAGATTTACATTATGATTCATAACAGTAGCAAGGAAAGTAATTTTATGGCGGGGGGGGGGGTCACCACAACATAAGGAGCTGCAGCATTAGGTAGCTTGAGAACCGCTAGGCCAGAATAGTTATAGAGATTCAACAAATGGTAACTTTTTTGTTTGGCTTTGGTTTTTTGTTGAATGACTGTAGTGAGTTGAGGTGGCCTACACTTATGGTCCCAACACTCAGAAAATGGAAAACAGGAGGATTGAAAGTTTGGGATTAGTCTAAAACATGTAACAAGACCCTGTGTCTCGACTCCATCTCACCTGCAGCCAACATAAGATGAATGGGTGATTTAGCACTGTCTCTTCGTCTATATATTGTGGGTGAGGAGCAAGAAGTGTAATGCCAAACTTGGCATGATGGGGCACATGCGTATGATCCTAGCATTTAGGGAGGCAGAGGCAGGTGGATCTCTGTGAGTTCAAGGCCAGCTTGCTCTACAAAGAGTCCAGGACAGCCAAGGCTCCACAGAGAAACCCTGTCTCGGGGGTGTAATGGTTGTCTAGCGTGTGACTTACAAGTCTCCCTTCAGTAGTTGCATCATTGATTGATTTCAGTTTGTTTCCTCAAACTTCCTGCGAAACTGCAGATCCCCTCATCCTGCTTCACCTCCCAAGTCCTAGAACAACACCACACCCATATTTTTGTTGTTTCAAGATTTCTTTTCTTTTTTTCAAGACAGGGTTTCTCTGTCTAGTCCTGGCTCTCCTGGATCTCACTCAGTAGACTAGGCTAGCCTCAAACTCAGAGATCTACCTGCCTCTGTCTCCCAACTGCTGCTATTACCACTATGTACCACTGCCCTGTTGTAAGATTTTTTTGTGGGTTTTTTTTTTAAGATTTATTTATTATTTATACAACATTCTGCCTGCACACCATCTCTTACTATAGATGGTTATGAGCCACCATGTGGTTGCTGGGAATTGAACTCAGGACCTTTGGAAGAACAGTGAGTGTTCTTAACCTCTGAGCCATCTCTCCAGCTCTGTTGTAAGATTTTTATACATGTGTGTGCGTGCATGTGTATGTGGTATGTTCACGAGCATAAGTGCAGTTGCCTTTGGAGTCCAGAAGAGGATGTCATATGCTCTGGGGCTGGAGTTACATGAGGTTGTGAGTCACCTGATGTAGGTGCTATGAACCTAACTTGGGTTGTCTGGAAGACCAGCAAGTACACTCTTAATTACTGAGCCATCTCTCCATCGCTGTCTGTTGTTTTAAAACAGAATCGCGTAGCCCAGGATGGCCTCAAATTTGCTATATAACTAAGAATGATCTTGAACTTCTGGTCCTCCTGCCTCTGTTTCCCAAACTCTGCGGGTATGGTCATGAGCCACAAGACTCATGTTTCATTTGCTTTGAAATAGGAACTCACTCTGGAGTCCAGGGTGACCTGGTACTGATGATGTAGCCGAGCCTAGCCTTGAACTCACAACAATCCTCCTCCTCCTTCTGTTAGTGTTTTGGTTTTTTTTTTTTTTTGGTAGTTTTTTTTCTTTCATGTGTGAGAATCTTTTGCCTATATGTATGTGTGTGCACCACATGTGTACCTCAGAGATCAGAATAAGAAGTCAGAACTGGAGTTCTGGGTGGTTGTAAACTGTCCTGTGAGTGCTGGGAACTGAACCCAGGTCCTCTGCAAGAGCAACCAGTGCTCTTAACTGCTGTGCCGTCTCCCCAAGCTTCAGTGCTTAAAGCCAGCATAAGTGCTGGGATTCTACCATCACAGTCTGGGTTTTAGGGTTTTAGCAATTTTCGGTCAGATTGCATTTATGTAGTTAGTTTGCCATTCTACAGCCTTCTTGAGAGAAAAAGCCATGTGAGTCATCCCTTTTATATTCTTTATAATTTATTTAATTTTATTTTATGTGCATTAGTGTGAGGTTGTCAGAGCCCTGAGCTGCCATGTGGGTGCTGGGAATTGAACCTGGAGCCTTTGGAAGAGGCAACAATGCTCCTAACCACTGAGCCATCTCTCCAGCACCTCCCCCACCCCTTGTATTTTTAGCAGTGAGTATCTCAGGTCCGCAGACTTAACATAAGCTCAGAAATCATGAATAAAATAACATTCTGTTGCTGTATGAGTCTCTTTGATAAAATATGGCATCCTCAAATCTCTTGGAAAGATAAACTTTTCATGTATACTAAGTTTCATTTTTTGTTTTGGTTGTTGGTGCTGGAGCTTGAACCCAGGACCCTGTGCATACCATGCCTACACCTCAGCCCCTGCACCTATCACCCATATGATAATAGTTACAGGATATAACTTGGGGGGAAGGGATACTTTTTGAGCAGGGTATGTAGCCCAGGCTGGCCTGGAACTGGCTGTGCAACCCAGATTGCCCTTGAACTCAGGACCCTGCCTTATCCTGCCAAGTGCTAGAATTCACATATAAGCATCCCACTCATGTTCTCATTTTTTTAAAGATTTATTTATTATTTATACATTATTCTGCCTGCATGTGTGCCTGCATGCCAGAAGAGGTCACCGGATCTCACTATAGACGGTTATGAGCCATCATGTGGTTGTTGGGACTTGAACTCAGGACCTTTGGAAGACCAGCCAGTACTCTTAACCTTTGAGCCATCTCTCCACTCCCCTCATGTTGCTCAATCTTGGTTACTGACACACCCATAGCTTTTCTGTGTATGTGACCCCAAACTGGACTTCTAGGGCTCTAAAAACAAAATTTGGCAGCACTTGGGAGGCAGATGCAGGCAGCTCTTTGAGTTTGAGGCCAGCATGATTTATAAAGTAAGTTCCAGGACAGCCAGGCTCCACAGAGAAACCCTGTCTCAAAAGAGCAAAAGTAAAACAAACAAACAAAACCAAAGACCAAATTTTAACCTAGGTATGAGGATGTATACCCAAAAATTTAGGTACTCAGAAGGCCAAGGCAGGATTGTGAGTTGGAGGCCAACTGGAGGAATTTAGTAAGATCCAGCCTCCTGCCCCCAAACTAAAGAAAGTAAAGAGCTAGGGATGAAGCTCAGTGGGTGAGACCTTGTCCAGCATGCTTGAGACCTGGGTTTGATACCCATCCCAGCCCTCTCAAACTAGTTCCAGAAAGGGAAGAAGAGAAGGGAGAGCCCAGTGCCAAGACTTAGAACAGAGATGGGCTGGTACAAACTACAGGTGGCTTTGCCCCCTTTTCACCCTCTGAGGTGATGCGGGCACAAGGGTCACTTGGTTGCTTACCCTTAGCCACTCATGTCAGGACAGCCTACTGCAGATATGATTAAAGAGTGACCAGGACATGTCTAAACGACAAAGAGTATGGCCTTCCCACGGTTGGGACTTAGCCTGAGTTTCAGAGTTATTTGGTTACATCTAGAAAGCGAACTTTTTAAAAAAAGATTTATTTGTTTATTATTTATACAGTACTCTTCCTGCATGTATGCCTACACACCAGAAGCCACCAGAATTCATTATAAATGGTTGTAAGCCACCATGTGGTTGCTGGGAAATGAACTCAGGACCTTTGGAAGAGCAGCCAGTGCTCTTAACCACTGAACCACTTTTCCAGCCTCCTAGAAAAGGGAATTTTGTTGACCTGTGAAAGTGCATGTCTGTGTCTTATGATTTTCTTTCAAGGAACTTTCTGTCTTGCTTCTCTTTTACCCCATTAGTTTGCCAAGCTATGTTAAGTAAATACTGGTGTGTACTGTTTTCTTCTTAAAAGATTTGTTTAGTAAGTGGAAATGATTAAAAGCTGAAAAATTCACAAAGCTAACATACACCAAATTTATCACCTAGAGCCAGTTGCCATGGGAAGAGGAGCTGGGTATGGAGGCGCATGCCAGTCATCTTAGCACTGGGGAGACAGGAGCTAGACAACTGGAAATTCAGGGCCCTCCCTCTGCCCAAAAGCCAGCCTGCGTTAGAGGCCCACTCTCAAAAACATATGGCATAGGTGAGACAAGTTCTCTACACTGAGCTTCCTTTTAATTTACATTTTATTTATTGTGGAGAGGCACACAAATGCCATGGTATCCTTGGAGAGGTCAGAAGATAGTTTGCAGGGTGGTTCCCAGGGATTGAACTCAGACCATCAGACTTGACAAGTGTCTTTATTCATCAAGCCATGTCACCAGTCCATGCAGCGAGCTTTTTGTAAATATATATATATTTTTTTGCAGGGGTGGGGTGGAGATGAGAGAATGGGGTGGGCTTGTTTGTTTACTTTTTTACATATTTTTGAGACAGTCTCAGAAAGCGTAGGCTATGTAGGTTATGCAGCCTAGCCTGAGTCTGGTCTTGAATTCATCTTCCTGCCTCCTCAAATCTAACTGACATTACATCTGACCTCAGGCTTTCTATTTATTTATTTTTGAGACATCTTCTCACTAAGAATCCCAGCTCTTGGTCTTGAACCTATAGTGTAGCCCAGGCAAGATTTGAATTTGGTGATCATCCTGCCTCAACCTTCTGAATAACTAGAATTTCAGACTTGTGGCACCAAGTCCAGCTTGGAAACTCTTACTAATTATTATTATATAGCTGTGGCTAGTCTGGGACTCAATAAATAAACCAGGCTGGCCTCAAACTCAGAGATCTGCCTGCCTGGAATTAAAGGCTTGCACCATCACATTTGTTTGACATTATTATTATTATTTTGCTGCTGTTGCTGTTGAAACAGTCTCATATAGCCTAGGCCGGCCTTGAACTAACTATGCAGTCAAGGATGACCTTAAACTCTTGACCCTCCTGCTTCTTACTGCCTCAGTTATCAGGCATGGAAACTTACCGATCTTTTTTCTTTTCTCCCCATTCTTTCCCCCCCAACTCCTAGCTCACATCTACATATTTTGAATGCAGATTGCTTCCAAAATTTGTCTTTAAAAATCTCGAAGGGTTTTATTTTCATGTGTGTGTGTGTGTGAGAGAGAGAGAGAGAGCGAGAGAGAGAGAGGTGTACCAGTGCCAGTGCCCTCAGAGGCAGAAAAGAGCGTTGGAAACCCTGGAGCTGGATCATAGACAGTTGTTAGCCACCTGGCATGGTGCTAGGAACTGAACTCAGGGTCTCTGGAAGAGCAGGAGTACTTTTAACCACTGAGCCGTTGCTCTAGCCCCCCAGTTTTCTTTTCTTTTTCTTTTTCCTTTGAGACAATTCACCCTATAGTCTAAGCTGACCTTGAATTCATAATCCTCCTGCCTCAGCTTCCCAATAGCTATCATTACAAGTATGTGCCATCATGCTTGGCTTTTACATAGGTTTGAAAAAGTTTTATGCCAGTTTATACTGCTACTTTATTTCCTTTATACTTGTTTTTGGTTTTTTGTTTTTTTTTAAGAAACAAGAAATCATCATATTGTGGCTGGCCTAGAACTTCTCTATAGACTGGTCTAGCCTCAAACTTGCAGTGAACCACCTGCCTCTGTCCTGAGACCTGGGGTTATAGGTGTTGGCCACCATGCCTGGCTCTTAATTTTTTTTTTTTTTCTAGCCTGGTTGCTGTAATTCATTTTGTTCCTTCCATAGACAAAGAATGATCTCTGCCTGACAGTCTAATGGCATTTTGAGATTTATGCATTTGTATAGATGAGGTTCTGTAAGCCTCATCAAAACAGGGTTTTGTTGTTGTTGTTTATGTGTGTGCACAAATGCATGTGTTCATGTGCACTACAATGTATGTGTAGAGGTCAGAGGGCAGTTTGTGAGGTTGGTTCTCTCCCTACCATGCAGATCCCATTGACTGAACTGAGCACATCAGGCTTGGCATCAGGTGCCTTTATGGACTGAGTCCTCTCACCAGCCCTATATTACAGATCTGACACTCGTGTAAGGGTGGAGGATTACTCAGACCTGTTAACACCTGACAGTATTTTATGTATGTTGGCCATGCTGAGTGCTAAATCTAACTAAACCTTGTTTTTCAGACCCTGTAAGATCTGGACATGTCCTTCATATTTGACTGGATTTACAGTGGTTTCAGCAGTGTGCTGCAGTTTCTAGGTAACCTCAGCTTTGCTCTTTGTAGCTATCCCATTTAACCCTGTTTATGTAAATGCATTAGTTTGTAGAGAGCTCTTTTATGTAAGCCTGTGGTTAAGAAAGTGAGCTTTGAAATTATGAAATACATGCAGTGACTCACTGCCTTGAAATCACATAATCTTAGGTCAGGTGTGGGAGAGACACCTGTATCCCAGCACTCAGGAAGCTGAGACTAGAAGATTAAAAGCAGGTTGCAGGCCAGCCTACTCTTCAAAATAAGCTCAAAAAATTTTCAATTATATAAACTTGGGTAATTTACTTTTTCTACTTTACCTTATCTATAAAATGACTATATGTATGTATGTATGTATGTATTTAAACTACTGGGGATTGAACCTAGGGCCTAGGGCCTCACATATGCTAGGCAGGTGCTCTAGCACTGAGGTGTATCCCTAGCCTCGGCACTCATGAGTCTATCTCTTATAATTTTATTAATTTACTTATTTAGAGACAGGGTCTAACTATGTACCCCTGGCTGGCCTGGAACTCATGGAGATGTGCCAGCCTCTGGGCCCAACCCTGGTGCTTAGATTAAAGGTGTGTGTCACCATACCTGGCTTCTATCTTCTATAATTGTTGTTAGTAATATTACTAACAAATATGTACTGCTTCTAGCCTAGTTTACTGCATTTTTTAATACATTATCTCTTTTAATCTAGTGTGCAATTTAGTGTTACTTTTGCTTTGGGGTTTTTTGGTACAGGGACTCTGACCCAAGGCCTCTTGCATGACAGGCTGTTGCTTTATCAATTAAGCATCCCCGGCCCTGTCAAGCATTAGGCTTATTATAAACATTCATGTCAAGGGCTGGGGAGATGGCTCAGTTAGTAAAGAATTTGTTGTGCAAGCATGAAGATCTGAGTTCCATCCCAGCACTCATGTTAAAAAATAAAAATTAAAAAGCTGTTTGTGGGGAAGCGGCTGGCTAAAGAAATGGCTCAGCAGTTAAGAGTGCTGATTGTTTTTCCGGAGGATCCAAGTCACTTCCCAGCGCCCACACGGCAGCTAACAACCACCTGTAATCAGTTCCAGGGGAACCAGCTTCCTCTTCTGGCCTTCTGAAGTACCAGGTGTTCACATGGCACACAGACACACATGCAGGCAAAATACCTGTATGGCTTAGTGAGCTAAGGTGCAGGCTGCCAAGTCTGATGATTCCCAGAGCCCATGGAGTACAAAAAGGAAAAAAAAAAAAAAAAGGACCTGTAAAATGTTATTAGCTGGAATGGTGGGTTGTAATTCCTGTATATCAGTTTATAGAAACGGAAACTACCTGAATTGTGGCGGAAAGAGGTGCTGGGTGTGGTTGTGCACATCTTTAATTAGCACTCAGAGGCAGAGGCAGGTGGATCTTTGAGTTTAAGGGTAGCCTGGTCTATGTAGTCCATTCCAGAGCAGCCAGTGCTAAATAGTAAGACCCTGTCTCAAAGTAAAGAGAGTAGATGTTGGGTGATGGTGATGCACACCTTTAGTCTCAGCTCTCAGGAGGCAAAGGCAGGTGGATCTCTGAGTTCAAGGCAGCCTAGTCTACAGAGCGAGTTCCAAGACAGCCAGGACTATACAGTGAAACCCTATCTCAAAACACACACACACACACAAAAGAAAAAAAAAAAAGAAAGAAAAAGAAAGGGAAGGAGGGTGGGGTGGTTCTGTAATGTATTAAAATGAAACTAAAGTAAGTATATGGCTCTCTAAAGATATTGTAGCTCAGCAAGGCACAGTGGCGCACGCTTTTAATCCTAGTACTCAGGAGGCAGAGGCAGGCAGATCTGTCTACAAAGCGAGTCCATGACAGCCAGGAATCTGTTATACAGAGAAACCCTGTCTTGAAAGACCAAAAACTAAACTAAAATAAAAAGATGGAACACCACCTATGGTAAAATAACATCTCTATTTTTTTCAACCTGCAAATGATAATTTGATATTAAAAACTCGAGTGTCAAGTTGGTGTGGCAGTTCATGCCTATAACTCTAGCACATGGAGGTAAACCTAGAGGATTGCCATGAGTTCACAGCCAGCCTGTAAAGGCCCCATCTGCCTGATGACTCGCAGGATAGGAGGGATCCTCTGAACTACCCAGCACATTGTGGCAGTCGCATGCTCACACACACACACTAGAGCAAAGAGATTGAATAGGACAGATCTTACAACAGTGTAAGCAGACTTCAAAGCCCAGGTCTGAGTTAGGCACCTAACTCTGAACCAAAAAATTTTTTGAAGGTTAAATGAATAACATCTATAAGTACTTAGAAATGCCTGCAAACTAAGGATTTAATCCAGTACATAATTCTGTGAGCTATTTTCGTTGTTTATTTTTCAAGTGTAGTGTGCTTGGGATTGAATCTAGATCCTCATGTGTGCTAAGTAAACCCTCTACCACCGAGTTCTATCCACTGCTCCAATACAATCTTTCCAAAGTAAAGTTTAAATGCTGCAGATGTGTCCTAGGTATCCCCTTTGAGAATCATATTGATGTGCTTCTACTATTTAATATTTAGTCCCCTGGAGAAAAACAAAAAAGAAATTTAGACTACTAACCAAGTGTTATGGTATATCTGATGATGGGAGTTAAAAGCTGGTTTTGGCTACATTGGTAGATTTTATTTTTTCCTCCCTCCCTCCCTCCCTCCCTCCTTTCCTTCCTTCTTTCCTTCTTCCCTGCCTCCCTCCCTCCCTCTCTCCTTCTCTCCCTCTCCATCTCCCTTTTTGTTTTCTTTCTTTCTTTCCTTTTCTAAGACAGGGTCTCGCTGTGTAGCTCTGACTGTTTTCAGGCTATCCTGGTCTACAAAATGAGAAGATCACAGAGATTCTGCCTCTGCTGGGATTAAAGGCGTGCACCACCACCTCCTGGCACCCAAACTTATTTTTTAAATGATTAATTTATTTTCATCTGAGAAAAAAATTCTTCTTTCACTTTTCATGTGATCTATCTTCTTGAAGACATGATGTCAGTTATTTATAATGTCTTTCTAGTGCAGTGTATAAGCATTACCTTTGGTTAGCAAGAGCTCCCGTCTCTATACTATAGACAAGTGTGAGCAACAAGCTTCTGCTGACTAGAACCAAACTTAATTCTTTATGTGAGGTCCCATATCACAGATACATTGATTGACTTGTCTGTCTGGATTGCACTGGGATCCATCCCAGGCCTTGCATGGCCAGGCACATTGTTTACCACTGAATTACATCCACATCACAATTTAAAACTTGTTTTGAGATGGTGTCTCAATTAATTACTCAGGTTAGTTTGGAACGCATGTTCTTCCTGCCTCTGCCTCCTATGCACAGAAGGTTACGGGTGGCTGTGTTGCCCAGCTGTCCTCGAACTGGCATGATCCCCTGCCTCACCTCACCAGTGATGCTGGAGTTACAGACCTTTGTTGCCTTGCTTGGATAATGTGTAGATTTTTAAAAAATTTTAACTGAAAATGAGGGGCTGAAGAAATGGCTCTTAAGAGTAAGAGTACTGGCTGCCTACCCTTCCAGAGGACCTAGGCTCAATTCCCAGCACCCACATGACAGCTCATGTATTTGTAACTCTTGTCTCAGGGAACCCAACATTCTCCTGTGGCCTCCTCAGATACTTCACTTCAGTCATACACGTGAAATAAAACCTGAAAATAGTCCTTACTTGGTAATATAGACTTTTAACCTCAGCTATTCAGGAGACTGAGGAAGGATTAAATTAAAAGTTAGACTGAGCAACAGAATGAATTCAAAGCCAACTTGGGCTTTGAATTTGGTGGGAACCTATCTTACAATAAAATGTAAAAAGAGGGCAAGGGCATAGCTCAGTGATGGAAAACACCTACCTGGCCTAACTTGGGGGTAGCACTGCCAGACAAAAACAAAAGAAGCAAGAGCAGAAAACTTAAAGATAAGTTTAGGGTAGCCAGGTGTAATGGCACATGCCTTTGATCCCACTCTGGGAGGCAGAGGCAGGTGGATTGCCGTGAGTTCAAGGCCAGCCTAGTCTACACAGAGAAACACTGTCTTAAAAAAAAAAAAAACAAAACAACAACAACAAAAAGATAAGCTTAGGAAGCCAAGCTTATTTATGCTAAATTTACTTACTTATGTTGAGGCAGAGTTAGAATTGATTATTGTTTATTTTGGGATGTTTTTTGTTTTGTTTTTAAAATTGAGTATTTTTTATACTCTTTTATTTTTATTTTATGTGCATTGGTGTTTTGCCTGCATGCATGTCTGTATGAGGGTGTCTGATCCCCTGAAACTGGAGTTACAGACAGTTGTGAGCTGCCGTGCAGGTGCTGGGAATTGAACCTGAGACCATCTGGAAGAACAGCCAGTGCTCTTAACTCTTGAGCTATTTCTCCAGCCCCTGTTTTATTATTTTTTAAACAGAATCTCTCTACTTAGTTCTGGCTGCCCTGGAAGAATGTAGACCAGGAGAGATGCGCCTCTCTCTTCCTCCCAAGTGCTGGGATTAAAGGCATGCACTACAATACATGTCCTGGCTTTTATTTTTTGAGGCAGGGTCTCAGGTAGCTCAAACTAACCTCAGACTTGCTATAGAGCTAAGAATTGCCTTGACCTTCTGATTGCCTTCACCTCCTAACTGTTGGGATTGCAGGTGTGGTAAAGTTGGGTTCTATTAGGGTTTTGACATAGATTTAGGCACAGACATTAAAGAGAGGCACTGAGGGGGAACACAGTGCATACCGACGGTCTCTAGACTTCTCAAGAGCTGCATTTTAAGTATCTTAACAAGTATGTAACTTTTAAGTCATGTCAAATATAGTCATTTTCATGATCCATATTTGATGTCACTCTGACTGATTATAGCTCTTCTTATTCTGCAGGATTGTATAAAAAAACTGGTAAGCTGGTATTCCTTGGATTGGATAATGCAGGGAAAACAACATTGCTACACATGCTGAAAGATGACAGGCTTGGCCAGCACGTCCCAACACTACATCCCAGTAAGTATTTTCTTCCATATGAGTAATGCTGAGTCATAGGCCTTGCCCAAAAGTTGTTTTTTTGTTTTGTTTTGTTTTTTGTTTTTAAATTTGGGAGTTTTGATGAATAAAGTATGAGATTATTCAGCCTGTTCCTGAAATAGCTATGTAAATAGTAATTGACCTGGTTCCCAGAGCACAAATCAAGAACTAAAAGTAATGTTCACACCTTCTTGGCTATACTGTGAGCCCAGTCTACACTACAGACTAAAAAACAACAGAGCCAGCAGCAGAAAGAAACAGAAGGCTAATTTTTATCTGTAACTGTCACAGTGAAAAGATTATAAAGCAGGCAGATACAGTTTAAAAACAAGTTAATCAAAGGATGTGTGTGGTAGCCTTTAGCCCCAGCACTTGGAAGAAGAAGCAGTTGGTTCTTCATAGTAACTTCTAGGTCAGCCAGGGCTCTGTTGTGAGACCCTGTCTCAAAAAAGAAATGAAGAGTTACCTTCTAGCTTACACATGTACCTGTTAAATATTTCTAAATATTTAGTTTTTGAGGTAGGGTTTGCTTTGTAGCCCAGAATAGCTTCAAATTCACTATCCTTCATCTTCCATAGCTTCCCAGTTACTGTGTGTATGCTGCCCCAGGCAGCTTAGAGTTCCTTAACAAAATACATGCCCTGATGCCATGTAGTTCCAGGGAAATTTTTTTTTAATATTTTATTTATTATGTATACAATGTTCTATCTGCTTATACACCTACATGCCAGAAGAAGACACTAGATCTTATTATAGATGGTTGTGAGCCACCATGTGGTTGCTGGGAATTGAACTCAGGACCTCTGGAAGAGCAGGCAGTGCTCTTAACCTCTGAGCCATCTCTCCAGCCCCCTGGGAAATTTTTTTTTAAAGATGTATTTATGTATACAATGTTCTGTTTGCATGTACACCTGCATGCCAGAAGAGGGCACCAAATCTCATTATACAAGATTGTGAGCCACCGTGTGGTTGCTGGGAATTGAACTCAGGTCCTCTGGAAGAGCAACCAGTGCTCTTAACCTCTGAGCCATCTCTCCAGCCCCTCTGGAGAAATATTTGTTATGATTATGGGGAACTCTTCTCTTGGCCATGCGGAAAGATAACAGTGTCTAGAAGTCTTTCCCACTACAAACTAGGTAAGTAGACAGAAACGTGCATGCACAGTTGTTTTCAAAACTGAGCAACAGCCGACACAGGACTGTAGTTCCTAAAAGCTTCTAAACAAACTCTTCTGTATTCTAGCTTTATGCCAGAGGTGCTTTTCAACCCAGGTGTGAAAGAAAAGCCACACAGCCCAGTCAGGTGAGGAAAGAAAGAACAGAATTGGGAGGCTAGAACTTGCAGGCACTGTACTAGGGAAAAGAGAACAGGAGGGAATTACTCCAGAAATTAGCACAGAGATACCTGTTTGCGTGTACATGAAGTTCCGCTCCCTGAAGAACCACACCTGGAGAAAGAACAATTCTTTTAGAATAAAGTTTTTAAAATATAGTAAAATTTAGTATATATTATAATTTTATAATGTAAAATTAATAACATGCAAAAAATAGGTAAGTGTGAGCCATAACCAAGAGAAAAATCTATCAGAAGAAACAGACCCAGAAGTGTCAACAGATGATAGGATTACCAGGCTCAGTGGTATACATCTGTAATCCCAGTACTCAGGGAGGCAGAGGCAGGCGGATCAGTGTGAGTTCCAGGCCAGCCTGCTCTATACAGTGAGTCCAGGACAGCTAAGGCTACACAGAGAATCCCTGTCTCAAAAAACAAACAAACAACAAGGATGGTGGGATTAGCAGATAGGGATATGGACACAGTTCTGGTGGGCTGGGGATATGATTCAGTTGGTAGAATTTCTGCCCAGCATGCATGAAGCTGTACACAATCTGCATAAACCAAGCATTGTGGGTCATGCCTGGAACCTGCTTCATAGCAAGTTCAAGGCCAGCCTGGGTTGCAGAAAGCCTCTTCTTTGTTTCTTTCGTTACACTTATTTAGTCAGGGGCAGGGCACATGCCGTTTTACAAGTGGAGGCCAGCAAACAAATTGTGGGTGTTACTTCTCTCATTCCACCCTGTGGGTTCTGGGGATCAAATTTAGGTCATTGGGCTTGGTGGCAAGTGCCTTTGCCTGTTGAACCATCTTGCTGACCCTTTTTTTAAATTTAAAGAGATCCTCTGACTGCCTTTGAAGTGGTGCACACCTGTAATCCCAACACTCGGGTAGGCAGAGGCAGGTGGCTCTTTGTGAGTTTGAGCCCAGCCTGGTCTACAAAGCAAGTCCAGGATAGCCAAGCTACACAGACAAACCCTGTCTCAGAAAACCAAAAAAAGAGATCCTGTGACCAAGGATTTAAAGAAAAATATGGACTCAATGAGGAGATAAATAGAAGATAATAGACAGGTCTTTGTAGTTTGGGCTAGCTTTGAACGTGCTCTGTAGCCAAGGATGACCTTAAACTTCTGCTCTTTCCACTTTTACCTTGTAAGTGTTGGGATTACAGGCATGATCCCTTCTGCCTGGCAGATCTCAGATTATGTTGTAAAAATAACCTTTTTTTTTTTTAGCTTCAGAAGAACTCACTATTGCTGGCATGACTTTTACAACTTTTGATTTGGGTGGGCATGTCCAAGGTAAGATTCTATTTCTCTTCGCCTCTGTTTTATCTTAACTTACTAACTGTGGCCACTATGGTCCAGAGCTTGGAACTGCGTGTTCCTCAAGTAAGGCAGAGTAAGGTTAAGGACTGCACCGGACATATGGTACTTCTGAGTCACTAAACTGCTTATAGTGGTGAGCTGTAAGTAAACTTTAGCTTCTGTTTTCTCTTTGCATCAGGCTACTTCTGACCTGTTGTCAAAATCATATTATGAACACGTGATACTATAACCACCTCCTCAAAAGCCTCAGTAACTAACCCATTTCTTTTAAGACACAGACTTGTCATGATCCCGGCATTCTCTGGGGTTCTCTCCTCCTGTTTTCTTTCTCCCACCAGAGGTGACCTCTTGTTCTCTCTGTTTTTGCTCATAAATCCCATCTGTGGGGAGTGACTCCCTCCCTGGAGAAGCTGCCCTGGAGTGTTCTAGCTGTACTTATTGGACTTAGTGCTTCTCTGTACATTTCTGCAGCAAGTGTGGGAGAACTGTCCTGAACCCTGAGATGAATTTTTTGTGGACTAACATCCTGTCCATTTTTTTTTTTAAATCCCAGTAGCTCATAGCATGTGGGTCACGTGGTGTAGCACAGCTAGTGAATGCTCCAGACCTAGAGGCCTCTAAAGCCTGGTGTTAAAGGGGTAGTATAGAGCTAGTGTGCGTCTGGAAGCCTGGTGATCGGCTGAGGTGCCAGCCCATGGCGCCTCTACCGTGAAGCATACCACCTCACATGCGCTTCATTCCCAGCACCACATAAATAATAACAATAAGATATTTTTAAAACCTGATGCATATATTTGAAAACGATCTTTAGTGGTGGTGGCAGTGAAAGCACATTTGAGACACATCTGTTCGTCTCTGGGGTGTGAAGATCAGAGAATTAGAGTCTACAGCTGGAAAGACAGGTCGGTGGGCAAGGGCACCTTCCACTGTAGACCTGAGAGCAGCCTGAGCTCAGTCCCAGACTCCATGGAGAGAGGGAAGAACAGACCCCAAATTCCACAAGTCTGCTCTTGCCTACACACACTCACAGACACGTCATAAAAAATAATTTAGAATATTTACAGTCTAATGGCGTTTACTTGAAGTTTCATATATACAATGTTGTCTGGATAGGCCATAAAGTTCAAGTCATGAGTTATTTCCCATTGGGATACTATAAAATTTGTTTTCTCAAGGCTGGAGAGTTAAGAACAGTTGCTATTCTTGCAGAGGACCCAGATTTTGCTCACAGCACCCACATGGCTGCTGACAACTGTCCTTAGCTCCGGTTCCCTCTCTAGCTTCCACAGGAATTAGGCACACACAGTGCACATACATATATACAGGTAATACATACATATACATAAAATAAGAATAATAAAATCTTTTTTAAAATAAAAATTGAGCTGGTGGTGATGGCACCTGCCTCTAATCCCAGCTCTCGGGAAGTAGAGGCAGGCAGATCTACAGAGCAAGTTCCAGGATGGCCAAGGCTGCACAGAATAACCTTATCTTGAAAAACCTAAAAAATAAGAAAGAAAAACCCAATAAATAAAGTTTTCTCCTTTAAAAAGTCTGTGATAGAAAAGAAATTACCCTCATCATTTCCTAGACCTTAGGAGATAATTTCTTAATAATAGATTTGAAATTATTTTTAAAAATTATTTGATATAATTTTACCGCTTACTAAAGATGTAGGCAAATTTGCATACTAATGAGATGGCTGTGCTTGTTTATTTTTACACAAAAAGTTAAATACTGGCTGCATATTTTGTACTTTGAGACAGAGAATCTTTTTTTAAAGATTTATTTATTTATCTTATGTATATGAATGTTCTGTTTTCCTACACACCAGAAGAGGGAATCAGATTCCATTACAGATGATTGTGAGCCACCATATAGTTGCTGGGAATTGAACTCAGGCCCTCAGTGCTCTTAACTGCTGAGCCATTTCTCCAGACCCAAGGCAGAGAATCTTTAGCATTTTTAAAAATCTTTTTTAATTTTTTTTTTCCAAGACAAGGTTTCCCAGTATAACCCTGGCTGTCCTGGAACTCTATAGATCATGCTGGCCTCAAACTCAGAATCCATCTGCCTCTGCCTCCTGAGTGATGAGATTAAAGTATGTCCCACCACTGCCTTCTCCCTCTCCCTCTCCCTCCTTCTCTCTCTCCCGCTCCCTCACTCTCTTCCTTCCTCCCTCCCTGTTTTAGGTTTTATTTATTTTTATGTGTGAGTGTTTTGCCTGCATATATGTCTGTGCACCATACATGTGCCTGGTGCCTGTCTAGGTCAGAAGAGGACATCAAATTCCCCTGGAACTAGAGTTACATCTGGTTGGGAACCACTATGTGAGTGCTGGGAATCAAACTCATGTTCTCTGCAAGATCAAGTGCTCTTAACCAGTGAGCCATCTCTCTAGTCCCAATGTTTTGATTTTATAGTCATCAATGCTTTGCATAAAGCCATAGTGAAAAATGGCAAAAGTATGTTCAGGACCTTTTTAGAAACTGTTAAAAATTCTGTCCTAATCCCAAGCTAGAATTCAGTGAATGATTTTCCCCCCTCCTTTTATGGAACTGAAGTCAGAAACTTAAGCAGCAGGTTTTAAAATGAGACAATCAAAACCAATACAATCCAAAGTTAATTAACTTGATACTTACATACTGAGGGATGGTGGTAGGAAAATATTGAAAGTCTTTGTTTACTGAAATTAAACCATTATGTTTCTATAAGAGCAAAAAACTGTGTGTACAGCTAAATCCCTTCAATTCCTAACACACAGTGAAGCACTGTTGTTTGCTGTGTGCTGTGATGCATGCATGCCCAGTGCCTGTGCGTGTGGTAAGCACCAGGGCTGTAGTGAAGTCAAGTGCTCTGATGATGCACATGGGCCAGCAGTGCCAGAAACATGCCAGCATCAGGACTGTCTGGTTTTTTAGTTCATATTTTAGTTGTTGGGCATTCAGAAACCTATTACTGTTGTCAAATTTTTCCTAACCCATAGTTTAAGAACCTGATGAATGGGATGGAGAGATGATCTAGCAGTCGAGAACACTGACTGCTCTCCCAGAGGACCTGGGTTTAATTCCCAACACCCATATGGTGCCTCATAACTGTCTAACTCCAGTCCCGGGGGTCTGATGCCCTCTTCTGGCCTCTGTGGACAATACATGCCTGTGGTGGTTAGACACACATATCAGCAAACTCACACACATAGAATTAAAAACAAATTTTTTTAAAGCTGGGTATAATGTACATGTACCAAGAATCCCTCAGGAAAGGGATAGAAAACAAGTCCATGACCAGAGTTCTGTTCCTCAGGATCCTACAGTATAAAGAAAGAACAGACTCCTAAAATTGTGTCCTGACCTTCAAACATGTATTGTGGTGTGGCTGCTCCCACACACAAAATAAATAATAAATGTAAAAAAACAAAAACAGCACATTTGTCATCAGAAACAAGCTAAATATGAAGACACTGGAGAAATTTTTCAAATACTGAAAGAAAAGCGGTTTTTGTTTGGATTGACTTATTTTGAGTGTTTTGCATACATGTTTTTCTGTGTACCACATGTATGTCTAGTGTCTTTAGCTGCCAGAAGAGGGCATCAGGATTCCCTGGGACTAGAGTTACAGATGTTGTATACCATCTTGTGAGTGCTGGGAACTGAACCCTGGTCCTCTGGAAGAGCATCCATCTTAACCACCAAACCACCTCTCCAGCCTCCAACCCCCAAAAATGTTATAGTTGAATCTGAAATGTTCATACATGGTTATATGCTGAAACTTGCTCCCTAGCTGGTGGCGCTGTTTTCAAATCTTTTCATTAAGTTTGTTTTCTGTTTTTTAAAAAAATATTTATTTATTTTATGCATATGAACACTGTTTTCATGGACAGCAGAAGAGAGAATCAGATTCCATTTCAGATGGTCAAAAGCCACCATGCGGTTGCTGGGAATTGAACTCAGGTCCTCTGGAAGAACAGCTCTTAACCTCTGAGCCATCTCTCCAGCCCGTTTTCTGTTTTGAATATAACAGTTTGTAACTTGCCAAGCCTGTACTTGGTACTAACATTATTTTGATTTCATATTTATCACTAGCTAAAACCTGAGAAATGAAACATGTCAAAAAATTAACACTGTACACACACACATACATATATGGTTTTTACTGCTTAAATTTGGTTGATAAGCATTCATAGAGATTTTCTAGTGAATTAAATGAGAGTCACTGTGTCAATGAGTGTGCACCATGTGCGTGCATGCCTGTGGAAGCAGAGGAGGGTGTTAGATCTCCTGCAACTGGAGTTGCAGATGGTTGTGAGCCACCTAATACGGGTTTTGGGAACCAAACTAGGTCCTCTGGGAGAACAGGAAGTGCTCTTAAGCCCTGAGCCATTTCTCCTCCTCCTAATCCTATTTCTTAATGGGGGAGAATAAAGGATTTGACTTGCCTACAATCAAGCAAAGTCTGAAATTTGTTTTGGTATTCTGGGGAAAATTTGATACCAAAATTTTTGGCAAAGCAGGCAGTTGGCTGTACAGTAAAATAGCAGCCAAAGGGATGTCTCTGTGCTCTTGAGACCTTGTTGGACTCTTCCACCCAGCCATACACTAGGTTTGACCAACACAAATCCTAACTCATGATTGTTTTTGTTAGCCCGAAGAGTATGGAAAAACTACCTTCCTGCTATCAATGGCATTGTATTTCTTGTGGATTGTGCAGACCATGAAAGGCTGTTAGAGTCAAAAGAAGAACTTGATGTAAGTTGAATAATTAAAACTAAACACAGTGAACTCCCCGGGGCAGCTTGAAGGAATAGGTGCAGATGGAACTGTCAGAGTGCAGCTTCCCTGCAGTGTCTGTGGAAACTCCTGACAGTCTGGGCTCGGTGATCATTTTAACTGGTGATGACTATTAAAATGGAGAGGGAGTAAACTGCAGTAGCTGGGACTAGTGAGGAAGTGCTAACAGAAACACCTCTGAAGACTGAGTTCATCCTCACCAGAATGTGCCCTGCATGTGTGCGCATGCCCGTTCATTCCTGAAGCCAGTTGATCCAGGGTCATGCCATCCCAGAATTCCATTCTTTCAGCAATTGTCCAGCCATCTTAACCACTTCCAGAAGGAAGTAGGTGTGTGTTCACATCCCTCTGCGCCCTCTCTCCGTCAAAAGATATTTTGCGAAGAGGCTCAGCAGTTTCCAGTGAGGCAGAGCTGAATCTGGGACCACAGAGTAAGGAGGTCATGATCTGACTGAAGGTTAGCCCGACCATTCCTTTATCAGAAAGGTCCGTGATTCTGGAACAGGGTCAGTTAGTAGCTGACCCAGAATCTGGTATAAGCACAGTATCGCTTCCCTCAGCCCTCGTGCCTTAAATAGTTACTGCTGCTCCTCCTGCAAGAGGCTAATTGCCCAAGATTGGAACCTGGTCACCGAACCAGAAGTGAAACCGGGTTGCCCCACCTCCAAGGTGTCCATACTCCCTTAGTGATTTGCATAGTGAGCATCTCCAGAGAGTTTTAGGGAGATAGGAGAATCTAGCATGTTTTCTTAATGCTCACTTAAGACATGAGGAAAATGTGCTTGAGCAGGTCAGGGTGTCATGATATAGTGAAGAATGAGTCCCTGGCTGTTTGGTATCTTTTCAAAATAAGATTTTTAGGTAGCTTTTAAATCAACTTATCTTTTCTGTTATTTGCTTTGTTTCAGTCACTAATGACAGATGAAACCATTGCCAATGTGCCTATTCTAATTCTTGGAAATAAGATCGACAGACCTGAAGCTGTCAGTGAAGAGAGGTTACGAGAGATGTTCGGTTTATATGGTCAGACAACAGGAAAGGTAAAAACCCTTTCTTTTTATTTTATTTATTTATTTATTTTTGTTGTTGTTTTAAACAGTGTCTCATGATATAGCTAGCTGTCCTGGAACTCACTGTGTAGACTAGACTGGCCTCCAACTCAAAGAAATCTGCCAGCCTCTGCCTCCCAAGCTCTGGGATCAAAGGTGTGCGCCACCACACCCAGCTAGGAAAGGTAAAAACCTTTAGAAAGTGATTTGTTTGGGTTTTTGGGTTTGGACAAGGCCTCACCAAGTAGCCATTGCTACTGTGAAGCTCTCGATTCTCCTCACAAGGTCTGAGAGCATAAGCGTACACCCGTACAGCCACCTTTGACCAACGTGAATATTTAATTCTGCAGTAGAAATATCTTACATGACTGTGTACAACTGTACAAGCTCATTTTTTTTTCCTTAAAGAAAACTTAATTGGGGGCTGGAGAGATGGTTCAGCAGTTAAGAGCACTGTCTGCTTTTCCAGAGGACGTGGGTTCAATTCCCAGCACCCACATATCAGCTCAAAACTGTTTGTAACTCCAGGTCCATGGGATCCAACACCCTCACACAGACATACATTTAGGCAGAACACTAATGCACATGAAATGAAAATAATTTTCTTAAAGAAAACTTAATTGTACATTTGAGTGTCTTTTTAAAATTTTTTAAATTTTATTTTGTGTGCATTTGTGTGAAGGTGTCAGATCCCTTGGAATTGGGCATTACAGACGGGACAGTTGTGAGCTGCCATGTGGGTGCTGGGAATTGAAACCAGGACCTTTGGAAGAGCAGACAGTGCTCTTCACCACTGAGCCATCTCTCCAGCCCCTTGAGTGTCTTTTTAATACCCTCATTTCTGTCTGCTATTGAATGAAAGCCTTTCTCAGTGATAACAGTTTCAGCTCTGTCATTCTTGTGGGCTGTGCTTATGTGTAACTAAATGAAGCTTTCAAAGTTGTAATTATCACAAACTTTTGGCATTAGCTACAAGGGTTAGAGGTGTAGCTCAGTAGTAGAGAATGGTCTGGGTTCTGTCACCAGCACTATCCAAAACCAAAACAAATAGCCTCCACCAGGCCATGGGGGTATGCTCCCATTTTAGTTTTCTGTTTTGCTTGGGTTTTGAATACCTGGCTGCCTGGCTGCCAGGACTTCCTTCTATAGAGCAGGCTGCTGTTCTTGCTTCCTGCTCGCTGAGGCTAAAGGTGGGCGTGACCACACCCAATTTGAATTTTTTTTTCTTTCTTTAAGTACTTTCAGTGCATGTGTTGTCAGGAATCAACCTAGAACCCTATACATACTCTCCATTCAGCCAGCTTTTTAGCTTCTGTTTTATGTTCTGAACCTGCACTTTATAATGATCTTTAAGACAGTGCCTGGTGCGGTATTATAGGCAGTTGTGAGCCACTGTGTGGGTACTGGGAATTGAACCCAGCTCCTCTGCAAGAACAAGTGGTCTTAATCACTGTACATCTCTCCAGTACCCTCTCCCCCTTTTTAAAGTTTAACTGTATTGATAGGTGTCTTGCCTGCATGTCTGTCTGTGTACCACATATATTCCTGTTGCACTGGAAGGCCTGTTGTGCTGGCTCTGTGGTCCCATACTAGCCTGAGGCTGAGTGTAGTGACTCTTTGATACAATGAGTGGGTGTGGGTCATTGCACCATGGCTTTATCATTGACACTTTGTGTTCTGAAGGAGAATCTACACTATGCCGGGAGTAAAACTTACTCCATGAGCCCTCAACATAACAGCTCTCTTCTCTTCCAGGGCAACGTGTCACTGAAGGAGCTGAACGCCAGGCCTCTGGAAGTGTTCATGTGCAGTGTGCTGAAAAGGCAAGGCTATGGAGAAGGCTTCCGCTGGATGGCACAGTACATCGATTAGCAGCGGTCATGCCCATACGCATCCAGGCCTCAAGACCCATCCCCCAACATGCATAACTTGAATTCAATAGACTTTTGTTGGTTTCAGAATAGATGTTTTTAGATTATTAATATATCTACCTGAGTGGAAATTGCAAACTGATTCAAGTTTGAATATCACAATGTTAGTTTTCTTATTCCACACAGATAGTTTTTACAGTTTCTAACCCCACATCAACCCATCACCGTTTATAAAGATCAGCTTCCCAGCGGTACATTTGAAGCACTTTTTAACGATATGAAACTACAAATATAAACCATATTTAAGAGCTCATCATGTGAAACTTTATGTACTTTTTGGAAATAGTTTTTCAATTTTAGATTGTCCGCCTATCTTGTGTACAGTTAAAATCCGCTTATCAGTGATTGCATGATGCCTTACTGTTTTCAAGACTACTTTTTCTTATGCAAATGTCATGCAATAAAACAAACTCCAACGTTTGGCTCTTTGTTGGGCAGCTGTTTCATTTGACTGTGTCATGCGGGTTGTGTGCTCTGAAAAGTGTGAGGATTTAATATTGAACATATGAGAGCATGGTTGATGGGCAAGATTCCTTCAGAATATTTAGAATGGCGCGTAAGCCTCGAGAGACTTTCCGCTTACCACACAGCAGCTGGAGCTGAGTGTGCCTGATTCCGAGGTTCTGAATCCTCCGTTTTCTTTACCAGTCAGTCGACTCCTGCCATTACTGCCGTAGCCACAGTCCGTGGCCTGTCCTCTGTGGTCCAGCCCCAGGGCTCCCTGTTTGGAATGGGACTTCCCAGAGGGACCAGCTTAGCTTAGAAACTGGAGGAAAGCAGCAGGGTGGCATTTGCCCCTGTCCTGTGGCTCTTCTGCACGGGAGCATGCTTCCTTTCCTGAGAGGAGGAAAATGAAAGCTTGTTTTAGGCCATCTTTATCTCATTGGCACTCTGCTCTGCACAAAAGCCTTGGGCTCTACACGTGATACTACAGTGTTACTGCTCTGCTCACATGTTGGTTGTTCAAAGCATTTTAGTTTCCCTAACATAAATGAAAGGTAAGTGCCACTTTTTTGTTTTGTTTTTTTGTGATAGTCTGAATATGTAGACCTTGTTCATGCAGAGGGGAGTAGGGTTCTTCCCATCTCAAATAGCCTAAACAACAAAAAAAAATGGGGATCAGTTGCTCTGCCTTAGGGCCCCCTGATTTTGTTTATTTTTTTCTGTCTGTAAAGCAATATTACTTATTTTTTCCCCAGATAAGAAGCAAGCAGGATAAGCACATATAGTGATTTTCTTTTTATTTAAAGACTACTGTCTAGATTAGGAGATCCTCCTCACAATTCACTCCATGTAAATTGGGTTTAAGTCCCTGTAATCTCAAGGATAGTAAACACAGAGAATAAAAAGATTTTGAAAAGAACTCACCCCAATAAACTAGTATCAGACGGAAGGGGAGGAGGTCCTCCCCTATCAGTGGACTTGGAAAAGGACAGGGAGGAGATGAGGGAGGGGTGGGGAGAGTGGGAGGGAATGAGGGAGAGGGCTATGGCTGAGATACAAAGTACATAACCTGTGATTAACATAAAAATAAAAAAAAAAGAAAACTCACAAAGTGATCACTTTGGTACGCATGATTGTGACTAAAAGGCTCATCATTAAATAAACAAACCCAAAATATTGAGAAAAATAAAATGAAACAAACCATCTGGGAAGCCTGGTGTCGCCTCCTTAGTCTAATGAACAGAAAAGAGAACAGTGGTAAGCGGAGGGCAATGGGGACAGTGCTGTGGGCGCTGCCATTTGTGTCTGTGCTACATGGCTGCCAAGCGCGTTCCTGAAGGATTTTAACTGTGACCCGGAAAGTGTCTGGATCATAGATAGCTTCACAGGCAACTCCACCCCACACACTTTGAAATTAAATGTATAATAAAGTAACACAACAAGAATTAAAAACAATCAAAAACCTCTTTCGCTTCCTTTAATTTGACCCTCTGGGGGGGGGGGGGGTAGGGTAGCGGGCACCTAAGCAGAGCTCACGCAGGGAGAAACAGCTCCCTGAGCCCTGCTCTCCTCTTTCCCACACCTTTAAGCAGCCTGCTGTGTGCAGGGCGTGGGCGGGGCTGCTTTTACTTCCTCTCTCACGGTTTATGTTTTCTTTTTAAAAATTGTTCTATTTTAATTATGTTTGTGCATGTGTGTCTGCATGTTGATATGTGCACTTGAGTGAAGGGGCCTGCAGCAGGTACTGGTCCCCTAGAACTGTAGTTATAGGTGGCTGTGAGCTGCCTGATGTAGGTCCTGGGAATTGAACTCGGGTCCTCTGGATGAGCAGTGTGTGTTTTTAACTGCTGAGCCATCTTTCCAGCCAGGTAATGCTCCCTTTATAACCAGTGATATGTATAGTTGGAAAACTCAAAACCTACTACTCTCTAAAAAAAAAAGAGTAGAAAAGCCACCCCTGACTAGGCCAAAGGATTGATGCTGAGCAGTGCAGCCCCGATAGGATGGATCTTCCCTTCTGTCCAACACTGACCAAGAAGACTGGGCAATTTTCACTGGATCTTTTTAAAAGGATTAAAGATAGATAGCTGCTTTAAAAAAAAATGACTGCATTTGTTATGCGCTTGGCCCCAGATATTTAAAAAAAATTTTTTTCAAAAAAATATCAGAGGGATTTGAGGGTGTGAGTAGGTCCCAGCTGTTAAAAATAGTTGGAAAAGTCTACAACAACCAAGACTGGAAAGAGGACAAAAGACTTTTAAAGTCCTCAGGAGAGCCGGAGTCCGCAGCAATCCCGGCTCTCTGAGGCACCGTTAAACCCTTCCATCTATCGGTGATGAGGGCTGGGGAATTACAAAGGAAGCCCTGGCTGGGTCTCCGAGGCCTTGGAAGCGGCTGATGGCTTCTCTCTCCAAGAGCCTTGACCTGTCTTGGTTGGGCGGCTGGTGTGTATCCAGGCGGTGGCCACCACTGCTTTTTTGTTTTGTTTTGTTTGTTTTTTGAGGCAGGGCTTCTCTGTGGAGCCTCAGCTGTCCTGGACTCATAGCGATCTGCCTGCCCCTGCTTCCCTGGGTGCTGGGATTAAAGGCGTGTGCCACCGAGCCTGGGTACCACTGCTCTGCTGGTGAGTTGACTGGGACAGGAGCTGTTCCTGACCACCCCACTTTTGGTTGAGGCCTTCTAGGGGTTACTCCCTAAAGATGGATGCCAAATGGGCGAGTGACTCATTACCAAGTCACCTGTGCCAGCCCTGATCTGGTCCCACAAAACATCAGTCCTCAACCCTGCTAGCCTGACAGCGACCCTGCATAACCTCCACGCAACTGCCATGAGGCAATGGACCTGCTTCAATCTGTCAAACCAACCTGACCGATGCCCTGGCACAGGAACCAGATGAGGTACTGTAGGCTGACTCCAGCACTTTTGATCAGAGCGGAATCAGGTCCTCTGCGGCTGCAGTGGTGACCCAGGATAGGACGGTTTGGGCACATTCACTTAACCAGGTGACCTCAGCTCAATGAACCAAGCACCTAACACTAGTTCAGGTGCTCCATTGGGGAAAAGACAAAGTCTGTCACTACATACTGTTAGGATATACTAGAACCCTAGAACCATGCAACAGGTCATCATGTGTGGTCCAAGGACATTTATTGAAGAAAGGGCGAGGGAGAGGAGTTAGAGAGTGACAGTGTGGGAGAATAAATTGGGGAGAGGGACAGGCAAAGGAGAGAGAGAGGAGAACGAGATGACGGGGATGCTAGGTGGATTATATACCGAGCACCTGACGCAAGTGATGACATAGGATGCAGGTGGTGACATAAGGCGTTGTCAAGACCCTTAAGGCCTCTGAGGGCAAGCCAGTTGAATTGCTTGCAGGACAACATAACGTTGATAACCGTTAAGCCTTTACCACGGCCTTCATTCGTGGGCCCCTGGACCAAGAAAGAGGGATCCTGGCATCTGCCAAGAAGATCAGAAACAAAAAGAAGATCTTGACACTGTTAGAAGCCTTCTGGCTCCCCAAGAAAGTGTCCATTGACACTGCAAGGGCACCAAAAGAGAGATTTCCCCCAAAACATGGGTCAACAAGGCAGTGGACCTGGGCCCCTGGGAGACAGCCTAGAATCAGTGGGTCGGTTCCAGATATTGGTGACATTGCCTAAATCTAATCTCCTTCGATGTCCAGACTTTGCATCTGGAGAAGGACTGGACCAAGTGAGAGGGTGCCAAGAGAAGGTCTGGTAGATGCTTCGAGACAGACAGCCTGTATTTCTTGGAAGACAATTGGTAATAGGGCGCCACCAAGTCACTCATCTTAGGGGCCCCCCAAAACGGCAAAGCTCAGGCCTGTAACCTGTATCCCACAGCCAGAGAGTGCCCTAGAGGGGAAATGCTTCCGGGTATAAAGTAAAAATCTGAAGCCTCATTTCCCACCCTGACACTGGAATAAAGGAAAAACAATGACAGAGGATGCTCTCAACCAACCTAGAGAGTAAGGTGCTCTGGCTGGCAAAAACCCTCCAACCAGAAGCAGGCACACAGTGCACTTTAGAGAAATGCAGGCAAGACTCTTGAACACATAAAGACCTTATAAAGAGTTGACTGAGCGTGGAGCTCAGTAGCAGAGTGCATGCCTAGCATCCATAAGCTATGGGTTCAATCCCCAGCTGCCCCCTCCAAAAAAATCTAAGTTATGTTATTCTAAGTGCATGTGAAGATTCAGTGTTGTTTCAAGAAAGCAGGACACAGATTGAGAGGTATAAAGCTCTTAATACAAAATAAATGGGAAATAAATGGTTATTTATATTACCAAACCCATCAAGCTGGGTCTTGTAGCTCATAGCTGTAACCCCAGCTTCTGGGTAGCTGGAGCAGAAACTGCCAAGCATTTGAGGTCAGTCTGAGGTACAAGATGAGACTGTCTCATTGATAAATCCCACCCCACAAAACAGAAATAAATGTGGGGCACCCCTATAACTTAGGTGGGAGAAGCAGAAGCTCAAGGCCAGAGTGGGCTAAAGAGTTAGACCATCTCTTAAAATGTCTTGCACTAAGAATTAAAAAAAAAAAACTTATGTTCTAACCAAGAGCTGAGTTATCAAATATATATGTTGAAGCTTCTCATCTCTGTTACTGGTACTCTGGATTTCAACATGCTTTTTGCCTGTTTCACACAGTGTTTCTGTAATCCTGGCTAACTCCATGGTGGCTTTGATCTCACAGAGCTCTCCCAGCCTTTGCCTCATGAGTTGTGGGATTAAAGACATTTCCAAGCTCGACCAAGTTTTTACATTTTAACAAACAGAAAACAAAGCCAGCAAGCCCTTTAGAATATCTGACACTGTCACTGTAGCTAGCCTTTAGGATCAACTACAGAATGCGTGACAGCTCCTTCATGAGTGAAGTCCTTAGGATTCTCTTGCGACCTTGTTAGTCCTGAGTCCTGTGACCATGTCCCCTTCACACATCGTGGCCCAGCCTTTAATTTAAAAGATCCCAGTAAGAGGAAGCCCAGAGTCAGCTGAAGCTGAGCTGCCATGACTACTTAGGACTTTGGTGACACTTTTTTCTTTTTAAAAAAGATTTATATATATATATATGAGTTTCGTGTCTGTAGGCACACCTGCATGCAGAAGGAGGGAGCAAGTCCCATTAAAGATGGTTGTGAGTCATTATATGGTTGCTGGAATTTGAACTCTGGAGAAGCAGCCAGTGCTCGTATCCACCGAGCCATCTCTCCAGCCCTTTGGTGATGCTTACAGAACCCAAAGTAAACAGGTGAAGCAGTGTAATTCAGAGCAAACTGGATTCTAGTGTACCCCATCCAAGGCGGAAAGCAATACCACACTGGAATGCAGGGACCATGCACAAATCTTTTCAGTGGGGTGCTTATTTAAACTTTAGTTGAAATATTTAGTTCAATGGGAGTGAAAGAGGTTGGCAATTGTATAGTGGCCTTCTTTGGATTTTAGAACCATTGTCATTATCAAATATAGAGATAGGTTCCTGTCCAAATGGCCAACCTCACATGGGTTTCCATGTTCCCTAGTCCTCCTAAGCATGAACTCATGATCAGTTGGCACCACAGCACACTAGTGAATGTCACCAGGGTGCTTTCTAATGACAAAAGTGTATTGTTGGGCAAACACAGCACGCATTGGTAAATTGATGAGAAAGGCTCAGTGATGCACTCATTTGAATTTTTTGTACAATGCTGTAGAGCTGGGATTTCACCTGGAGACTTCTGTTTGTTTCAGACAAGGTTTCTCTGTTTTAATCCTGACTGTCCTGGAACTCATTCTGTAGACCAGGCTAGCCTTGATCTTGCAGAGATTCATCTGTCTCTGCCTCACTGGGTATTGGGATGAAAGGCATGCACCACCGCTTCTATGTAAATTCTTTTTTTTTTTTTTTAAAGATTTCTTTGTTTATACAATGTTCTGTCTGCATGTACATGTGCTGGCCAGAAGAGGGCATCAGATCTTATCTTAAATTGTTGTGAGCCACCTTGTGGTTGCTGAGAATTGAACTCAGGACCACTGGAAGAGCAGCCAGTGCTCTAACCTCTGAGCCACCTCTTCCATCCCCCTATGTGAATTCTAATGACTGTTAACAGTGAGTCCATATCACCAGGCATAACTTATGAAGACATTTGTTTGCCTTTGTAGAGTTACAATGTGTTAACTTGGTCATGTTTGATTGCTTCTCACTCCCTATGAACCCAGTGTCAGGAACAGAAAAATCAAATGCTGACCTGCCCTTTGAAGGACTGTAGTGCACTGATGTGTTTTCTTTCATCTCAGCATCGATAGGGAGCCCAGGAACTTGAGCATGCTGGGTGCCGCTGAGCCACAACCTGAGCCCTGGGTTTTATACCCAGCTCTAATTTTCATTTGGCTTATCAGAAATTTTTGTAGTTTGAATATTACATGGCTGGGACTGGAGAGCTGGCCCAGGAGTTGAGAGCCCTGGCCGTTCTTTCAGCAGATCGCTCTTCTGTTCCCAACACTGACATCTAGCAACTCACAACCACCTGTAACTCACGCTCCAGGGCATCTGATGTCCTCTTCTGGCCTCCTTGGGCACCAACCCACAAGCGCACACATAGACGCACACATAACATAAAAAATAAAATTAAAAAAATCTTAAAGAAGCCGGGTGCAGTGGTGCATGCCTGTAATCCCAGCACTTGGAAGGCAGAGGCAGGTGGATCTCTGTGAGTTCAAGGCCAGCCTGGTCTACAAGGTGAGTCCAGGACAGCCAGAGCTATACAGAGAAACCCTGTCTCAAATATATACATATATAATTACAAAAAGACAAGACAGTATATTTTATGCGAAAGTTTTTATTTGCCTTTTAAGACAGAAAACCATGGCTGGCGGTGGTGGCACTCGAGATGCAAAGACAGGCAGATCTCCATGAGTTCAAGGCCAGCCTGGTCTATGAGGCAAGTCCAGGGCAGCCAGGGCTAAACAGAGAAACCCTGACAAGAAAACAAACAATATGTGTGTACGTGTACACATACATATATATGGAAAACCACAGACTGACTGAAATAGGATGGAGAAAGAGAGCAAGTGGGTTTGTGTGTGTGCGCTCACATACACGTGTTCCTCTAGGTGCACAGGTATATGTGCAGAGCACAGACTCCAGAGTCACTCCTCAGGAACTGTCTATCTTGGTTTGTTTGCGTGGTTGGTTTGGTTTTAGTTTGCTGAGACACAATCTTTTTACTCTGTAGCCCTGGCTATCCTGGGACTCACTATGTAGATTAGGCTAGCCTTGAATTCACAGAGATTTGCCTGCCTCTGCCTTTTAAGAGCAGGGTCCATCTTGTTTCCTAAGTCAGTGTCTGTCACTGTTCTAAAGTTCATCAATTAGGCTAGCTGCCTGGCCAGTGAGCTGTGTCTACAGCCACACTTGGATTTTTAAGTGGGTTCTGGGGATCAAACCCAGGTCCTTCTGCTTGCATGGCAAGCACCTTACCAATTTACCCACTGAGCCACCTCTCCAGCCACCAATGGTTTTACCTATGTAAAGGTTCTCTATTATTAGCACGTACAGAATTTCCTGGGGAGTTTTTTGTTTGGTTGGTTTTGGTTTTTTGTTTGTTTGTTTGTTTTTTTAATAATCACTGTCTCTAACCCTTCCTCTCTCTCTCTCTCTCCCTCCCTTCCTCTCTCTCTCTGATATTGTTGTGGCAGAGTTCCTAGCACCCACTTGGCAGCTCACAACCATCTGTAACTGCACTCCCAGAGAATCCGATCCCCCCTCTTCTTGGGCACCAGACACACGTGCGATGCACATACATGCAAATAAAACACCTGTACACATAAAGTAAGATTTAAAACATTTTAACCACCACGGTGGCTTAAGTGATGGCCATTGGGCACCACAAGCAGGCAGATAATGTTGCAAAAAGAAAATAAATTTGTTCTCCTGATTTGTTCCTAGGGGGTTGGGTTAATGGACAAAAAATTTCCTTCACTTAAAAGAATTTGCACGTTGGGCTAGAGAGATGGCTCAGCAGTTAAGAGCACCTGGCTGCTCTTCTGGAGGACAAGAGTCCAAGTCCCAGCAACCACGTGGCGGCTCACAACTCTGTGTGTATCTCCAGTCCCAGCGGAATCTGTCGTACTCTTCCGGCCTTCACAGGCATTGCAAGTGTGTCTGTACATGCAAGCAAAACACACGTGCACATAAAAAATTATAAAATGTTAAAATGTTAAAAAAAAAAAAGTGACTTAAAAAAATTGGCATGTGAGCCGGGCATGGTGGTGCAAATGCAGAGGCAGACGGGGGTAGATCACTGTGAGTTCAAGGCCTTCCTGGTCTACAAAGTGAGTCCAGGATAGCCATGGCTACACAGAGAAACCCTGTCTCAAAAAAAAAAAAAAACAAAAACACAAAAACAAAACAAACAAAAATTTGGCATATGGCATGTTACATGTTTTTCAGATTGGAAAGGAGGAAGAGTGAAAGTTAGGTTCAAGTGGGGGAGGAGAGAAGCTGTGGGTAAAGGGGTTGTTGCTGTTTACAGTTTTGGTTATAGTGCTGGATATGAAACCCAGGGCCTGGTGCATTCTAGGCAGGTGCTGTCTCATGGAGCTATAGCTTGTTTCCTGCTTTCCTGTGTTGAGGAGTGTGGAAGGGAGCGCGTACAGCAGCACACGCATAGAAGTCGACAGCTTGGAGACTGGGCCTCACCTTCCATTCTGTTTGAGGCAGGGATTCTTTTTTGTTGTTTTGTTTTTCCAGACAGGGTTTCTCCGTGTTACCCTGGCTGCCCTGCACTCGCTTTGTAGATCAGGCTGGCCTCGAACTCACAGCAGTCTGCCTGCCTCTGCCTCCCTGGGATTAAAGGTGTATGCCACCGAGCCCGAGAGGCAGGGGTTCTTGCTCACCACTGCATATGCTAGGCTAGCTGGGTCTCCAGATCCCCATAGGAGTGCTAGCATCACAGAAGCATGCCATTACTGCATCTGTTCTCACATGGGTTCCGGAGATTTTGCCTCAGGTCCTCCCTCACGCTTACATGGCAACTGAGCCATCATGAAGCTCTACTACCTGCTTTTATGAGCTAAAGATATAGCTGAAGTGGTGGCACACACCCTTCATCCCAGCACTTAAGAGGCAGATGCAGATGGATCTCTTGAGTTCAAGGACAGCCTGGCTACATTGTGAGTTCCAGGACAGTCAGGGCTACACGGAGAAACCCTGTCTCAAAAAACCAAAATAGGAAAAAATAAGAAGAAGAAAAGAAAGAAAAGAAAAAAAAAGTTTAATATGAAATTTAGTGGGATTGTAGTCCTATTTCATCTGGCATTGGCCACATCGAAGAACAATAAGAAGACACAAATATGGCCAAGTACTGGCACCAGCTTTTAGGTCTCATCTGGATCCTGGGTTTCATTGAACTCAATTAGACCTTAAGTTTGAGTTGGCTCACGCGTGGTGGTACACACTTTTAATTCCAGCACTTGGGATGCAGAGGCAGGCAGATCTCTGAGTTCTAGGTCAGCCAGGTCTACAAAGTAAGTCCAGGACAGCCAGAGCTGTTACAGAGAGTTGTCTCAACAAAAAAAGAAAAAGAAAAAAAGCTTTGGGTGGTTTCTATTCCCACTCCCTGATTAGGAAGCCAGACCAGGTCGGTTTCCTTCTAGAGAAAAGCAAGTTGACTCCCCTGCTGTTTAGGGCCTTCAATATTGGGGCCCAGGGGTTAGGGAGCAGGAGCCCTCAGTAAGCCAATGCAGGAGAGCTGCAGCCCATTCTGGGTGCAGAGAATCTAATGGGCACTTCCCTGCAGAAAAAAAACCCTGTTCCTCAGCTCAGCAGCTCCTGAAGGAATCCAGCTGAAGCTGACTTCCCCCCTGACTGCCTGGCAGCAGATGGCAGGGCGTGAAGCTATTTCAAGAACAGGCTCAGAGTTTCTCTCCACCCCAGCTTCTATTTGAGGCCCGGCTGAGGATCAACAAGCCCCTTGCATCATCTGGCAGTATAGCGGGACTTTCTTGGCCCTCCGGCAGTTAGTAAAGACACAGGGACTTATTACTTATAGAAGCTTAGCCGCTATAACTGGGCAGATTCTCAGCTCTTCTAACCTGACAAATCCTGGCCTATGTCCCACCACTTGGCCCATTACTCTCTCTCACTCAGTCCTAGCACCTGTTCCTTCCTATGCCCTGCTGCCCGAAGCCCGGAAGTGCAGCTTTGCCTCTCCTGCCTACAGATTGGCCACCAGCTCTTTATTAAGCCAATCAAAAGGTGAGAGAGGAAGAGTATTTACAGAATATGAGGCAGGGGCTGAGCCATAAGAATAACAATACCAGAGTTTGGACAGTACTCAGCTAGCTGTCTGTCGCTTTAGTGATCAACAACTGAACACGCAGAGACACCCCCCACATAGTGTACAAAAGATTGCTCCAACATGGCAGTCAGGTGGCCATGCAGCCCCTCTTGGATTTGCTGGCCCTCAGCCTTGACTACCTGCGGGCTGGGCAGCCTTTTAGGTAATCATCCTTTTGTGTTGAGATGGGCAAAATCAGGACAGGATCCCTACTCAGGGAAGTTCTGCTGGTCAGATTCTCTTTCTCAAACCCTTACGTGAAGGCAGACTTTGCTACCAGGCGTGTGTGGAAGTGTTGGAGTCTGGCTTAGGCTCTTGGGCGCTATTTCTTTCTGTTTTCCTGTTAGACATTCAGCAGGCATTTCCTATCATCTTTGAGTTGGAGGCTACCATAGTGGCATAGGCCTGTAATTCCAGCATTTAAGAGACTGAGGCAGGAGGACTGCCATGAGTTTAAGGCCAATTTGGGCTATATAGTAAAGGTTTGTTTTTAAAAACAAAGCAAAACAAAAAACCGTTGAGGGTGTAGCTCACTAGGGAAGTGCTTGTCTGGTCTGCCTTGGGTTCAGCCCCTAGCACTACATAAACCAGGCTCGAGGGTAGATACTTATAACCCCAGTACCTAGGGGATAGAGGCAGAAGGATCAGGGATTTAAAGTCAGCCAAGGGCACAAGGTGAGTTTCAGGCCAGTGTGGGCTACATGAGACCCTGCCTAAGCAGATAAACAAAAACACAGAAAGACAGGCAGATACTTGCCAAGGCACCATGCAAACCGGAGCAAGAAGACTCCCTGACATGATGAAGGCAATTTCTAGAAAGAACTGCAAAGCTGAATCCTGCAGAATCTGAGACAGATAAATGCAGAGGGAGACATTCCGAGCAGAAAGACCAGCAAGGACAGGAGGATGCAGTGCAGTGTGGGAACCGGCAGAGCCTCATGCATGATGAGACTGTGAGCAGGGAATACAGGAGTGGAGAAGACAGAGCAAGAGGCTTGAAGGGAGGAGAGGGCAGGAGTCTGAGATGGGCCTTTCCCAGCCACTTACTCTTTGTGTGTGTGTGTGTATGCATGTGGAAAGCAGAGGGCAGCTTTTGGGAGTTTGTTCTCTCCTTTCACCTTGTGAACTCTGGAGTCAAACCCAGGTCATCAGGCTTGGCAGCAAGCCACCAGCCCTAACCCATTTCCAATACGAACCTTTTATGACACATGACCTTGTTTCCTAAACTAAGACTGGAGCCATTGCCCACCAGGCTCATGGGCTCAGTGGCCAATGATTAGGGAAGATTATCTGAAGTCAAGACTGTCCTGAGAGATTCGTCCTCAAACTGGCCAACTGGCCATTGAGCTTGTGCGTGGCATTGTGCAAGATTCTGGTCTACAGTAAATCTAGATCGCACACTGGGCTTAGGGAATTGGAGCATGAACTGCCCTGGGTTAAATCCCAGCACGGAAGAAAGAAGGAAGGGAAGGGAAGGAAGGAAGGAAGGAAGGAAGGAAGGAAGGAAGGAAGGAAGGAAGGAAGGAAGGAAGGAAGGAAGAAAGGAAGGAAGCAAGGAACGAAGCAGAAGCTGAAGTTACTGACACAGTAGGTACTATCTACCTAGAGGTATGACTAGAGACAGCGGAGGCTGTATCTAACCTGTCTTCATGTTAACTGCTGGTCAGGGCTAGCTTCGCCTGAACAAGGTGGTGAAGTCCACGCACTGAGCAGGTTGCAGCGGCGGCACAGGAAAGGGTGCCCTAGAAAGTACCGCATTTGGAAAGTTAGGTGGCAATGTACTTTGACTGTTAGAAAATTGCTCAGTGGTCTCCCAGTGACATTGAACTGGATACGGCGTTTATAATGCAAGGGCCCCGACCATGAATAAGATATATTTGGATAGGATATATATGACTGTAATCCTGTAACAGTCCTTAGAGGATTGCAGCTGGTCTAGAGATGAATCTGTGCCCCCTCCCTTTGAGTACCAGGCTATTGAAATAAGCATCCCCAAGGAATCTGAAAGTTCCCAGAAGGAAGAGGCTGAAAGCCTGAAGGAGGAACCTGTCTCATGGAGAGAGATTTAATTCTGATGAGTCAGTGATGGGTGGACTGCACCTTGACCAACAAGATGGCTTGGTTATACTCACCTCTTGCCTTCTTTTTAAATCTTAACTTCATGTCAGGACCCTGAAGATGGATTTGGTGTTGGAGTGGGAGGTCACAGAAGCTCTTTATCCGTTCTTCCCAGTGTGATCCCACTGACTAAATCTCCTTTGTTCTGCTTTCACTATTGTCTGTGTAATTAATGAATTGCCTGTGCTGTTAGCCCTGTCAGCGCCCAGGCTTAGACCAGAACAACTCTACACACAATCCCAGCATTCCTGGCTGTAGAAGTAGAGTTGATAGCCACATGTTCAAGACTAGTCTGAGTGAGACCTTAGCGGGAGGGAAAGAGGGAGTGAGTGAGGGAGTGAGGCAGGCAGGAAGGAAAGGCGGGTGGGTGGTGGGTTTCAGCTGCTGGAGCTGCAGAGAAGGCGCAGTGCTTAAGAGCACTTGATGCTCCTGCAGAGGGACCAAGGCTCCGTTCCCACTAACCACAGGTCGGCTGGTGAACTCCAGTACCAGGGAATCCAACACTCTCTTCCGGCCTCAGGATATCTGTGAGTACCAAGTAAGCGTTTCCTACTAAAAGACTACATTTCCCAATTTTCCTTGCGGCAAGACCAAGCAGTTCCGGAAGGGGAGGTACTACGCAGTGGTTGGTAGTGGTTTCCGCCCCTTTAGGGGCCGCGTCTCATTTTCTGTAGGCGTTTTCGCTATCCACACTTGGGTGACCTAAGTACCTCCTCACCAGGAAAAAACGTGGTCCCACTTAAGGTCAGACGAAGCCTCGTTCTTAACCCTTTCAGCCTCTCTACAGCTTCCTTTAACTGATCCAACTAACACCAGGAATGTGCAGGTGCGCATACATACACCCAGGCAAAACACTCATACACGTAGAACAAAAACAAATTGTAATACCATTTTACAAATTCAGCTGCTCAGGCCACAACACAAACTTACAAGCAGCCTTGCCCTCCCACGGATCCTGGCCGGTGCCCAGCTGAGGACACTGTGAGTTCCTAGTTAGGACTAAACATCTCTCTCACGTAGGGAGGTGAATTTAAGCGGAAGGATGCATTCGAGGCCAAACGCTCTACACCGCGTCCCCTTTCCCTTCCTTCTGCCCGGGAATTGGAGAGCCTGGCTACAGGCTTGTGCTGTGGAACCTTTCTCCTCAGAGTTGTAAGAAAGCCTGGCGGTGGTGGCGCGCGCCTTTAAATTCAACATTAGGGAGGCAGAGAGTCAGGCGGATGTCTTGAGTTTTGAGTTCCAGGACAGCCAGGCCTACACAGAGAAACCCTGTCTCGAGAAACAAAAACAAATAGAAAATAAACCACTTCTGCCACGTCGGTTCTGATTTCCTCTCTTCACAGCCCTCTGTCTGTCCGTGGCATTAAGTAAATCTTATGGCCTCCAAATGCAGTGTCTGCCTCAGTGTCCTGTATCATATCAGTGAGAGAATTTTTCACTAGGGGTTTTGGGATGGGGACTAGGAATCGTCCACTCTGCTCCTCGTTAGGTTCTTAGGACAAGCCAAAGTTGGATTCCACCAAAGTTCACCCTAGGGAGCCCATGAGTTTACAAACTCACAGGGTAAGGCTGACCGGTCGCAAAGGAGTGTGGGTGGTCCCTGAGTGGCACTGGAAGGTTCGCTCTTAGAATGGATGATGGCTTCTATGGTTGCATAGACAGAGGGCCCTGCTTTCAGCCTCCCGAGACCCCAGGTTATGCTTAGTTAGGAAAGAATGCGATATGATTGGCTAGGAGGATTATCTTGATAGTCAGGTGAGGGTCCCATGACCCTCCCCAACCGCTCTCTCTGTGTACTATGATGATCTTTTGCAAGGAAACCCATCAGCATGTCTGAAGGTGGCAGCAGTTTATCTTGGAAGCTAGTCCTGTGCAACCATTATCCAAGACCTTTCAGGAGGCAGGAAGATACTTCTTCAGCAAGGAGTGGGCAGAAATGTTGTGGCTGGAGGTAGGAACTAGGGTCTTTGCAGCCCAATATCCCAAACACCTGATATCAGAACCAACTAACCTCTTGGATCCTGGAAATAGCAGCGGCCATCCCACGGTTGAGGTGGGTGGTTTTTGCCGAGCTACTTTTCTCCCTTGGTTCTCCCTGCAGGTCTCTGGCTGACCTTCTGAGTCTCAAGTTGATCGTTAACAGTCTGTCTGAGGAATGGAACATTCCTGGGGGGAGGGTGAAGGAAGAGGCCTAATCCAGAGTACCCTGCCTGCCCTGCTCTGTCTCAGGTTACAAGGTTTCAGGTGTGCTGGGTGATCACAGCTGAGGAGACCCTGAGGCACTCAGAAACCTGACAGCTGAGCCAAGCAGCTGGCTGTCATGTACACCTCTTGGACTTCATCTTTCTTTCTCACCAGCTGTTTCCAACAAGCCTCTGTCAGGGAACTGCACAAGGCCAGTACCTGCCCTGACCCCAGACCACAGCTGTCCCAGTGGAGAACTTGTAAACAAACAGGGCTGGCTACCACCTCTGATTCCAGGACCTACAAGTTGGTAAACAAACCCAGCTGCCTGCCTTGCTCTGGGCAGCAGCCAGGCTGCCAGCACTCTCTCCCTCTGTACCTTTGGAGCATCATCATTTTGTGTACTTTTTAAGAATGTAATACCAAAGGGGCTGGAAAGATGGTGTGTTGTGCTCTAGTAGAGGACCAGTTGGATCCCATCATCCACTTGGGGCAGTTTACAACTGCTTGGAACTCTTGCTCTGGAAGATCTGAAACCCTGGGAACTCAGAGTATATGTGTGCATACCGGCAAGGAGACACAGATACATATGATCAAAAATAAAACAGAGACTTTTTATTTCAAAAAGAATTTGATGTTAGAATGCAGTCCAGACTGTGCTTAGGATGCATTCCGGGCAGCAACCTCCCCTTCTCCCATTTACCATTTCTGACTAACAGACTTCAGACGCCCGTTGGACACCCAGTGATGTGAGTTTACATCGAAGGGAGTGTTGTTGACCACACGTCCTGTTCTCCAACCCTTCCCTGCTCCGGCGTGGGAACCTGAAGATTCTTGCTGTAAAAGTATTCCCACCTCAGGAACAAAGAGAAGCCCCAAACCCCATCCCCACTTCTGCTATGCAGACCGGGATTCTGTCTTCAGAGCTCCCACCCTGTTGTCTGTCTGTGGCATTAATTAACTCTTCTAATAAAGTTCGACCCCAACACTCCATCTCAGTGACCTTGAATCCACATCTAGGTGGCCTCTTGGTATAAATGGCCCAGGTAGGCATTTAGCAAACGAAGAAACTCCAGCTCAAAAGGGCCAGAAGGCAAGCCCGAATTTCTCCAGGAGCTCAAGGCCCACGTGAGTCTATTTCTAGTGCATTCACACTGGAGGTTCACATTCTTCTCTCACAGTGCGTTCAAACGCATGTTCTACACTCAGGTGGCCACATTGTCTGATGGAAGGCAAGGAGGGAGGGAAGAACGGGAGAGGGCTACCTGCTGAATACAAACTTGTGGACACAGCGCAAGCTCGCCTTGGAATGGATGCTGCTCAGAACATAGGTCTCAAAAGCTGCCAGGGAGGCCCAGGCTTCATGGATGTCAACCTTTTAGCACCCCTGGGCCCCACTCCCTCTGATAGCCACACATGGCTTTCTTTCTTTATAATTATTTGTGGTCCTCCACTCCCACACCTCCACTCCCACACCTCCACTCCCACACCTCCACTCCCACACCTCCACTCCCACACCTCCACCGCAGTGCTGGGGCTGGAACCCAGAGCTTCCTATGTTCTATCAGTTGTCAGAGCCCCGGTCTTTCAGATGGCTTCATTCCCTTCCCTCTCACCGGCGCCCCCATCCGCACCCCCAGCAATGTTGAGGATGGAACCCAGAGTCTCATGCATCTTAGGCAAGTATTCCATGGCTGATTTGCACAGATAGACCCCAGCCAGACCTGACAAGCGGTTCACCACCCAGTCACTTCCCCCAACTGATCCTGTGCTTTCAATGGCCATTCTCACTCGGCAACAGTTGAGTCAGGATCCAGGTCGTGCTTTGATTGGGCAAAGACCCAGCCTGCATGGGATTAAAATTCCGCCCCTCCCCCCCAATTTTTTTCTGCCCTAGTCTAGTTTGGAGGTTCACCTAGCTCCATCTGCCAGCCAGCCACCTCATCCGACTGCCCTGAGGTTTAAAAAATCCTTCTAGGGGCCCTGGAGAGTGGCTCAGAGGTTAGAAGAGCATTTTGTTCTCTCGTAGAACAAGGTAGATGGCAATCTTCCTTAACTCAAGTTCCAGGAGTTCTGATGCCCTCTTCTGGCCTCTGCGGGCATCAGGGGGTATGCGTGATGTTCATATTTACATGCAGGCAACACACACACACACACCTAAAAATAAATTGGAAAGCTCTCACCTACTGTGGTGGTCTGAATGAGAATGGTCCCCATAGGCTCATATATTTGAATGCTTGGTCCCCAGTTACTAATGATCATGGGCTAATCCTCTGAAACTGTAAGCAAGGCACAAGTTAAATGCTTCCTTTCCTAAGTTGCCGCCCTTATGGTGCCTCTTCCCAGCACTAGAGCAGTAACAAAGATACCTCATCTTCCTGAGCATGAGGTCTGCCTTAGGGGCTGGAACTTGAAGAGCTTCTCACTCCTGGGTCAGAAGGATTTTCCTGATCCACTGTGCAGAAAGCCAGGTAGATGGATATGGGGTTTGTGATGAAAGGGGAGCCCGGAGGTGAAGGTGGGAGAATTTAAGGGTGTTGCCAGCGCACAGGGAAAGGCAAATTTAAAAAACAGATATTTTAAGATTTCTTTTTTGGTTGGGCATGGTGACTCAAACCTTTAATCCCAGCACGCAAGAGGCAGAGGCTGAGGCAGGCAGATCTCTGTGAGTTTGAGGCTAGCCTGGTCTACATAGTGGGTTCTAGGAGGTCAGAGGAGGGTGAGTGTCACGTCCCTTTGAGCTGGAGTTACAGGCAGTTGTCAGACACAGGCTGGGGACTGATCTTGGGTCCATTGCAAGCTCAGCAAACACTCTTAGTGGATGAGCCACCTCTCCAGCCGGATTATTAGGGTTTTCCTTTTTCAAATATTCACATTGTATTCCGTTTGTTACTGTGTGCCTCCACACTTGCCACGGGTGCACCAAGGCTCATCCGTGGAGGTCAGAGGACTACTTGAGGGAGTTATCTCTTCTCTTCCACCACGTGTCTCGGTTGACAGCATGTGTCTTAACTCGCTGAGTCATCTCTTTACCCTCCCCCTTCTTCTGAGATGCTGAGGATGGAAGCAGGGCCTCACACATGCTAGTGAGTCCTCTACCTGTTAGCCGGTCCCAGGCCTCCAGTGTGAACTGGTTCATGTCTGAGTCCAACACGTATCTGCCATTGTAGCAAAGCGGTTCTATGGCATTTGAAGTAGCAGAGTGCTTCTTTCTCATGACGTATGATTAAATTTTCATATGATTATTATTTTTTTTTGCATTTTTATTTTAGGTGTGTGGTATGGTCTCTGCATGCTCTTGAACACCATCTGCATGCAGAGCCCACCAAGACCTGGGACTGCAGACGCCCTGGGACTGAAGTTATCAGCTCCCTGTGGGAGCTGATAATCACCCAGGTTCTCAGGAAGAGCAGTCAGTGCTCTGAACTGCTGAGACATCTCCCCAGCCCCTACATTTTGCTGTTTTTACAGAACTGTGACAATTCTGTGATTGAGACATGTAATAGAAAGCAGTCACTTCCTGGTCTTTTGGCTAACATCACGTGTAGAATGAGAGAAGGAACCCAGTGGTTTCCAGGTGCAGTACAGTACAGTTAACCATCTCCACGCCTACCAGCACCAGCTCCCCTGAACCCCACCTACTTCCTATCACCTTGCCCACCAAACAACCCCTCAACCCTCTTCTCCAGACCCTGGCAATCACCACCTGACTCCTGTCTCTGTAATTTTGGATATTCTGAATATCTCCTATGATCTAGACACTGCGGCTTGTGCCTATAACCCCAGATACTAAGGACACTGAGGAGAGGTTTGTGGGATTGACGCTAACCTAGACTACATAGCTAAACCTTGTCTCCAAAGAGGAAAAGATTGCCCATCATATGCTACTCAGCTTTCCATCACTGTGAGGACACCCCTGAGGCGGATGGCTTATACCCTTTCAGGAGTTTCAGGCTGGCCAACTCTGTTGCTCTTGGGCCTGTGGAGCAGGGCATCATAGGGAAGAGTGCTGGGCACGGCAGAGCCTCATCTTATGACCAGGGAAGCAAAGAAACATGGAAAGGACTGTCTCGATCATGTCCCCAGGGACACAATATTCTTCCCCCTAGGTCCACTGCTTCCCAGTGGGCCCACACGATGGTAACTGAGTCAGCCCTGATGGACGAGGTGTGGTAGTCACACTGTAATCCCAACCCTGAGGAGGAAGACACAGGGTGTTGCATTCAAAGTCATCTTCAACTCCACAGAGTTCCAGGTCAGTGGGTTCCATGAGACCCTGTCTCCGGGGGACAGAAAGCTTTACAGAGAATCCTTACACGTGATGACCCTTGTGGGCCCTACGCCACATTCAAGGGGCCAGACACAGTTGCTACAAGGCTGCACTTATATGACGCCATGGATCCACCCTGTCTCCTCACATCCCAGGCAGTGCTAGGAATGGTGGAACCTGGGACTTTGGGCATGTGCTCCGCCACAGGGCTAAGTGCCCAGCCCGTGGCAGTTCTGTGTGTTACCTGTGGCTTACCATAACCCATAATCCCAGAAATAGAGAATTCACTTCGGGAGCTGGAGAGATGGCTCAGAGGTTAAGAGCACTGGCTGCTCTTCCAAAGGTCTGGAGTTCAATTCCCAGCAACCACATGGTGCCCACAACCATCTATAATGAGACCTGGTGCCCTCTGCTGGCCAGCAGGTATACATGCAGATAGAACATTGTATACATAATAAATCTTAAAAAAAGAGATAATTCACTTCATCTTACTATTGGATTACCGCACATCATCTCAAGGTTGGAACTTTTAATTTACACAAGTTGTGTGTGTCCAACAGTGCACACGTGATGTCAGACGACAATTGTACTCAGGATTACAGGTATCCTAGGCCCATCTTTTCAAACAAGTTTTTGGGGACTGACTTCAGATGATAACTACCAACCCCCAGCATCCCCCAAACTTGCTATATATTGAGAGGGTGAAGTATTGATCTTCCCACCTACCTCTCACAAGCACATGCCACACTTACTGGTTCTTTGGGTCTACATTGGGAGGCTGGGAGGGTATAGTGCCTCAGCAGTATGTGGTCAACATGTGACTACAGGAAGGGACAATGCCACTTCCTCAGAGGATCCCCTCCCTGTGCTGTGTCCCCACTGGAACGTGAACACTCAGCCAGCACCAGAAGCCCTCCCCAGAGCATGGCAAGGATTAGGTGCTGAGCAATGACGAAACTAATGGTCGAATTCTCCATTGATTTCTCCTATCCTTTGCAGCAGGTGGGTCAGGGCCAGTGACCTCCCTTTGATGTGGCACTTTACCTCTAACTGGAGGTGTGATTTTACTGTTACCCTCATCCTTGACCCTGAATGCCAGGGGCTAACACTGAAGATTAAAGGCACTCCCCAAGCCAGGCCCCGTGGTACACTGTAATCCCAGCAACCAGGGAGGCACAGGCAGGTGGATCACTGTGAGTTCGAGGCCAGCCTGGTATACAAAGTGAGTCCTGGGCAGCCTTGGCTACACAGAGAAACCCTGTCTCGAAAAACCAATAATAAAATAAAATAAAGACACCCCTCTTCAGGCACAGCCCATGCCGTGCACTGAGTGTTTGCATGCACCACTGGTACTCAGGGCTCCTGCCAAGCCCATTGCTGTAGGCCTGCAATGGGATTCCCCAGTGTCCAACCCCCCCATTCCCCCTCCCCTCCCCGTGCAACAGAACCTCACAGCAGTCAGCACAGAAAACACTGCTTTATTAACTGAATTTGCCAACACAGGAGGAGTGCAGTGGGCTCCTTAGACAACAGCCCCAGTGAGTGAGCAGGACAGGACGGGGCAGGAAACTATGCAGCAGCAGCAGCAGCAGCAGCACAATCATGCAGGGCACAGTGGGCAGTGGCCACTCGTGGCCGGACATTCTATTGCTCGTTAAGGGTTGCGAACGAGGACAATGTACAAAAAGGAGAAATAGGTCTTTGCGGTAATGAAAAATACATTTTTCTCTACAAAGAAATCTTCTCTAATACAAGAAAATAAATATTGCAACATAAGCCAAAAATAATTTAAAATTGCTCTTTTCAATATATTTTCAATATTTCTCTTGTATATTAACAAATGGCACATCACTTTCTTTGAAACAAAGACAGAAGGTGTCTCCTCCTGTGACATTCATATCACCCTCCCCACCGCCACCCCTCGTGTGATTTGGGTGGCACACAAGTGCACATCCTCTAGGCAAGGCGGCAGGAAGTGGCTTAAAGAACGACCAAAGGTCCCCGACTCCAAAACCTCTGGCTCTTCGACCAATGTGGCCAGCTGGGCCAAGGGCATGGGAGAGTGGCCTCCTCAAGGACCTTACTGCAGATATCACATCTTGTCCCGCAGGGCTTCAGGCATGGGCACAGGTTGGCCATATGTGGCAATGGCGAGGAAACCCAAAGTCTAACCTGCTGCCAATATTCCTGAAGAATCAGGCAGTTGAAGCTCTAGAAACCCCAGTAAGTCCCATAGGGTATCTGTGCATTGCACACACATGTGCACGGCGCTCTGCTGTACACACACACGTACACACACACATACACACGCGTACGCACACACACACACACGCACACACACGCACACACACACACACACACTATCCAACACCTATGCTTGGGAAACTGGGTAGCTGTCTTCTCCAACAAACCTGAGGTCCTTACATTGCAAAGACTCACTCTCACGTCACTCACCAAGTCAGAGCCCATTTAATAAAGTAAACGAGCATTCTATCTTTCTTTTCTTTACTTGTTTCAAAATACACTTATGATACACAAAAATACTTTCCTTGCACATTAGCCTGTGTCCTGTGATGAGAGGGAATGAGGTGGAAGGCAGCCAGGAGATTGATGGGATGGGGTACAATAGCCAGAATGAGTTATAGGGTCCTTTCTGGTGGGGAGTGGACATGGATAAGGGTGGGAACCGTCTCTGGCCTGGAAAAGGTGCCTTGGTCATAGGGTGTGGCAAAGCCATCCACACGATGGACAGTGTGGCCTGGAAGGAACTAAGGAACGAGGCTCTGGGGCAGCCTTGTCCTCCCTGCAGCCTGGAGACTTCAGAAGTGGGGACAGCTGCCGGATGAAGACTGTGTGGGGCTTGGCCTGGTGAAGGGATCTGCTAACCAGCCATCGTAACGGCCAAAGGGGGCTTTGTGGCAGGCAGGGCCTGGTGGACACACAGAGTCCAAAGCGGGAGTCAGCTGCCGAGAGGCCCAGAACCCAGAGGCCAGAAGAAGCAGAGGCGCTCTGAAGCTCTCCCCTCTTGCCTGCCCAGTCCAGGCCCCCTGAAGAAGAGTGCTAGCAGCCCAGAAGGGGGTGTCGGATTCACCCCACCCATCACTAATGTCTGGTGGGACAGAGTGGACAGGGCCATCCCCTCCCTCACCCTGCAGCGTTTGGTTGTTCTTTAAGCCCCCGTGCCCTTTGTGCCCCGTAGGTCAGACTACCAGGCAATCCAGCAGATAAGGTTGCAACCCGTTGCGACCTAAAGCACAGGGGTAGGGAAGGTCTGTTCAAAGGCAGTAAACAAGAGACTGGGGTGGGGTGTGGACACTGACACTGAGGTGTCACTACGACCAAGACAGGCAGGCAGACTAAGTCTATGTGGTAGCCGATGCCATCCTGATGCCCAGGATCATTGGAGACCCACCCCCTACCCTCGGAGTCCATTTGGATTAGACGTGTTCGTCCGAGCCACCAAACCGAAGTCGTCTCTTTTGCTTCTGATTTCGCTCAAGCTCACTGTCGTACCTTGATAGTTTCGGGGTCGAGGTGGGTGAGAGTCCCTCGTATCTGCTCTTTGTGTATCTGTGTGGTGGCGATGGGGGAACCACGCTGGATTCACAGTCAGGGGTCTCCCCCGGAAGTGGAGGAATCCTCAAAGTTTAGGACCACGCTCACAGCAGCCTAGCCCAGTGACCATAAACCAACAGCAGCAGTGGCGGCAGCTGGCAGCGGCAGCAACGGCGCAGCCTCCTTGGAGGCCTTGGGCCCTTCTCTGTGGGTGTGTGCAATATCCAAATCTCGGAACTTTGCTGCTAACCAACTCCTTTGAAAAGGAAGTTCAAGTTGACAGTTGTCAGGTCCGGACTGTGCTGTGCATTGTGGTCAAAAGATTCTTTGGCATTCTCAGAGTGATTCGACTGGTTCACTGGACTTCTGCAAGGTTCCGGTTGGAGAAGTTCTGGCTTTACCAGTGGCGAAAGTGACCCAAGAGTAATTTCGTAAAAGAAAAAAAACAGAACAAAACAAAACAACTGTTTTCACGGAATTCCTTTGTTCCCTGAGCTATCTATCACCCTGGGGCCACTCCATCAAAACTCTTCAGAACTATCTGGGGGGCTTGGAGGGGTGGGGGGATAGGGGGGTACAGGTAGGAAATGGGGTACAGAAGGAGGGAAACAGGGTTAAGGCATCAAGGGACAGAGGAATATAGGAAGATCCAGCAACTCTTCAAGCAGCCCCGGCAGGCCAACACTGGCCTGTGCTGGGCCCCGGGATCCCACTACACCTGTTGGAAGGATGTTTCCAGAAGGAAACCAACACGGAAGCTCATCTCTTAGCAGGGCTAGGAAACGTCAAAAGGCAAACGGTCTTGTCTGGCCAACTCCATATGGAGAGAGCAGACTGCGGCCAAGACTGGCCCTAAAGGAAGAAAGGAAGTTGAAGCCCCAGAGTGATTCTCTGCAGTGGGCTGATCTGAGCCCCACGCCCCGGGCCGGGCACTGGCCCTCCCTTGGAGCCCTCCACCTGGACAGGTGGCTGGCTGTCTGGGAAGTCCCCTGAGTAAAGAGCACAGCTCAGGAAGGATCCTGGGAACCCCTTCCCAGAGCTGCTTGGGCTGGGCACTGGCAGGGACAGGGCAGCAAGGGAGACGGGGGGATTTTGCAGGTGGGTGGACGGGCCTCAGATGTCATGGGCTATTCAGGAGCCAGCAGGGGGCCCCTGCACCCCCCTCAGTGCTTTCTCATATAAACTCATTGTGCTTGTGACAGTGAATAGACTGGCTGGGAATCATTTGTCATACTTCCTTAGGGATCAGTGGAGTGCAGCAGGATACCCCCCCACCCAAAATGGCCCCCAGTGTAATCTGGGAGGACAACAGGTGGAGTAAGGCCCTGGGATGGCCCATCTGCCATGAAATAATGCCCTAACGACAGTCTGTGTCACCCAGTGGCAGTGGGCAGGCGCCCTGAGCTCTCTCCCTCACCTCGTCTACATCAAGCCAGAAGGCCCGGCGATGTCGCGTGGGCTGGGACAGGGGTGGTACATAGGACCTGGCATAGTCCCTGTGGCCAGGGCCACGGGGGAATCCTAATGTCCTATGCCAGCACAGAGGAAAGACAACAGAGTGGAACTCAGAACTCTCTCTATATTAAAAATAAAACCACGACAGAGTGGCGGGTCTGGGACACTCAGCAGTCGGAAACGGCAGTTGTGATTGGGCTGAGACCTGGTGGGGGACCAGGGCAGGGCCTGGGCAAGTTAGGAGGCCAGTACCCCCATTCGAACTACCTCCTCTGCCCCTGCCTCCCTGGAAGCCCGTTGTACCCCACTGTCCCCCACCTCTGTATCAGAGTCACTCATCTCCTCATCAGAGAAGTAGCCGTCAGCCTCGGCGTCCAAGCGTAGGCTGACCTTTGGCCTCTCGGCCACAGCAGACGGCAGTCCTGTCCCAGCATCTGACCTAGCACCCGGAGATTTCCGACTGACCTTGATCTCTCGGGGTGGCCGAAGCCTGCCCAAGGGCTTGGGACTCGCTGTAGGGCCAGGCACTTGGACATTCAAGTCGGAAGCCACGGGGGCTGTCTCATCCAGGTTCTCGGAGGCCAGGGTTGGGGGGCTTTCCAGTGCTGCTGGGACAGGACAGTCCCCAGCTGCAGGGCTGGACGGCAAATGAGAAGATGTCCTCCGTGGTGGCTTCCTGGTGGGCGGTCCTTGCATGCCCTTGCCGCTGCCAGCATCCTGGGCCCAGGCCTTCTTGGGTGGCTTGTCTGGAGTGGTCCGTGTACTGGGCCCATTGGGCCCTTCCTGCAGCGGTGGGGGTTTCTTCTTGGCAGGCAGGCGAGTGCGGCCTCGGGCCTTCCTGGCAGGGTCCCCGGGTCGCAGCGAGGGGTCCCTCATGAAGCTGAGCAGCGTCTCTTCATCCTGTAGCAATTCCTCCGACAGCAGACCCGGGGCGGGATCTTCCCGGTGCCCACTGTTCAGAGACCACTCACTCATGGCCATGTCTTCTGCCGTGATCTGTACTGACTGTGCCAACCAGCTGTTGAAGAAAGTGCCGTCGATGGGGAACGAGGTTGACAGACCTGAGGGATGGGAGAATAGAAGGCAAGGTGAGAGGCCGCAGGTGCGTGAGCTGCGCGTACCACCCTTTCAGGTAGCTCAACACAACCAGCCCACACAGGCAAGCCATCCTGGTTCTGTCCACCCCTCCCACCAATGCCAACAAAGAGCGGGGCCAGTGCCAGCCCCCGCTCACCAAGGTGACTGACCCCAGGACCGGTTTTGTAAATTGTGGAGTGTTAAGAAAGCGGTGGGTTCCTTGTTCAAACACTAAGAATTTCAAAGTGGCAAGAGCAGAGAGGCCACCAGGGGGCGCTGCATCTATACAGGCAGCCCCTCCAAGCAGCTTGTGGGGAAACCACCTGATAGAGAGGTCTCTCTGAAACAGGGAGGCCACGACCTACCAGCTTCAGCTTTGGGGCCCATTTTACTGAGGTCTACTGTCACTGATTGGGGTTTGCTGTCACTTCTTTTGGTCTCTGTGTAGCTCAAGAAAAAACTGGCTGCGGGTTGAATAAACCACATTGGCCATGGCGGGAGTCCGGGACTAGGGCAGGGAACAGACACAGGACAGACCAACGACTCTGGCAGGGGTAACAGAGACACCCTTGCAGGCCTCCCCTCCCAGCATGGGAATGATTTCTAGGGACCCCTGGGAGGATCCAGCACCCTGGCAGCCCCTGAACTGGCAGAACTCAGCCTCCATCCAGCTAGCATCTCTTGGGATCTCAGGTGAGGTGAAGCCAAGATGCCATGGCACCTTGAAGAACACGGGCCCAAGTGGCTCCTCTCTGAGGCTACCTGTGCTTCATTCATGCTGCTGGCTCCGACATGGGGTAAAGCTGAGGGGGTAGGAGTGTTGAAATGACTGCCAGGCCACAATGGTCACTCACTTACCTAGCTGCCCAAGGACAGACTCTGGGCCAGCCTTCATTTTCTCTTTCTTCTCAGGGCTACTGCCCTTGGGACCCTCTCGGCCTTTCTTCTTTGAGTCGCTCTTCTTACCCTTTGCTCTCCTCCCAGAAGGCTCTGTGTTAGAGAAAAGAGTTAAACCTGAGTGGCAGCCCGGGGTCCTTCAACAACTGTGCCTGTCCTCCATGGTGCCAAGGTCAGAGTTAGTATGCTAGAAACGGGGAGCTCGGGTAGGACACAGAGTAACTGCCCACAACTCTAAGAAACACCTAGGAGTAGACAGAGGAAATCCTCATGGGACCGGGGCTTTAAAGTGACCTTCAAAACCCATAGTTCTTGGAGAGTTCTGGGGGATGGAAAAGGTGACTGAGTGTTATATGGACAGGGCACGGCCTTGAATGCCAGGATAAGGAGCTGGATATAGGGCAGAAAAATATCATCAGGAAGTAAGAGGCTTAGAGTCTACCACAGCCAAGCTCCTTGATTAAGCTTCTTGCCTAGGCCTCCTTTTTTGCTTCTGCAGGTTCGGGTTCCATATTTGGCTCTCGTGTCCTTCGGTCTACCAAAAAAAAAAAAAAAAGAGCCCCCCATTGCTCAGCAGAGGCAGGAGGCCTTCCTGGAACAACGCTAAAGGAAGGCTAGGTGGTGGTGGTGCGTGCCTTTAATCCTAGCACTTAGGAAGCAGAGGCAGGCCAATCTCTTGAGTTGGGAGGCCAGCCTGGTCTACAGAGTGAGTTCCAGGACAGGTGGGGCTGCACCCCCCTAAAAAGGTAGGAAGGTGTGCCTTGAGCTGTTCTGAGTCCTCAGAGCCTCTAGCTGGACCTCAGTGTCCTTGCCATGTAAGATGAGCCCCACACCTGACATTCTAAGGCCCCCAAGACCTTACATATCTCACCTTGGTTACTCTACAGCCTTGTCTAAGCACCCCTCCGCCCACGTGTCCACTTTAGGTAGGTGTCAAGCAGTCTTGCCCTGAACAATGGTGCTTGTTTCTGCCCGGGACAAGGAGCTGCAGGGCCCCCAGACTCTGGGCTGGGGGTGCAGACCCTCTGGTGTGTAGGATCCTGTGCCAGAAGGTACTATTCCTGCCTTGCTACCCTCAGCTTCCCTGAACACATGCAGCCTCCTCCAAGCTATAGTGTTTTCAACACCACTATTCACCCCTGAACATCTGGGCTATCACTTTATGTGCTTGCTGCTGTCCGAGGGCAGGAAAGCTCTGCAAGAGGCCACACAGCCGTCAGTCCCACAAGGCCGTCAGTTACTCTGACCTCTGTAACTGATTATGCTGGGTTCAATTCCCAGTGCCTGCATGGTGGGGATCACTGGCCACCTGTAACTCCAGTCCCAGGGGATCTGACACCCTCTCTGACCTCCTCGGGTGCCAGGGATACATGTACAGACATGCAGGCAAAACATTCCGACGCATAAAACAGATATAGGTAAGAAAACAGTTCTTATACAGTCCAGGGTTGTCTTGAACTTGTTACGTAGCTGTGGATAACCTAGAGCCCCGGATTCTCCTGTCTTTACCTCCCAAGTGCACCTGCACATCTGGTTTCTGTTTTGTTTTTTTTAAGGTTTATTTATTATACATTATTCTGCCTTCATACCAGAAGAGGGCACCAGATCTCATTATAGATGGTTGTGAGCCAGCCTGTGGTTGCTAGAAATTGAACTCAGGACCTCTGGAAGAGCAGCCAGTGCTCTTAAGCACTAAGCCATCTCTCTAGCCCTGCACATCTGGTATTAAGCAGTGCTGAAGGCACCAGATGCCCCGGAACTGGAGGTACAGACAGCTACGAGCCACCACGTGGGTGCCAGCTGCTGAACCCAGGTCCTCCGGAAGAGCAGCCAGTGCTCTTAAGCACTAAGCCATCTCTCCAGCCCCACTTCCTCTTTCTGGTTTGTTTGTTTGTTTTTCTTCTTAAGAGAGGAGTTCACAGCCAGGCATAGTGGTGCACCCCTGTAATCCCAGCACTCAGGGAGGCAGATCTTTGTGAGTTCAAGGACAGCCTGTTTGACAAAGTGAGCCCAGGACAGCCAAGCCTACACAGAGAAACCCTGTCTTGAAAAACCACAAAAATAAAAACAAATGAAAAAGAAGTTCACTACATAGCACAGGCTAATCTTGAACTCAAAATCCTGTGGCTTCAGCCTCCTAAGCACGGGGTTTACGGGTATGTGCCACTACACTTGGCTGGTAAGCCCAAAGGGTAAACGGAGCAACTCAAGCTACGGACAGACAAGGGGACAGCCACTTCCCTAATGGTACCCAGCAGCTCTTCTCCTCCTCCTCCACTCAAGCCCCAGAATGACCCACAGGCTGAGTTGGCAGTGGCAGCCGTATTTCCAAAGCTCTGTCTGCCTATCTGTTTCTGCCGCATCATGTCCCTAAGACTCCGTAAACTAAACCATCGACGTCACTATCAAGACTTCTGCTCCTGGTTTCTCGATCTGCTAAATCCATGTTCTATGGGGAGGGAGGGAAGTGTGGGGGGATGCTGGAAAGAGGACAAAGAAAACACAGCTGATCAGGGCCTGAACCTCAATCACGTGAGCCCAGTGAGCCCAGAGCCCAGCAGAGCCAAGAAGACCGTGGATCTGCACCCGTCCTCGTGTAAGCTAAGCCATGACTGGAACTGGGCTAACCCAAGGAACGAGGGTGTACCTGAGGGCAGGCTCAAAAGCCGCAGTCTAAACCCTGGCTCCCCGCCTGTCAGCACAACCAGGGCATTGACAGGTTCCCATATGAAACCGATGTCTGCGATTCAGACTGGATGGGGCGGGCTGATGTCTTCTGGCCCCGAGTCCTTGCAGGCCCCACAGGGAAGGTGCCGTGCCTACCTCGACCCAGATCTTGCTCAATGAGTTTCATCTGCAGGTGAAATATCTGCTCCTGGAGCTTGCAGATGCTGTGCTTCGTCCTCTCGCGCCTCGTCACCATGTAGCACAGGTTCCTGACCTGAGGGGACACGAGAGAGGTTCCTCACCCATCCTAGAGCAGCCATCTCAAGGGGTCTCGTTGCTGGAGAAGGCGGTGTTTTGAACATGGGAGGCCACTGCCACCTCCCTCCCAAGACATTTGAGAACTCACCCCCAAACCCTGAGTGTGCAGGGACTATCTGGTCTCACCCTGGCAACCTTCTTTTCCTGTCTAACACCTGCCTTTCCCAGCAAAGCAGCTCTACAGATGTGACCATCACGGTAAAACCCCCCGGCCTGCTCCCAAGGCATCAGCGTCATTGTACTTTCAAACGACCACAACCTGGCAGAATAGCTTTCCCAAGCCTACCTGCCACACTGGGACCAGAACCAGGGCCAAGCCACTCCAGCCAATGTTCCCATACCCACAGCAACATGATGCCTTACTTCATATCTGTCTGTCTGTCTGTATATGAGTGCTCTATCTGCATGTACACCTACATGCAGAAGAGGGCATAAGATCAAATTATATGTGATTGCTGGGAATTGAACTCAGATTCTCTGGAAGAGCAGCCAGTGCTCTTAACCACTGAGCCATCTCTCCAGCCCCACGCCTTACTTTATAAGGGACAGCAAGTCCCGACTCCCTCAGGCCAGGTGGAAAGAGTCCCTGCAATAGGTTTTGAAGTTAGCCTAGAGGACAGGCACACATTCTTCCGCTGGAAGCGTCTGAAGTGGACCTGTCACTGGTTGTTCAGGGTGCCTCTCCCGCTACCCTCACACGCATCTGGGGCCAGGCTTCAGCCCTTGAGACACTCCCTCAGTCTGGTCTGGCCTTTAATTCAGAACCCCTCCTTCTCAGCATGACCCCACTCCTCCTAGCTCAAGGTGGCATGAGCAGATCTCAGTCTGTTCCGCCTTCTTCCTTTCGGAGACTGGTTGTGAAGAAGATTCTAGAAGACCCAGCCCAGCCGTTAGTATCAACAGGGTAGATTCAATATGGACTCCGCTGTGACATCCCAGGTGTATACTCCCTACCTGCACTATGAACATGAACACCAGGCCGCCACGGACCAGCCATCACCCACCACAGCTTCACTAATTCCCACATCCGGCTCTTTCCTCAAGGGATAGCTGGGGATTTTAGCCACTGGTACCAGCTTGTAAACCTCCTACCACAGTCCATCTTCCAACCAACCTTCTCTCTACAACCCTTCACTTCAGCCTGGCTCTGAGTCTTCCTGCATTCTGGAAAAAAACTGGAAAAGGCAACACAGCCAGGGTTTCCTTCTTCCCATACCCTGCCACCCAGCAAGGTAGAGATTGCAATGAAGCACCCTCAGGACCCGGGGGACCAGACTGCAAGGCTTCCTGGACATAGGGACAGCGAAGCCCCGCAGGAGGCAAAGCTAGACCTTGTGGTGACAGGTAAGAACAGCACGGAGAGGTAAAACTGAAAAATCTTGGGGGGTGGGGAGTATAGGGCGGGGTAGGGGGTGAGGAGGCTCTTTGGGGCGCCCTGTGACCCAAGGGGAATTGTGGAGGGATTATGGCTGAAAACTGGAGTCATGCTCTCTTGGCCCAAACCCACAGCGGACCCATCAGTACCACAGTCAGTCCTTTCCTGTGACTGACACCAGCTCACTTCACAGCCTGGTTCCGCCCCTCCCCCCCCCCCAATCCTTTCACAGGGATAGTAAAACCATCCCTCGACAATGCTCTTGAAATGCAAATCAGACCACTTCCTGGCAGGACCTACACCTTCCAGGGCCTCTATATGGTTTGAATTCCCCAAGATTTCCTGCCGGGAACCTCAGAATGGGACATAAAGTCTCTGAAGATAAAATTAGCCAGATGAAGTCATCCGGGATGGGGTGGGCCCCTTCTCCAACTTGACTGGTGTCCTTAAACAAGCCTGAATAAAGACAAAGGGCCGGCAAATGGAGTGGTGACAGAGGTAGGAAATGGAGTGACTGTGCTCACCAGGAAAGGATTTTGGCAAGGGACCCCAATCTAGGGACCAACAAGGAAGCCAGTGGCAAGATCAGAACAGGCCAGGATCTGCTTCTCACTGTTCCTCTCCACCCCTGGGAGAGCAGCAGAGGGGAGGCTGCTCATCTGAGGGCAGATGTGTGACTCTGAGCTCTGGCCACCCTCTTGGCTCATGCACAAGGTCCATTCAGTCTTTAGAATAACTCTTGTAGCAAGAACCACAACCCGTGTCCCCGCAGGGCCTGACAGCCAGCGTGGTTGCTAGGGGACATGAGCCGGCATCTGCAGGACTGATGTCCACTCCTGCAATTTTTCTGTCAGCCGTGAATAACTCTGGACGCTGCGGTGGCTGTGCCCATCCACGCTGCCTGCCAAGGTCCAGGCCTGCGGCTGGAATTTGTAGGAAGGCGTATCTTCTGGGTTGGCCGTAAAATCGATTTCACGCCAGTGGCAGCCCTGCTCCTGAACCGTTAGGAAAGATGCCCATGCTGGAACACCAGGCCACCCTTGGATAGGAGGTTTCACCTCTCTCCTGAGAGCTGACCCGCTTACGGAGCCAACAGTATCAACCATCTACCCACAGCGGTCTAGGGAAAGGGGCTCACATCCTTTGTTAGTTCCTGTATGTGGGAGGTTCATGAAGCCACCCTGGGCTACAGGGTGAGACCCAGCCTCAAACAAAACGAAACCAACAAAACCAGCGAAACCAGCGACAGTGGAGGCCACTCTCCTTCTGTGACCCCAGGGTCACTTGGATCCCTATTTCCATTTCATGGAAAAGGAAACAGAAAGTCATAGAGCTGGGGAGAAGAAGGTCTGGAATCCGTAGAGAGACGGACCACCCAAGGCCTCTCACTCAGGCCTTACCCTGCACCTTCACTACGGAAGAGGCCCAAGCTGGCCTGGTGCCCAGTCAAAGGCGGAGTACTCTCTGCTATTGTTGGCCCTGGGCCATGGTCAGAGACTGGGCCTGCTGGCCAGGCCACTGCCACTATAGAGCTGGGTGCTTTTCATTGGCTTAAGTCATCAACACGTGGCCCTGAGAGGGCCTGATGTTGGGACACTTGACACTGGGTCTCATTGCTATCTCTGCTAGTTTCCTTCTTCAGTGCTCAAGCCCAGCCCCAAGGATTGCTGGGAAGCACAGTTCAGAAAGGGTCTCCTGTCTAAAGCCCCCAAGAGATTTCACAGAGTTCCATCAGGCTTAGACCCCTCTTTCTAGATGCTCAGGTGGGTATCACCTGCCTTTGGAGGGGTCTGTGGCCTGAGCCTTTGGAGCCTACCTAGGCGGCTTACTTGCCAGCCCTTGCCAGCCTCAGATAGTGGCCCCATAAGTAGCTGACTCTGGGGTTGGAAGGAGAGAGAAATGATAAAAGAATACATTTGCTCAGGAAAATCTACAAAATTGGAAACAAGCAATATTGCTTTTTCTGCGCTCCATCACGAGACAAGTTCAAATCCAAAGTTAAGTTCCAGCCCAAGGAGACAAGTTTCTCTAAGGCTTCCTATCATTTCAGCCTCCTGAATCCAATTGGACTGCACCTGCCTCTTGGGGAAAGGGAAGGTCTTCCTCACTTATTCCCCAGGAGGTAAGGTCAGGAGGGAGCCACACACCCTGGCCTGATCTGCACAGACCATGAGGTAACCTCTGATGGGTCCTCTGGCAAGTACCAAGAGGGACAGCAATTCCCCCTGGAGACCTTGGGGGTGGGAAATGGGGCAGGTTGAACTGCTCAGGAAGTGGTAGCTACAGTTGCAGCCAGCTTTCCCCACTGCCCTGGCTGAACCACCCTCCCTTCTGACCTGGTGACTGACTTAGCAGTCAGGCAGTAAGTTTCCACTCAGGCCACCAGGGTCATCTCTCCCTTGCTCAGGCTCCAGGGCAGCTGTATAGAGAATGAGGAAGCTGAGTGCAATTCCCTCCACAGCACACCTCATGGATGCCCCGACCTCCTTACAGATTGGTTCACTGAGGCACAGATACAAAAAGTAGCCAACCACCAAGTCCCACTGAGGCTTTCCAATCACGGCCCAGGAAGGGCCAGCATGCTTGGGTCCATGAAGGATACTGAGACATGATTCTACAGTTCTTTGAACTCTAGAATTTAATGTTCAGAGCAGCTCCTGGGTTCAGAGCACTAATCAGCAGACCCAAACATGTCCGCCTCTCTCAGCCCCACATTATACCACCAGGGACCAAGCCACACCTCTGCCCTGTCTCCTGGAACAAAGATGGATGTGTGTGCGGCTCAGTCATCCAGACCAGGCCTAGAATACCCCCGTTGGGGAATGTCTGATGTTGTCTTCTATCTCGTTTCCTGTTCTCTGCCTGGCAGCCTGACCCGCTTACGGAGCCAACAGTGTCAACCATCTACCCGCAGCGGTCTAGGGAAAGGGGCTCACATCCTTGTCAGTTCCACCATCCATGCTGCCTGCCCAGTTCTGGCCAGCACAAGCGTGCCTAGTAACTGGATGGTCCCTACTCTCCTCCCTCTCTTTCTTAACTCTCCCTGTAGCCCAGGCTGGCCTCGAACTCACAGTGATCAGCCTGCCTCTGCCTCCCAAGCGCTGGGATTAAAGGTGTGTGCAAACGCCAGGCAATCCCTACTCTTAATACCTCAGGACGGAGACATCTTGGGTAACACTGGCTCCTCTGGGCTCAGTCATCATCCACAGAAGTGAGAACGGCAGGCAACTGGGTACTAGCATCCTTGCCTCCTGTCCCCACAGGCCACCTTCATCAAGGTCTGGGAAATGGCTAGCACAGAAGAGACTCAAAGACCAAGCATCCCTCATCCTAGCCTGCCTTCTAATCCTGGCAGCCTTCGTATCCCGAAGTCCTGGCTGCAACCCCAGGCAGGGCATATGGAGTGAGAGGCAAGGCCTCTGACCCGCCTGGGTTACTCACCCTCTCCAGGTCCTGCCGCAGGTGGGTGAAGAGCTTCAGGCGGCGATAGAGCACATCCTGCTCCTGTTGGGCCAGGTTGTCCACCTCGTCGGTCTTAGGCGTGAGCAGCGGTTGATTGGCATTGGCTCTCCTCTTCAGCTTCCAGTACTGGTAGATGAAGTCCACCAGCGCCTCGGCCAGGTCCAGCCGTTCGGCCACCTCAGCCGGCTCCACCAGCTCGTAGAAGTTTTCCTCTAGCTGCTGCAGCCGCTGCTTGCGTAGGGTCACCTTTTCCAGGTCCTCAACGGCCTGGCTGGACTCCACGGGCTCAGAAGCAGGCTCATTCCGAGGGCCCCCGTCACTGTGCTCCTGGCAGAGTGACTTGAACTTGACCTCATCATTGTCGGCTAATATAGTCCGCATTTCTAGGCCTCGGTCGAAGGCGCAGGTGACATGGAATGCTGTGATGCAGGAAGGCATGGAGCACTGGGGAGAGGGAAAAGGGCAGTGTCAGGCTTTAAAGGAGCCCACGGGGCAACGTAGGGGTTCATCCAGTGCACCATGGAGCACCAGAATGCCAGGAAGAGCCGACATAAAATGGCATAGGCTCCAACCTCCCACAGCGTTAAAAGGAGCTTTGGTAGGAGAAATAAGAGCTGTGGGGCACCTGGAAAGGGAACAGAACTAATCCCAGACATGCTGAGGGAGCCAACAGTCAGAAGGTAACGAGGACGCGCTCACGGGGACAAGATGCACTGTTCTGTGGGCAGAATGACTTTGGGATTAGAAGGCAGGGGTAAAAAAAAAAAAAGCCCGAGGAGGCTCATAGCCTCTGCTACTGCACTGTCATCAAAGCCCAGGAGTCTGGCCCAGCTCTGCTCTCTGGGAGCAGCTGGATTCCTGCCCTCATTTATCCAAGCAGCAAAAGGCTGGACCATCTCTCCCAGCCTAGGGCGGGCACTGGACCGCTGGAACCAGTTCGGCAATGATATACCCCACGTCAGGTACCGCTACCTCTGGGTCCAGAGGCCTTCTGGAGGTTTGATAAACGGGTGGAGGCCTATTTGCAATGAAATGAGAGGGACAAAGGGGGCCTTCCAACCCTTCAGCAGAGACCAGAGGCACTGGCAACCCCTGCTCAACAAATCCACAGCTCCCTCCAGATGGGGCTCATGTTCACATGTTTTGACAGTCTCAGGTGATCCTGAAGACCACCAAATTGGGAGCCACCATCTCGGATAGACCAGTGGGCCCGGGCATCAGCTCAGTGAGGTGCATTTGGTAAGCTAGAGAGGGATTTAGATTTCTATTCCATTCACACGTCAGGGTTGCAGTCTAAAAGGCCAACGTATTATCAAGCCCAGAGAGGCTTGCTCTCGTGGGCAGAGCCAAGTTCTCAGCACTCCATGGACAGAGTCTGTCCCGATTCCTTGGAAGCCTGAGGATGAACGAACACACCTTCCCCATGGGTGAAACATCAACACGGCCCCAGGCTTAAGCCTCTTGGGACCATCAGTGGTGCAGCCACAGGGGAAAGATGGTAACTACCGGTGTGTAAGGTTATCTCAGGTCTGGTCAGAAGTCAGCCCTGGAAAGCGGGCCACATACCTGGATGCAGGTACCGGTGCACTCCTTGCAGAGGCTGCAGGACAGGGCCCAGCGGCTGGCTGGAATATGTGAGATCTTGGTAATGGGCTCCATCTTCTCTGGACAGCCGATACTGACCTGGGCAAAATACAGGGAGCTGCGTCAGTCTCCAGGTGAGATGCTGTCAGTTGCAGCCAGGTAGTGAGCAGACAGGGCCATGGCCGAAGTTATAAATCTTAATTCTCCTTGACTCCGCACATGCAGAGCTTAAGGTCCGAGTCTCCCGCCTTTCTGCCCAATCAAGCACCCGCTCATTTGGAACTAGCCCCCGGAGGGTGCATGTGTAAGAACGTGGCAAGGAGAAGCATGTATGTTGGACCATGGGCTTTGAGACAGGGGTGTGCATGTGTAGGTCCGTGAACGCCACAGCAGAGGTATGGAGGTCGAAGGACAACTTGCAGGAATAGTCCTCTCTTCCTACTAGGTAGGTCCTGGGAACTGAACTCAGGTTGTCAAGCTTGGCAGTGAGCCATCTTGCCAGGCCCCAAGGATGGGGTCCTCAATAGGTTGTCCGTCTCTTGTAACCGGGAGAGAGGATGCTGACAGGCAGTCCTGGCCCTCGAGATGCAGGTGTGACACAAGTAACCACCAACCCAAGAATGGCAAGGAGGACCGCAGTGGGAACCTTTGGACTGACGAACAGGGAGGGAAGGGCTGCAAGCTGACAGGAGCTCCCAGCTTGCTTCTAGGCATGGACAGCAACGGACAAACATCTTAACACAGAAGAACTGACTAAAACTCTGGGGAAGATGGCCGCTGTGGACCCAGCCTGCCATCCATGGCCCTTCCATGTGACCCCAGACACAGGTTAGGGGATTATCTGTGTCCTTCTCCTTGATTTTGAGATAGGGTATCATGTAGCCCAAGCTAGCATCAAACTCAAGCTGACCTTGAACTCCTGATTTTCTACCTCCATCTCCCAAGTGCTAGATTTACAGGCATATGCTACCAAGGCTGGTTTCATTCTGACTTTAACCAAAGCCTTCTTTCGACAGATCCCATAATCTGAGTCACCCAGCCGACCCTGCCATATTGGCACTTGACTAAGGTCGAACCTCAAATCATCCCTCTTAAATGTCGCAGTGGCTCTTTACCCCACTTCCTGACAGAAACTGGCCCCGACCTGTGACCAGGTCCACAATGCTCTCAGTTATTCCTAGACCTGTCTCTCTGCACGCATCTTCATGGGAAAACAACAGCTCCTTCTTTTCCTGTAGTCTGTCACCTAAATTCTGCCAGGCCCAACCTGAGCTTTTCACATGCCCCCTTCCCCATGTTCTAGTCCCTGAAATTTTCTGCCTCCCACGCCTACACACCTCAGGAATCCACAGGGCACAGCTGACGTGTACCCACTTGGTCCCACTTCTGGTGGGCTTCAAGGCTCCTCCTCGCTTGGGGCAGAGCAGGCACTTGGGCTGGACTCCCAGGGCGCACGTCCGACACAGCCAGCTGCCCGTGGGCACCTTGAGGATCCCGTAGCATGCCTGGAACAGAGCGGTGGTTGTGTGTCAGAGACATTAGCAGATTGGAAGTATCTGGTCAGTGACTTGCCAATGGCTCCAGCTCTGTCCCGGGCCACACTGGGTGAACACAGAGATTTCCTGAGGGTGTGCACTCCTGTCCTCTGGGAAAGAGGTCAGGGCTGCTCTCCCCGTCAGAAGACCTATGTTAGCCAGAAGTTCCTAACCAGCATGGGCTTTTTAAGAAAAGCTTCAGTTGCTTCCTAAATTGTAGACAAAGCTGGTTCTAAGTCTTCCAAGACTAAGGTCCAAGCTTTCCTCTTTTTTATACAGGATCCTGTGATGTCGGTGACTGTCCCCCACTTCTCCCATCATGCCTTGGGTGTAGGAGAGACACATAAACCCAAAGGCTGCTGGGTAGCTCAAGTCCCTGATTCTCAGCTTCGTAGGATCTATCTAATTCAGCTATAGTGGGTGCATGTGTCTCAAAGTTGGGCTAGAGTGGGTCTCCTGAGTCCAAGTCAGGTCTTCTGGGAAAAAGGCCTGGAGATACAAAGATCTAGAGTCTCAGGAACCAAGATTGAGGAGGACAGGGTGCTACAAGCTGGAGAAATGACTCAGCAGCTAAGGGCATTTGCTGCTCTTGCAGAGGACCCGAGTTCAGTTTCTAGCAGCCTTACAGTGGTTCACAACCATATTCAACTGTCATTCCAGGTGACCCAGTGTCCTCCTCTGGCCTTCCTGAAAATCAGACACAGATGTACAAGGTAAAACACCCATACACATAAAATAATAAAATAATTTTTACAAAATAAAGGGTGCTGTGGGATGGAGAGATAGCTCAATAGTTAAGAGCAACTTGCTGTTCTTTCAGGACTGGAGTTTAGTTCCCAGCACCCACATCAGGCAGCTCATAACCATCTTTGGCTTCAGCTCCAGAGAGCTTGGCTACCTCTGGACTCCAGAGGCACCCACCCATACATGCACCCTCCCCCCAACACTCTTAAAAAAAATAAAATCTTAAAATAGAAAAGAAAGGGACCGTGGCTAGCTCTGTTACAATAACAGTAAGAAGTACTCTAGCATAGATGTACTGTATGTATTTCTTTTTATTGGGGAAAACAATATGGCAGGCCACGGGCTACATGTGGAGGCTTGAGGGCGACTCTGTGACTCCGTTCTCTCCTTCATATATACCGAACCGCTGTCACCATTATTTCAAGCAAGCGCCTTTACCCGGTGAGCTGTCTCCCAGGCTCAGCCCTACAATTTTTCATTAAGCAAACATCATCATAAATAATTCACTTTCTTTGGAGGTGACAGGGCCCACCCACCTGGTGCACACAGACATTGCACTTGTCACAGAAGACCATCTCGTTGCCATCCTCGCCTTCTGGGGAACGGCACACGTCACAGACAACGTCCTCGTCATACTCGATGCCCAGCCCCTCCTGCGTCTCGATGGCCTGGGCCATGTTCTGGTGGCACAAGGTCTCCAGCTCCTCCAGAACACGCTCCAACGTCAGCTCATCCAGCTCCGGCTTCTCTGTGGACAGGACGGCAGGGGACACTGTCAGGAGTTCAAGGCCATCAGGGCAAACCTATCAGTGGTGCTGAGGGGAAGGTTCCACCCACCCATCTACAGTGGTGACCCGGGCCTCGGCTCCATCCAGGGACAACCTGACCGTCTAATCTCAAAGGTCCTGCTCCTCTCAATCGCCTGTCCATGACCACTCACACACGTAGGGTGTCTCTGTGATGCAGCTGGCTCCATGAGGAAGCGACTGCATGTATATTATCTGGGTGGATACTCAGGGGTCAAGCTGGTCTTTCCTAGGACGTATTAGGCTTCACCCAGGAGGCCCAGGCCCACTAACCCCCGATTCTCCTTGCATGCTCACTTCATGCGATGTTGAACCCCGTGAATTAATTTGCTATTTTCACCTCCTCCTGAGAGGCAGTGAAACCCACACCTGTCAGCAAAGCTATTGGGATGTGGCCCTGTGACAGCCGTTGCTTTTCTGGTGATGCAGACACCACGGGGTGGGGGTGGGGGGCAGGAGGAAGACACCCCTGCCAGCTGCACTCAGACGCCCAGGCGCACACCTACCCATCTCCTTGAGTTCTGCATTGAGGAGTTCCAGCCAGTAGGCGTCGATCTCATCCAGGTCATAGCGGCTGCCTCCTGGCCAGTCAGGATGGGCACTCTCACCAAGTGTGGGGCTGTCTGGGGACACCTGCGCAGGGGGGCCTTTCAGTGGTGGGAGGAGCCTGGGAAACCAAGAATGGGAGTAGTAAAGGGAGGGGCCTTGCTAGCTGAGGAACTGGTGGCCCAGGGTAAGGTGTGAGGTGCTGATGCCTCACTGAGCTCCTCCCTCATTTCCATCCCCCTCCCCACTTCTTCCCTTGTTGTCTGCCCTACAGACTCCATTAACTACAGATCTACAGGACTAGCGGAGCCTAAGGGCTGTCAGGCAGAGGTAGAGTCCATGCGGGAATGTCAGATAGCCCGGGCCCATCCAGTAGCACCTGCCCTATCCAGTCAGTGCTATTCCCAATCTGGATCAGCCTTGCCTGGGTCAGCAAGAGGTATCCCAAGTGCCCATCCTGGGCACTACCCTGTGTCAGCTACTCAGGGACAGGCGAGATAGAGCCAGCTGGACTCTAGGCCCTTTGGCAAACCCCTCCAGGCTGAGACCACAGGCTAACTACCCGGCCTCACATTCCCTGGCTCCTCCTCACCAAGAGCCTGTGGATGTCACGGTCTCGAGTTGACGTGCGGCCGCCTTTCCCAGGGGTTTAAGCTCCACGGGGTGTTTACTGTACAACCCAGGAGAAAGAGCTTTCTGGATTAAAGGTTTGTGGCCAAATAGCTGGGTGAGGAGGCGAACGCCTTGAATCCCTGCATGTGGGAGGCAGAAGCCAGGCAGATCTCTGTCAGTTTGAGGCCAGTCTCATCTACAAAATGTGTCCAGGATAGTCAAAGTTGTGGTACACACAGAAACCCTGTCTTGATCAACCAAACAAGGGCTGTGGCTACAGTAACATGCTGGCCACCTACCTTGACCCTCCCCAAGGACCACATAGGCATAATGTTTCTTACTGCTTCAGCTTGCCTTCCCAAAGTTCCAAGCTCCAATAGTGTCTCAGATCCCATCCCAGATCAGTCTTCATTCGGGGCCAGGGACCTGCTGCAGGCACCTTGAATGTCCATTCCCTCAGGTCCTCCCCCCTCAAACAGGACACCATTAACACAACCTACTGTAGGAGCTTGTGAAGAGGATGGCAAGGATTAACACAAAGAAATCTGTTAGCAAAGTGTCAGTCAGGGAGTGGGGTGGGCTGACTGTGTGTGTGTACAAGCAAGCTAAGATCTCCAGGCATCAATCACCTTTCTGCTCCTGAAATGGAAAATAAGGGGCATTTTGTCTCAGGTGGGTGGCATCCTCTTCACGCATCTGTGTGCTCGTCAGATTCTGAGGCCAGTTCAAAATGCCAGCCCTTCCCATACCCACTGGTTGCCATGGTTATGGTCTGGAGCCTGGCCTCCATCTGGCCAGCCCTGGCAGGCCTGAGAGGCCCCACACTTGCCTGGGAGGCCTCCTGGGGTCGGAGGCAGGGCTGGCCAAGGGCTGTGACTCAGCTCAGGCTGGGCAGGGGAGGGGAGGGTTCAAGATGGCACAGGGACAGGGCTGAGCTTTAGGGAGGGCCCCTGGCTTCAGGAAGTGCCCTGGTGTCAGCAAGGGGACAGGAAGAATGCTGGGCTCCGAGAGGCAGAGGTGCAAGCAGGGAGAAAAGACCGTAGGCTTGGAAGTCATGCAGACAAGGAGACAGGGAAGGGGTCAAAAGCTAAGGGCCAGTACCACCGCTGGACATGAGAAGCCCTCTTGAGAGTCTTAGGTGACAATGACTCCTCCCACGCCAAGCAGGCGATCCCAAAGAGGCCAACACGGATGCCCTCATTCCAAACAAACACTGCCTTTCCCAAGAAGCTGTCACTCCAGAATGAGCATCTCTTAAAAGCACAGCCTATAATTTTGTCACAATCCAGCTCGGTGTGTGCCCTAAGCGTACACTTAGTCAAGCATCTGAACATCCCCATCTGAACAGCTACCTACTACCGAGCACCAGTTACACCTGCTTGCTTCACTGGTCAGCCCTTTGAAGGAGCCAGGGCTAAGGGACACACTCCAGAAAGAGCACCTCCTACCAGGCATGGACTAATCTGACCCCAAGCCAACATCTCGCCCTCGGTGGCAACAGGGCTCAATGGGGCGGAAGGAATGGAAGGAAAGCTTCTTAAGACCCACATGAGAGAGCAGAGACTCTCCCAGAGAGGTGGACAGTCACCAGGTTGGTTTTACCCTGGACCATGTCTAAAGGGACAGTGCAAACGTTCATGGGCAGGTTTTTAGACCACAAGGCGAACATAACCAGGGCAGACAAGTCAGGCTGGGACAGTGTCTGGGGAAGGGCACTGAGAGCCCTCACTCTAGGCCCTCACAGGGACAGCCCAGGGTTTGTTCCTGTGGTCTGTCATTTCCTGGCCTAGCGGCCTAGTAGGCCCCATAGGAAATTCCCCAGAATTTCCTGACTTCCTCATCTATAAAATGGGGACAGTACTCTGCACCCTGCCAATGTGCTCACTGGATGACAGTGAGAGGCTTGACTTGGGAGGGGCTCAGTATCCCCCATGGGAGCTGCTTCCAGGAGGCTGTACAACAGGGATGCACCCAGGGAGGTGGTAACGCTGATCTCTGGGAGACCGGAAAGCAGGGGTATGGTGAACCCTCTAAATTTTAGACTCTGAAAGGACCCATTTGCCCACCTCAGTACAACTTCTGAGAATAATGAGGCTCTGTGGATACACTCGGTTGGTACCCAGCTTACCCAGTGCAGCAACAGCTCTGGGGTCCATGCCAACACCCCAGAAACTGGGTGTGTGTAATTGTCATCCTTGGATACATAGAAAGACCAGCTTGGGACATATGAGACCATGTCTCAAAAAACAAACAAACAGAAACACCTGGGCTACAACAAAACAACTGAATCAGAGAAAGGATGCTGGGACCTCAGGGGGCCAGGACAGCATGGCCCCTCTCCACATCATGAGATAAGCCACCAACACACAAGCCAGGGCAGAAGCAAGTGCAATAAATTGTCATGCCACACACAGTTCTCGTTTAATCCTGACTTCCACACCATCAGGTGGGCACTGGTATTAAAAGCATCCCCATTTCACAGAGGCGCAGAGTACCTCGGAGAGGTCAGGGCATAGTTCTCCTGACCGACAAGGTCAGGGCATGAAACCCACTAGGATCTTGGCCCATGTTACAGGCCCTAGAAGGGGATCCATCCATCCACCCACTCACCCACGTACCCACCCCTCCACCCATCCATCCATCGCTATGTTCCCAGTGCGGTCCTCAGGCACTCCAGTTTCCTGATTCTCAGAGGGCCCCAGACACTAAAGTCCCTAGAGAAAAGGCCTTCTCACATCCGGTCCCTCACAGAGTTGGGCTCAGTTTCCCTAACCTGCAATTCTAGTTCAGGGGTGCCATGAAGCAGGCTCTTCACATGTGTGGTTGCCAGGAAGCAATGGTACCGATGTCAAAAGAGGAGAGAGCTGTGACCTTTGCCCCAAGCTCTGCCTACTTGCTCTCAAGTGAAAGCCATGAGGCCACCAACACAAGGAAGAGGCATTAACATAAGGGGATCAATTCAGGTGACCTGGTTGGACAGGGAGGCCAGGCCACCAGTCCCTTGAGGTTACAGAATGAAAACACTTGACTATACTGTGTAGGCTGAGGCAAGACCATATATGGTCACATTCCGACAAGAGTCCCTGCCCACAAGCCCAGCAGGGCTATGAAGCCCTTGAAGACTCTACTCTGACCCGGCCGTAGGAGGACAGACTCCTCAGGGGCTGATACCAGTGACTTCTTCCTAAGCCTCTACTAGCTGATGGGCACCAGGCTCCGCCCTCTAAACGCTGCTTTAAAGAATATTTAAAAGTACTTCAGAACAACATGGCTTATTCTCATTGTAAGGGATAGGGAAACGTCTGGAGATTTCCCTCATCTGCTCTGTCTGATGTGTGTGATAGCAACCTTCTAACCCTGGCCATTTCTGGTACATCTGCTATAGGCAGCTCACATGCTGAGTCTTCTCCAACCACAAGGAAAGCAGGTCATCACCCTTATTTCAGAAACAAGGAAGATTACATTTCTGGTTCAAGGTCCTCCTGACAGTAAGAAGCAATTTGGACCAATGCAATATGGATTCAGAGCTAAGCGCAAGCCCGAAGCCTCAAAGGTAACCCAACCAGTGTTTCTGAACCAATGTTTGTTGTTGTTTTTTTTTTTTTTGTCTGGCGTGAGAATTAACCACCTCACAGAGACAGGCTGGGAAGGAATCCCAGGACTGGTAGGCCCCTCACGAAAACGCAGCCTCTCGGATTGATCCCCTGCCCCGGTGGTCCTAGCCTGGCCAGCCGGCTCACCTCACCACAGGCTCTGGAATGGCCTCAGCTCCAGCGGGAACCTGCACACCCTTCTCCCATTCTTGTCGCCATGGGTCAGCCAGGATATAGTAGTCATCCGGGCTGAGCTGGTATGAATCCGGGATCTTCATGGCTGTGATCAAGTCTGTCCGGAAAACCTGGCAGAGGTGGGAGGGGAAGGAGTCACCGGATGCCTCAGAGAGGCTGGCTTCATCGGCCAGGGGAGCAGGTGAACAGGGTGGCATGAAAGCAGGGCCAGTGAGAGGTAACGGCCCTTGACCTGAGTTCAGAATCTGGGACCCCCATGGTAAAATGAGATTCCTACAAATTGCCCTCTGCCTCCTAAAACAGAGACAGGTTGAGAAAGAAAGTCACGGACTGGTCCCTCACCAAAAAAGCAGCCCTCTTTTCTTCCCCAGCCCAACAGTCCCAATCTGGCCTCCTGCCTCCTGTAGCCACACACAGACAATAGAACAAATAGAGTAGGAACCCAATATTACTGCTATGTGAGTGTTCTGGGACTCTCCCCCGGAGGTTTAAAATTGTGCCCATCTGTACCTAGAGGCACAAGTGTACGTCTAAGGTTATGTGTGCACATTTTCACCCCAGCGCACAAATGTACATATAAACCAAGGCACTCTAGTCCCTGAAAGGAAGACCTGAATTTTAGACAAAGAGTAAAGCAAGAGGCTGAGGCTTGGGACAGCCCAGTGGGAAATTTGCATGAGCAAGGACTAAGTTCCCTCAGAAACACAACCGATCTCACCAAGAAGCAAGACTCTCTAGTCCCACACCCTTGGTTGGTATGTGGTGGGAAAGGAAGGCCTTTGTCTTCCTTCCTCCTTAAGCCTGTCAGGAATTCCCACTTTCTGGGTTTCTTCAGTCACCCATCTGCTCCCTCTCTAGAAAACCTGTTCTTCCCATAGTTCAGTCTGCTACCTCCCAACCTCTACGCGGGAATGACCTCTGAACCCCTTCCCAGCCGGCAATGGCAAAGCATCCAAAAAGCCTCCGGCCTCTGCACCCCACCCCCACAGGGTTGCTGTGGAACACAGCAGTGCCGCTAGACACCTGGGACTTACTCAGGTCCCAGTTTTCCCAGTGGCCATCACTTGAGTGTTACAAGGTAAGGGTGAGCTCTCATCAATGGGAGGGGAGAAACCACTTCCAGCACACTCCAGGCCGAAGCCCTACCTCCCACTGGGACCCTTTCTCTAAGTCAACACACACTGCTGAAGTCTAAGTCCTGGGGGCTTGGTCAGTTCACATGGGCCTCTCAATCCTCTTGACGAGCTGTAACCCAGTGCCTGCTGGGGCCAGGTCCTGGTGTGCCTTGTGGGATCAAGGGCCATATCCATAGGAAAACAGCTGAATGGGTTCACCAATGGGCCTAGAAGCAGAATCTCACAGAATCTAATTAATATCTGCATCCAGCCAGAGAGGGCTCTGACTTGAAAAAAGGTCAAGTTTCTTGAAGACTCTATTTGCCAATATAATTTAATTGTTAAGACTAACACCCTAACATTTAATTAGGGTGCCAGTGTGAAAAAATTAAAACCAGATTAGATTAAATGCTAATTAAACAGAAGATGGAATGTGGCTAGGATTTCACAGCCCCAATAATTTGCATATCTTATTAGCAAGCAGCAAGAGAGCTAAGACAAGAGTGCAAACCCCAGGCACCCGGGACTTTCGGGAGGCAGCCAGCTTTACGCTGGTGAGAGGCTTTCCCAGCTGGGGCTTCTGGAGCCCGCGAGGTACAGCGCTGAGACTCTGTTATTTCCCTAAGGGCTTCGACACAGGATCTAGCACAACCCAGATCTGAGCTGATGTAGAACTCCCTCAAACTTCTCACTGTGGGACCTCCCAGACCCTGCAGCTCTGATGCCACAGGGACATCCCATCCACAAATCACCTGCCAAAGAGGCAATGTAGTTAGAAAAACCCCACTGGAACCCGGCTGAGGTCCCGGGACTCCGATGGCAGAGGCAGGAGGACCGCCTGGTCTATGGAGTGAGTTCCAGGCCAACCATAACTACCTCCACACCAACAAAAGGGCGAGAGATGTAGCTAAGTTTTCATTGCCTAACATGGACAAAACCCTGGGCTAGGTCTCCTGCACCATGTAAAACTGGGTAGGGTGGGACATGCTTCTAACTTCAGCGCTTGGGGGATGGAGGCAGGGCCAGTTTCTAGATCTCCTCTACAAGGCTCCAGGCCAGCATGGACTACAGGAGACCCTGTCTCAAAGGTAAAACTACAGTCCTCATTCTGGACTGTATCGTAACTGTCACCTCCTCAGGGACCTTACCTTACTATCGACTCTGGAACTGCAGGGTACCTGACTGAGCATCTTTCCACCCGACACACACATAGAAGCTGCCTGCTTTGACTGTGTGATGTTTCTTGTCCTCTCTCCTGTCCCACATCGATCTGTCACCAGCTGGGTAGTTAAGAGCCAGTGCTGCAGTTGAGGGTGACCACAGTGCCAGGTCACACGGGCAGAGGCAGCCCTGCCCTGGCCTGACTCAAGACTCCAGAGTCCTCAGAACAGGAAGGGATCTGGGGCTCAATTTGGGGTCCTAATTTAGCACTGTGGTCCAAGTTCTAAGTTTTGTCCCCATCATCAGGGAAAAGGTGATGAAGCACTAGAGGCCCTTTTAGCCAGGCCTCAGGGAAACACAGAGATAGCACTGCCGGTACCAGCCACCTCCCAGTAGGTAGCAGTAGCCTAAGACTGTGCTTACTTGTGTTTCAGCGGAGGATGTAGCTCAGCTGGTATTGTATGCACCTACTGTCAACTGGCCTGCCCTTAGGGGCCTTTAGGGTCCCATAACATCCTATGTCAGGACCTGCATCCTATGACATCACATGGGCCAGGTGCTTCTGACATAACCCGCCTGCCACTCCCACCTTCTTTCTCTCTCGCTCTCTGCTTTTGTTTCTGTCAGGGTACCCCTCCCCACATATCTCCTTCTTTCTCTGTCTCTCTGCCCTCATGGCTCACTCAGGCCCTAACTCTCTTCTGCTTCCCTTCCCCCGAATAAACTCTTTCATATCAAATCTGTTGTATATGCGTGGCATCATTTTTATATAAATCCTAACGCCTAGAATGCTTTACATAGGTTCAATTCCCAGCACCTGTAACTTGAGCACTCAACAGGTAGAGGCAGGAAATCTAGAAGTTCAAAGTTAGGCAAGAAAAATGGCTGAGAGGGTAAAAGTACTTTCCACACAGGCTTGATGATCTGCCCTCAGGCCCCAGGACCACAGTGGAAGAACTGGGGCACAGAGGTTATCCTCTGACCTTCAGTGACTTGTATGGGACATGGACACACGCATCAGTTCAAGGCCATCCTCAGCTATGTAGTGAGGGGCTGCATGAAACCCCACAGAAGGCTTTTGGTTTTTGAGACAGAATGTCCCGAGCACAGCTGAGATTGGGTTCAAAATCCTCCTGCTTCAGCCTCCCAAAATCTGGAATTACAGGTGTGTTCCCCTCACACCCAGAAAGAGTCGCTCTTATATTCATCATAGGTAGCTACCACTACACCACCTCCCTGCCCTCTTAGGATACAAGTGGACTGCTTAGGGACTCTGAATTAGCATGAAGCCAAATCAGGTGGAGTCCCGAAGAACAATATGCAAATCTGATGGAGGCCTTTACACATCCAAGTCCTCAGGAAGCCCTCTGTGTTAATACTGTCAACCTCACAGGGTCAACAGTCACCTAGAACACACTGGTCACGCTTGTGAGGGGTCATCTATATTAGGTTAGCTGAAGCGGCAGGACCCAGCTAAACCCTGGGTGGCACTATTCCACGGGCCGGGATCCTGACTGCATGAAAAAGTTGGAAGCGAGCCAGGCGGTGGTGACATACTCCTTTACTTTCTTGCTGTAGATGCAAAGTGACCAGACTTGAAGCTCCTAGGGCCATGACTTCCCCCTCCACAACTAAATTCCTTCTCCTTCAAGTTGCTTTTGTCGGGGTATTCTGACAGCAACAGATGGGGGCGACTAAAGCAGCTCCCCAGCAAACTGTGGCCGCCATTGTCCTCACAGCCACCCAAGCACTTTTTTATCCTTGACAAAGCGGGACCAGCAAGCTTTACCCCCACCTCAACCCGGGCCTCAGAGCTTGCAGGAACCTTTGCTTACAAGCAGCCAGGGTCCTGAGCTTTGTCTACAATGCCAAATGCCCCTGTTGTTGGAATCTCCTGCTTTTCTGTTATATCCTCCCTGCCGGATGAGCTCAGTGATCCTGGTCAGGGCTACACACAGAGCCCAGCAGATGCTGGGTGGAGACTCCAGGTGTTTCCAGCGGTCAACACATTGGTTTCAGGTGCAGGCTGCAGCTGAGTACTCACAATCACCTTCCCAAGTAGTTTGACACCTGACCGCCAACACCGTGGCCTATTTCCCAACCTACGTATTTTCTGTCTGAACTACCAGAGGTTAAGGTTTGGAGAACGTTTAATGATTTTCCTAAAACTGCTTTGAATAATTTATGAAAAACTAAATATAGAATAAAACTGACACTGATGAGCAGAATTCTTGCTGTAGCAAGAAAGTTGAGGGGATTGGAAAACAAGCAATTTTCTTAGGATATGAATGTTTACTAGTTTTCCCTCTTTTGGTTGTCTTTAAAGGTCCGCTGCCTAGCAACCAAGTTCTGCTGAGCTGCTGAGGACATTAACTGTAGCTTTCTCTAACTGAATGAAGGTTGCTCAAAGGCTTCAAACTCTACCAACCAACCCACATGCCAGGGATGAAAAGATCTCTCTCTTCCCACAGGTGAGGACATTACCCAGGAGCTCAGGACTCCGTCCTGCCCCACATTCCTTTTCCCCGAGACCATAGGCTACTTTTTTTTCTGTACCTGCTGCCCAGAAAGGGCTGAGAACTGGCTGTGAGGGAGTATCTGTGGAGTTGGCGTGACCTCCAAAAACCAATAATGACACTGGGCAGCTTTCAAAGCACGCTGACACTAGGCCAGGAGACACAGAGAACTGTGAGGGACCGGGTGTGATCCGCCTGAAACACTTCACCCCAGAATCTGGGTTCTCTGCTTCCTGTTCTCCGACGCCGGATGACTGGGGAAGACTCAGCGCAGAACACAAACAGGGGCTGGGAGTGTAGATCAATAGATGCAGGCTTGCTGAGCATGCAAGAAGCCTGTACATGCCTGTATCCCCAGCATGAGAGGCAGAGGCAGGAGCATGAGTTCAAGACTGTCCACAGCTATCCAGTGAATATGAAGCCACCCAGTTTCAATGTAAACTAAATGACCCACCCACCCAGACACACACTCACAGACACACACACACACACACACACACACACACACACACACATGCTGTCAATGTCAATCTCCTGTGAGAAGCCACATAAAGACAGGTGCTGCAATGTGGCCTGTATGTCCAGTCTTTCCTGTGTCTATTCTGTAGCACCATCCTCAAATGTATAGTAACCCTGAGGAAAAGCTTGTGGAATGAGTGGGTAAATAAATACAAAACAAAACAACATCATCCTCCCAACCTCCCGACTTCCCTGAAGTATAGCTAACTGTGGAAAGTTCCTACCAAGCAGAATGTTTGTGTGCATGTAGGAGTGTGTGGAGTGAGAACCCAGAAACGGGTCCCGAACACTGTCCCAAAGCCAATGTAAATGGCTTTGGCCAGGACCTGCGTCTCCTTACTTCTATCCTTCCAGCCCAAGGAAGGTTTGAGGAATCTGTCCTAAACCTTGCTTTTATATTTACCATTTATTATTTATTTATTTTAAAGATAAGGCCTTAGGTAGCCCAGGCTGGGCAACTGAACTGTCTATCCCCTTGTCTCCTGGCACCCCTGGGGATTACATACACACACCGTATTTTTATGGTAAACCAACCCAGGACTTCATGCATGCTAGGCCTTCTACCAACTGAGTTACTTTGGCATTCTCTGAGATTCATTTCCTTAAGATTTAGTTGTGTGTGTGTGCGCACACTCGTGTGCACGTGTGTGCCTGTCTGTATGCCCTTTGGGAGAGCAGGTACCCATGGAGGCTAGAAGAGTGTTGGATGCCCTGGAACTGGTTTCCAGGTGCCTGTGAGCCACTCAACTTGAGTGCTAAAAACCAAGCTCAGGTTCTCAGCAAGAGCAGCCAGCGTTCTTACTTGCTGAGCCATCTCTCCAGCCTCGGGAACCTTCCTTTAAATCACAGTTGTTTCCTGGGTGCCCTGCCTTGTCAGAAATAACATTTTGTAATGCGAAGGCACAAGTCCACGTGCCAAACAGTTTCCCTGCATGGTCCACCCTCATGCCTGGTCTCCTTATTTCACAGAGTGGAGACTAAGACTCGGGCATGAACAAACCACTTGCTATAGGTCTGTCTTCAGCACCCCCCCCCCCACTCCATACTTACCACCACCCCCTAGCCAGCCAGATATTTATTTCAACTTCCAAGTAATCTTTTCTGGGCTGGAACCTGATACAGTTTTTCAGCCAAGAGCAAATTCACATTACATATCAGGCATGCAATCCCAGACGGGTTGAGGAGGACAGGGTCACCCTCATGCAGCTCTAGCTTCAAGCTACCACCAGTGCTCAAAAAAAAAAAAAAAAAGGAAAACCACTCAACATCTCCTGCTCTTATTTTCATGAGGATAACAGCACTTCCTGCTCTTAAAGAGAATTTACGACACACATTTCCTTTGCAAGACAAGTCCCAGAGGCCGGGAGGCTTTTCCAGCTGGCTTGGGGGAAGAGCTCTCTGACTCTGCTTAAGATGTGGAGTGGATGTGGCCCTCACCAGCCCCAACAACCACCCCCCCCCCATGAAGTCTCGGAGAGCAAGTGCCTCACCCTGGAAGAAAAGTGTGTACCCCACTCCCACCCAACTGGCTGGAAAGCTAGATCCAACAGAGAGAAGCAGGGAAGTTCTTTGGGAGGTGGTGGGGGGGGGTGTCCTCTCCTGTTTTATTCAAGTGTGTGAGCTCTCTGCATGCGATGACACAGGACACTGTATGGATTCCCTTTGTCCGTCTGTCTGTTTGGAGTCAGGGTAGCTAGCCCAGGCTGGCCTCTACTTGCTACAATAGTGGAGGATGACCTCAAACATCTGATCCTCCGGCCTCCACCTCCTCAATGCAGGGATTACAGGCAAGCACCATCAGAGCTGGAGATTAAGGTTTAGTGTGTGCTCCCAGCCATCATTGGTCTATTCACCTGTTTTTTAGGCAGGGTCTCACGTAACCCAGACTAGCTTGGAACTTGTGTATGGCCAAGAAGGACTGAATCTTTCCCATATTTGTGTGTATGCTGGGTGTGTGTGTAAACAGCACTTGTGTAGAGGCCAGAGGACAACTTTTGGGGCTCGATTCTCTCCTTCCATCTGTGAGTTCCAGGGACTCAGCTCAGGTGGCCAGGTTTGTTTGGCAGCCATTTTGACCTGCTGAGCCTGAGCCTTTCTGATGGCCCCATGAGCTTCAACTTCTAATCTCCCTGCCCTCAGGACATTTGTGAAGTGCTGGGGATCAAGCCTGGGACCTCATGCACACCAGGCAGGCATCCTACCAACTGAGCTGAAGCCCCAGCCCTTATTGCTGTTTTGACAGAGACTACCCTATTCCAAGCATCCAGG
>CM053757.1:39129728-39206671 GCA_028658305.1 Pachyuromys duprasi
GTTTCGGAATCGCTGGTTTTAAAATCGGAATCGAATAAATCGCGTGGCGTTTTTTTTTTTTTTTTTTTTTTTTTTGCAGCGCCAGAAGTGAGCAGAAAGTGCTGGCAGGGGTGCAGGGGAGGGGCGCGCACGGGGCTGGGGGAGGGGGCGCGGTCCTCCTCCCCCACCCACACCAAATGCAAACTAGCATCCCAGGCAGGGAAACTTGAAATTGTGAGCGACCTCCGGAAGAGAGGGGCTGCACGTAGCGGGGGGGGGGTCCCTTCTCGGGCTCGTTGTCCCCTCCCCCTCGCGGGTGCCTCCAGGCGCCCGGTGCTGCCCTGCATTTCCGGGGGGGCGGCGAGGCGCGCTGTGACGGGTGGGTGGCTAGCAGGGAGGCAACATATCCTAGCCTCAGGAGGAGTTTGCACCCTGGCACCCTCTTCCTCCTGCCTCGTGCCTTTTATGACCGCAAAGGGTTAAAAGCCGAGGGGGCAACTTCCCAGGGCTGGTACTTGGCGGAGAAGTGGGGCGCCCCTCTCCCCACCCTCTCCTCCTCGCCCCTCCTCCTCCGACTCCACTTCCCGACTTGACCTTGTGGTGCACAAACAGTGCTCTCCAATCCTCGCAGTTTCTGGAAGAGCCAGCGCTCGCCAGGCGGGCGGGCTGTCGGGCGGCTAGCCGGCAGTGGCGGGGCCTTGGGTCGGTTCCCTGAGCTGCGGGCCACACCCACCCAGCCCGCTGCGCCCGGGGAGCTCACCTTCTCTCTAGGAAGGAAAAGGGCAGGCCTCCTGGATGGGTAGGCGTGTGGGGGGCAACCTCCTGCCTCCTGGGGATACTCCAGCTGCGGAGGTTGGCTGCCTTTGGGCCCAGGTTTGGGGAAGCCTGGCCCAGCATCCCTAAGGCATCTCATCCTTGTCAACGTTTTCTGCCCCCTCGGAGATAATCAAATGATTCCCCCCCACCCAACTCATCTTTGTTTTTGAAGGCAGGTGGATGAGTTTTTAAATCCCTTTCCTTCTCCAAGACTGAAGGTTGTTTATTTTTCCTTTCCCCCTCACCCCAACCCCCCCTTGCATGGAAAGATAAATATTCAATTTACATAAGATGACATTTATGTGACAATTAAGAAGATTCCCCGATGGAATGTTGTGAACACATTTGCTTATAGGAGAAATAAATCTAATAATAAACAAACTCATAACAGCTCAAATCCTCTGACAGGGAGGTTGTCTGTGTAACAAAGAGGGGCATGATGAATGCTGAAGTAAGCGCTTTCTGCAACGGGAAAGAAATATGAACTCAAAGGGAGCCACCAGCAGAATTTCTCTTCTTTGGCCTTCATTCGCAAAGTTTGAAGAGGCTTGTCTGGTAAGAGGAGGGGCTCATTATCACCTCATAGTTAGCCCTGGCTCTGGGTTCTCAGTGGTCCACTGAGGAGATTTTCCCAGGCCAAGGTCAATGTCTGCTAACAGGTGTTGCAGCCCAGGAGCCTCTAGCAGCTTGGTAAATGGCTTCTAATCCTGGCTTTCCTTTTCAGGTGGCTGTGTGAAGCAGGCCAGTGAACCAATCTCTCTGGATCTCTTTCACCTGGGTGAGCTGAAGATTCCAGAGACCACATGTGCACATACCCATGTGTATGAATATGTAAATTTATATCCTGTAGGAGTAAAGCAAGACCTGGCTAAGAATGCACAGTCTGCCTGAGTGCTGGACCAGTATTGTCTTTCTTATAGAACTATTTACTTTTTAAAACTATTTTTAGTTATGTGTAGGTGTATGTGCACCTAGTTTTAATTATTTGTCTGTATGTGGGCAGGTGCACACGAATGCAGGTGAAGCAGGCTAGAGACATGGAATGCCCTGGAGCTGAAGTTACAGGTGGTTGTGAGCTACCTAGTATGTGTCCTGAGACCTGAACTCAGGTCCTTTGGAAGAGCAGCAAGTGCTCTTAACCGCTGAGCCATCTGTCCAGCCCTTGCGTTTCTTTTTGCTGTTGTTGCTTATGATTAACCCAGGGCCTTCCCCATGCTGGGCAAGAGCAGGGGACAATGCTCTCTATTTTAACTCTGAAGATGCATGCAAGAAGTCCAGTGTGGACAGAAACAGTGGGCTTCATGGTCAAGGTCCTGACAACAGTGTCAGCCATGTGGGTGCATGAGATGTAGGTAGAGACACAATGTATAGAGACAGTCTGCAGTGATCACAGGCTTGGGCTTTTGCCTGGGGTGTCTGTGCAGGAGAGGACAGGGCAGGCTGTTTCTCTTGGCCATCGGGAGCCCATGAACTGGAAGGGGAAAATGTCTTGGCAAGGAACTATAAAATAACCCAGAGAAGCCGGGCAGTGGTGATGCATGCCTTTAATCCGAGCACTTGGGAAGCAGAGGCAGGTGGATCTCTTAAGTTCAAGGCCTGGTTTACAGAGTGAGTTCCAGGACAGCCAGGGCTACACAGAGAAATCCTGTCTCAAAAAACCAAGCCAAACAACAAAAAAGCCCATATGCCCTGTTCAGAAAGGGTTTAGTAACTTGACAGTAATCCCACAGCCAGCAGTGGTATATGGACACTTAAGTCCCAGTGACCTTGGCCTCCCTCTAATTACCCCTTGCTACACAACAGGAAAAAAAAAGTAGCATTATTATATAGTCTCATTATGATTGATCCTAGCAAGAATGACTGCTCTATTTAGTCCTTGACATAGTGATCTAACTTGGGGCCATACCAGGGCCCCCCAAAGAGTTCTTAGAAAACACCACCCTTTTAGGACCAAAATCCCCGTTAGTCCTTGGGTTTTCCCCAGCTTTGTGCTACTGTCTAAGGCTGACCTTGAAAGTGCTAACTAAATGATAATTGTGAAGCTGATTTTAATTCCTTAATCATTATTAAGAAGTCTCACAAGCCACTCATTAACTTTTTTTGCAGGAAAAAAAAATGAGAAAGGGCTGTGGAGAAGGCACCATTTGTGGTTCTAATAATGTTGTTTGTTGTTGTTTTGTTTGTTGAAGGCCTCATGGTAGTCGCCCGTCTTGGTGCTGTGGATACAGCTCAAATGAAAGAGTCATAAATGCCCAGTCTCTTGGTACCTACTTTCTGAAGGACAGAGATACACAGCTTAATTAAATAAATGTGAAGTTCATTTAGCCAGGCATGATGGTTCAAACCTATAATCTCAGCACTTGGGAAGCTGAGGCAGGAGAATTGCCAAGAGTTTAAAAGCTAGCCTGGGCTGCACAGTAATTTCAACTCAGCCAAGACAGCAAAATGAGACTACAGACTGAGTGGAATTACTCTCCACCCACCCATACCCTCCCCCTCAAAAAAAAAAAAAAGGGAAAGGAGGAAGAAGAAAAAGTTTAATTGTATCTTAGTTTTAATAAGGTATATGAGTGTGCCTGTGTGTGTGTGAGCGCAAGGTGCCTGTGGAGACCGGAAGAAGGTGAGAGATACTCTAGACTGAAGTTACATGCTTTGTCAGCCACTTGACTGGAATGCCAGAACTCTCATCCTCTGCAAGAGCAATATGAACTCTTAACTGCTGAGCCAACTCTCTGGCACTGAAAAACACCTTTTTTAAAAGGTAGGAACTCAACTAAATAATCAAATGTGAGCTCAGACTAGCCTCAGACTCACTGTATAGCCCAGGCTGGCCTCAAATTCTCTGTAATCCTTATGTCTCAGACTCTCAAATGCTGGGGGTTGCAGGTATGTTTGAAGATAATTAAGTGCTAAGGTAAAAAAAATTAATTGGAAATCAGAACACTATTAGGGGTACAATTTTCTTTTTAATAGATTTATTTTTAATTTATATTTATGGATGTCGTGCTTGCATCTGTGTCTATTTAATGTGTGTGCATGTCTATTTCAAGTTCATGTAGTGCCTGCAGAGGTGAGAATAAGGTGTCAGATCGAGGGGGTGCAGTTTTAAATTGGATGGTCTGAGAAGATGGAAGTTAGGAGTGAGCCTGTCGGTGAAGGGGGAGCATTCTAAACCCAGGCTTCTTAACCTGGTGTTCAGGGACACTCTTCTCCATAGGTCTGCGCATAGAATTCAGGGGTCTTGACTTGATGGGAAGAAAGTTCACATCTTCATTTCCATCACTAAAATGTGGCTTGTTCCTCAATTACGAAAAGGGACAGCAAATCTTCACTAATAACCACACCTGTGACTGGTTGCTGGTAGAAATCACAGGTATTTTCATACTCAGTTACAGCTGTTACTAATATCCTAAAATACCATTACACACCACTACTTCAAATTATGCTGCTCTTGTGACTTAATAAAGACATTAGCGTGGTATATGTTTTGAAAATATCTTGAGCGCTACATTTCAATATAATCAGGATTCTTCACAATTCATAGAACCTATTTCAAGGGCTGCAGGATGGTGGTTCACGCCTACTGTCCTACCACCCAAGGCCTGATGGAGGAGGAGCCGGAGTTCAAGGTCATCCTTGACTACATAGCAAATTTGAGGTCAGCCTAGGCTTCCTAAGGTCCTAGATTCAACACTCAGTGTTGTGTTGCAAAAACAATAAAGCTGTTATCCTCCAGAGGAATTCATAGGTATCAGAGTACTTGAGTCCATGGCACAAACAAAATTAAGGGGCTAGCAGGCAGGTAGATGTTCTTAAAAACGTGCTATCTGTAAAGGATAAAATTTGTAGGGCCTTGTGGGACCTTGTAAGGGATTTGGCTTTTGCTGGCGTAACATGGGACTTTTGAGCAGAAGAAGGTCATGATCTGACACTAGATTTTACAGGTCACTTGGCTGTCACATGGAGAGCAGGCTGAAGCAGGAGGAGCCTTTAGGATGGATGGAGGATGCTATCATGGACCCGAGTAGTAGCAGTGAGAATGGCTGAAGTGGCCAGGTTCTTGTAGTGGAAGTTTTGGCGTCTTTAAAAACTCAGTTACGTTATATGAACATGTTTTTGGTTTAATCCCAGGTGTGGGATATTGGGCTGCTCTACATTGTCCACAACAGCAGACTGTCTCGAGCGGGCTGTGAAAGGGGCATGATCTCTGCCAGCTGCAGATAGTTTAATTCTGGGGAGGAACCTTGAGGGGGCAATAAATGCCAGAGCCAGGAGAGAGACAGGGGCCTCTGAAAAAGAAGCAGAAGGCTGCTGTTTCTCCTCTGCCGCTCCTGGTGGCTGTTGTTACAGTTTGACGAGAAGAAGTTGGAAATATCCTGAAGTGAAGACAAAGAACCCAAGGACCTTAAGCAGCAGGAAGTAGCTAAAGAGAACTGTGCCCCCTTCTCCCCTCTAGCCTTTCTTTCCTATGTAGTGTTGTGGGCGGGGGAGGACGAAGAATAAGAACCCAAGTAAAATAGATTTTAAAATATATGTGCTACAAGCTGTGTATGTATTTTAACAGAATTTGCTGATTAAGGAGAGAGAGAAAGGAGTTAAGGAAATCAGAAGGCCTGGTGAGATGCATAGGAGGTAGAGGCCCTTTCAGCCAACCCTCACTACCCAAGCCAACCCTCACTACCCAAGCTTAATTTCTCAAAAGTACCTGGTGGAGTGAGAGAATCAACTCCTGCATGTTGTCCTCTGACTTCCACACACATGATGTGGCATGTGCAGGCCTATGCATACCCACACATGCCCACATACATACAAATAAATACAATGTAACCTTAAATTTTGTTTTAAAGGAACAGCTGTAAGAGTTTTGTCTTGAGCCAATGGGAAGGTGGAGTTGCTAGTACCTGAGATGGGGAAAGAGGAAGGAGGAGGCTTGAGGAGGAGAAGGGTCCTCCTCTATGGTCATATTAAGTCTGAGGTGCCTGTTGAACACCTGTCTTTAGGCTTCTCATAGGCAGCTGGACATGATAGTTTCATTGTATGCAGAGAGGGGTTGATGGGTGATATTTAAAGCTTCGGGGCTCTGTGAGAGCATCAAAGAAAGGTGGAAAGAGGATCATGTCCAAGGGTGATGCCCCTGGACACTGCAAAGGCTAAGAGATCTGGAAGAGGTGGGCTCAACAAAGGTATCATTAACTATGAGAGAAAGAAGGGGCTGAGGACGTATCCCAGTTGGTAGGGCGCTCGCCTGGCACACACAAAGCCCTGGGTTCTATGCCTGGCTTCCTGTAGAGCAATGTGGGAACGAGTGGCCACAGTACCAGCACTTGAGAGGTAGAGATGGAGAATCAAAAGTTCTGGATCATCTTCAGCTACATACTGAGTTTGAGGACAGCCTGGGCTACATGAGATCCTGACTCATAAATAAAAAATAAATGTAGAAACTAAACAGTTCAAGAAGCAGCCAGAGGGATGGGAAGAAAGTCGTGGAAGCATACTGCCCCAAACTGCTGGTAATATTTTCTTGTGAAGCTGAGCATGGTGGTGCAGGCCTTTAACATCGGTAAGTCTGTACACCCCAGCTTTAGCTACATGGGGAGACCCTGTTTAAAAATAAAAATTAAAATGGCCAAGCATGGCAGCACTCACCTTTAACATCAGCACTGGGGAAGCAGAAGCAGGCACGTTTCTGAGTTTGAGGCCAGCCTGGTCTAAACAGAGTTCCAGCAGAGCCAAGGATACACAGAGAAACCTTGTCTTAAAAGCAAAACATGGAGGGAGCTACAGGTGGGATAGAAACTGAATAAACTGTAATTAATACGAATAAAAATAAAAGTATATTAAAAAAACCCACAAAGAATCTTAAGGTTCAGAAGCATGGAGGTCACTGTTGACAACAGTAGAGGGAAGTAAGCAAAAACTTGACGGGTATCGAGAAAGTCGCAGGGACTAGTGGGAAGCATGGCTTAATGAATGTCAAGGGGTCAGACAGACTCAATTGTACATAAAGTTCAAGGGTTAAATGAGACTATCTCAAACAAAAGAAAGTTGCAGATTTTGACAGCCTGGGCTTGATCTCTGGCATACATACAGAGACAGACAGGCATAGTTCTAGCCTGATACCACAGGTTTTCTTTTCTCCTTCTCCTCCACTTCCTCCTCTTGTTTTTGTGTTTTTGTTTTTCAAGACAGGGTTTCACTGTGTAACAGCCCTGGCTGTCCTGGACTCACTTTGTAGACCAGGCTGGCCTTGAACACATAGAGATCCACCTGCCTCTGCCTCCCGAGTGCTGGGATTGAAGTGTCCCACCACACACGGCTGTCCACAGGTTTTCAATAGGCAGGTTTAGAACAAGGCCCAGAAGGCCCAGGGATCTATAGATCTACATCATTCAACAATGAAGAACACTTAGTTGTTCTTGCTATTTTTAGATGTAGAGTCTTACACTGTAGTCCAGGTTGCCCTAGAATTCACTATGCAACCCAAGATATCCTTGAATTTGCAGTAATCCTCCTGCCTCAGTCTCTCACATACAAGGATTATAGGCTCAAGTCACCATACTTGCCTTACTTGATCATTATTATTTTCTTTTTTTCTCTTCATTTTATGATATTTATTTTTGGTTGGTTTTTTTTTTTTTTTTTTGAGACAGAGTTTCTCTGTGTAGCCCTGACTGTCTTGGAACTTACTCTGCAGACCAGGCTGGCTTTGAACTCACAGAGGTCTGCTTGCTTCTGCATCCCCAAGTGCTGGGATCACAGGTGTGCACCACCTCACCTGGCTGATACAGGATCTTAGTGGCTGTGAACTTGTTATGTAGCTGAGGATGATCCTGAACTTTATCATTTTTAAAAACAAGTTTTATATGACCTGCCCTTTGACTTTTTAAGTTTATTTATTTATTTATAGAGCATGACTGTCTGTGTACCAGAAGAGGGTACCAGATCTTACCCTAGATGGTTGTGAGCCACCATGTGGTTGCTGGGAATTGATCTCAGGACCTTTGGAAGAGCAGCCAGTGTTCTTAACCTTAGAGCCTTCTCTCCAGTCCGCCCTTTGACTTCTGATCCTCTCCCCTCTACCTTTGCAGGGACTACAGACATGAACCACCACACATCTCTGGGAATTGAACCCAGGGTAATATCCATGTTAGGTAAGCACCCTAATTCTGAACCCCACCACCCTCAGACCCCCTTTGCCTGGTCATTTGTTTTTCTTAAAGACCCACTTATTTTATGTTTATGAGTATTTTGCATGCATGTATTTATGTACACCACACCATAGGCATGCCTGGTGCCCAGCGAAGCCTGGAAACAGAGTTTCCTATGTAAGACACTGTGGGGCGCTGAGAACTGAACCCCGGGACTCTGAATGAGCATCGAGTGTTCTCACCCACTGAGCCATCTCTCCAACTTCCTTACCTGGTCATTCTTGATGCTTTTGCCTAGGAACCATCCTATATAAAACAAGGAGTTTGTGTACATGGGTGTCAGACACTGGCCTGGCGGTCAGTAATTGCTTGTTAGACAATAGATGTTTTTCTAGGAGTCTTTACTGAGAGCACAAAAATCCTTAAAAATAACTTGCGATTTATGTACCGAAGCAGAGGTCCCTGGTACCCTAAGTGCTTTAATTGAAAAAAATAGCATAAGATTTTCTCAGCATTCATGCATTGAATATTTATTGAGTGCCTGCTATGTTCCAGGCAACATTCAAGGGCTGGAGAGACAAACTATCTGACTCAGTCATTTGTCTGAGTCATCAAGGTAGGCAGATGCACCAGCCGAGCCAGCCACAGCTGCCAGCAGCCTGTCTCCGGAGGGTGGGGTGGGGGAGAAGCCCTTATGCAGGCTCCAGGCTCACACTCACTCGGTGCTCAGGGCAGTGTCTGGTCAGGGCAGTCCAGGGATGGCCAGGAGCTTCTCCAAGGGAAGGCTCTGCCTCAGGAAGCCTGGGGTGGAGCTTCAGAGTTCTGTATTCTCATAAGCTCCCCATAGGCAAATAGAAAGAGCATCGAGGTTAGTACACCAGATCGGAGCCCTGTTCTTACCTTAGGGCTCCTGAAGCATCTGTGGGAGTCCTGTGGAGAAAGAAATCTCCCTGTGGGGACAAGAATCTGGAAAGATGCTTGTTGTATGGATACAAATAAGCTTTGTTCTCTTTCCTTCTTCCTTCCTTCATTTTGTTTCTTTTTAAGACAGTCTCACTATATAGCCCTGTCTGGCTTCAAAGTCACAGATGGCTTCCAAACCACTGGAATAAAAGGCAGAGCCTGTTACTTCAGGTTTTTGTTTGTTTGTTTTGTTTTGTTTTTTGAGGCAGGGTATCATGTATCCTAGGCTGGTTCTGAACTGTTTGTGTAGTTGAGGATGAAGAAGATGACTTTTTTTTTTTTTAAGATTTTATTTATTTATTATTTTACAGCGTTCTGCCTGAATGTATGCTGTACTCCAAAAGAGGGCACAAGATCTCACTATAGATGGTTGTGAGCCACCATGTGGTTACTGGGAATTGAACTCAAGACCTTTGGAAGAGCAGCCAGCTCACTGAACTTCTGATCCTCCTGTTTCTGCTTTCCAGGTTCCCAAGTGCTGGGATTCTAGGTGTGTGACACTATGCCTGTTTTTACGTGGTGCTGGGGAGCCAGCCCAGAGGCTTAGGCGCAATAGGCAGATACTCTGCCAACTGAGCTACATTCCCAGCCCTCATATTTCCTTTTATCAGTATTTCTAGAATTCTATCTCTTCCATCTAGAGTCAGCAGTATGGCGTGGCTTTATCTGAAGGGCGATTATCAGTCCATTGCTTATTCAATAAGTAGCTGCTGAGTACCTACTGTGTGCCAAACAGACCTTCAGGAGAAGACAAAGCCAGAAGTTTCAGCCTCCTGGACGCTACAGAGAAACTACAGCTGGGACTTGGAACAGAGTGAAAAGCCACTCAAGGCAGCTTGTGGCTAAAGATTCTGCCTTGGCAAGATCTGAGGTTGGCTGTGCCTGGGTGTAGGACAGTGCATGGCTGAGAGAGGGCACCTTCCGCAGCCACATTCGGCCAACTCAGAGATGGTCCTGACCAGTCCCAGGAGATGTCTGGATAATGTGCCAGCCAGGCCACCTGTCCCCTTTCATCTTCTCAGACCTAGCCCGTTGGCCACAGATGGCAGAAGGCAGTGGAGATCCCCAGGGCCTCCAACCACCTCTCTAGAACCTGGCAGCAGGCAGTAACTCCTGTCAGATCAGTGGCCAACAGGAGTCCAAGTGTGAGATAGCCCACTCTGGGCTGAGGGAATCAGCCCCATTCACATGCCACCAGGAACCCAGAGTACTGGTTCTAAATGAAACCGAGTTGTGCAAGCAGAGGTCCTTCACCTCCCCTAGGGATTCTGCTAAATCAGAGTAAGCCTCTCCCCAGCGCCAGACTTCCAGACTGTCCCCAGACTCAGTCACAAGGGTAATAACTGGCCTTAGCAATAGCTCACCTTTCAAAAAGCTCACAGGCTGGGGACACAGCTGGTTGGTACACGATTTGCCCAACATGTGCAAAGCCCTGACCTTGATCTCTAGTACCACATAAACCAGGTGTGAAGGCAAACATCTGTAATCCCCACACTTGAGATGTAGAGGCGGGAGGAATTCAAGGCTACCCTCAACTACGTAGTGATCTCCAGGTTGAGACCCTGTCTTAAACAAACAAACAGAAATGATAAAATGTCTTAGGAAAATAGATTTTCCTAAGATTTTTTTTTTCTTCTTTTTGAGACAGGTCTCATTATGTAGCACTTTCTGTCCTGGAATTCACTGTGAAGACCGGTCTGGCCTTGAACTCGCAAAAATCTTTTGTTTCTGCCTTTGGGGTGCTGGGATCAAAGAGAGGTGCCACCACACCCAGCCCAAGAGAGTTTCTTGAGAAGAATATTTAGATGGAGTGTTCCTCCACCTTTCATTTCTGTAACAAAGCATACCTTAGCTTGGGGAGGTAGTTCTGCTGGCAGATTGCTTGCCTAGTATACCCAAGGCCCTAGTAGCTAGCCCTGTCCTTGCAAGAAACAAAACAATTCCCCACAAGTTTACGCAATCCTAGTTTTGGGGTCTCGAGGGCATGGTGCCGGCCTCAGCGTGGCTCTGGTGGGAAACTCATGTCTGATGGCCCTCACAGTGACAGGAATCCTGTGACAGACAGATCACACGGCTGGAAGCAGGGAAGGAATTCAGGCCAAGCTCAGGGCTGTATGGCAGCACGCTTGCCTTGAGCGACGAGCGTTCCCTTCAGAGGACGGGTTCCCCAGTGGCCCACACACCTCCCGCCAGGCCCAATCTCGTTCAGATTCCATCACCTCCCACAGCAGCACACCGGGGACTAAGCTTCCTACCCATGAATCCTCGGGGGATGTGCCACTTGTAAACCATAGCAGATGGCAAGTCAGGTGGGATAGGGTTGGGGAAAGATGGTCCAGAGAGGCCAGTAGCAGGGAATCAGATTAGTCTTTAGAGGACTCTCTGGTGGATGGAAGTGTCCTTCGTTCAGGAGCCCTCTGAGGTGAAGTTGGGAACAGTGGGTCTTCAGGGAGGAGGAGGTGAGAATACACAAATTTGCTCTCCTCTGGGGAGACCCTCTGACACAAGCACAGGAGGCCTTCCTGGGAGGGTGAACTAAACAGCACAAAGCAAAGAGGAAGGAGCCGAGGAAGGAGCACCCTTGTGTACTTCTGGTATGCTAAGGGAGGCTAGAGAGAGGACCAAGGTCCAAGTCCCAGCACCCACATGGCAGCTCATAACCCTCTCTCCAGTTTCAGGAAGCTGGAATGCCCTCCTCTGACTTGTATGGGTCCCAGACATGAGTGCTATACAGATATACACGAAGGCAAAACACACATACACATAAAAAAAAAAGCCTCAGGTGGCAAGCAAGCTTCAGGATATGCAGTACCTTACCACCTCGTTCACAATAAAGCAAAATGCCTGCATAGGGAGTCCTCCTTTTTTGTTTAGTTTTGGTTTGAACATGAGTGTCCAGAGCATACAGAGTCTGAGTAACTCTGCTGTAAGCTGCACCCCAGCCTGAGAGCCAGCGTTTTATCTGAACACCTCAGAAACACAATTACGACCAGAAGTGTGCCCCTGTAATACCAACTCATGGGAGAGAGAAGAACGAGGATTAGGAGTTCCACAGCATCCCCAGCTGGCTGTTCTGGAATTCTCTATGTAGACCAGGCTGGCCTCAAACTCAGAGATCCACCTGCTTTTGCCTCCTGAGTACTGGGGTTAAAGGTATATGCCCCTAAGTCTGGCTTTGTTTTGTGTGTTTTTGTTGTTTTGATGTAGGGTTTCTCTGTGTAGCTCTGGCTATACTAGAACTAGCTCTGTAGACCAGGCTAGCCTCAAACTCACAGAGATCTACCTGTTTCTGCCTCTTGAGTGCTGGATTAAAAGCATGTATCATTATGCCTAGTTTCGCTTTGCTTTGCTTTGTGTTGTTTCTTTGTTTGAGACAGGGTTGTAGCCTCAGCTGTCCTAGACTCACTTTGTAGACCAGGCTGGTCTTGAACTCTGCCTGCCTCTGCCTCCCAGAGTGCTGGGATTATAGGCATGTGCCACTGTGTCCGGCTTGCTTTGTGCCTTTTAAAGGTTTAATTATTATATTTATCTGTGTGTGTACGTGCTTGCATGAGTTTATGTGTACCAGATGTGTGCAGGAGTCCAGTACATCAGAAGAGGGCATCAGAGGCCTTGGAACTGGAGTCACGGGCAGTTGTAAGTTACTATGTGGGTGCTGGAAAGCAAACCCGGGTCCTCCGTAAGAGCAGTGTTCTTAACCCCTGAGCCACCTCTCCAGTCTCACTGGAACACACTTGAAATCCCAGAACTTGGGAGATAGAAGCAGGAAGCTCATAAGTTCAAAGAGTCATCTTCAGCTCTATAGTGAGTCTGAGGCTACCCTGGGTTCCATGAGACCCTATCTAAAAGTAAAATTTAAAGAGAGAGAGAGTCTGAGTGGTGGTGGAGGTAGCAGAGGCAGGAGGATGAGTTCAAGGCCCGTGTAACAGCCTTCTCTGTCTAGAAAAAAGCGGACACACGCACGCACACACAGAAACAGGGAAGTACAGGTCAAAATGCTGGTTTTTCCTTTCGTAAGTGTTGGGAGATGGGAGTGAGTGAGCTGGTCGTGGAGTAGGGTCACCTCTGAGGAAGAGACCTTCAGCTGAGGGACAATGGTACTAACTTCAGAACACTTGGGACGGACTGTACTGTCCCACCCGCCTGCCTCAAGTGTTGTGATCTGTGTGGCCTGGGCCTGTTTGGCTTTCTTGGGTGCCTAGAATCATTGTCTCTCTCTGGGCTGCTCCAAATAGACCAGCTTCAGAGACTATCTTCCTTCTAGAGCCTTCCCATGGAGCCTGAGCCCCAGCAGGGACGCAGAAAGCGCCCCTTCTCTGTGCTCTGAGGGCCGTGGTCAGCTAGGTGGGGCTGGGGCTGGGAATCAGGTGGAATAAGAACGCTGCCCCCAGAAGACGCTCACTCCTTTGGCAGGTAAACTTCTATTTCTTCCCAGTATATTTAGGTTAAATATATCCGGCCCCTGGGGTAACAAAGGTGGACATAATTCATTGCCTGAAAGGTTACTAAGAACTCACTCAGGGCTGGGATGTTCTTTGGGTAGTAGAGTGTTTGCCTAGCATACAAAGGCCCGTGTTCAGCCCCCAGCACCAAAATCAACTGAGCATGGTGAGACACACTTGTAAACTCCAGTCCTCAGGAGGTGCAAACTAGAGAATCAGAAGTTTGAGGCTGAGATAGCTTAGCTGGTAAAAGCACTTGCCACCAAGCCTGAAGACCTAAGTTGCATCCCTGGATACAGATGGTGGAAGGAGAGAGCTGATTTAAGTAAGTTGTTCCCTGATCCCCACCTGCACTCCGTGATGCATGAAGGCGTACCTACACCCACATGAACACCCAGAGAAACAAATGTAATAGAAGGAAAACTTTAATAAGAAGTTCAAGGTCATCCTGGGCCACAAACCAAGTTCAAGTCCAGCCTGGGTGATGGCGAGGAATGTGAATATGAGGCCAGGGTTTGGGCTCTGAGCTGGTGGATCCTGGTGTGGGCTGTGCTCAGGTTAGCATCTGTGCTGTACTAGGCCTACACACTACTTGGCATTAGGTTATAGGGATGTGGCTGATTAGGCCCCTGGACTCCTGGAGGGAAGAAAGGCAAACCATAGCAGGCAGGAGGATGGAATCAGGACTCAGTGTGGTCACAAAGCAGTAAGATCCACCAGGTCCCGAGATGTCTCACTCCAATCAAATCTTCAAAAATAGCCTCCTGGCCTTCAGTCCTGGTTTTGACCAACTTCCTGCTGTGGGGATTGCTCCAGCAAATACGGTGGCCCCTTTGAAATCTTCTTATGGGACTGAGGGGCAAATGTTCTTCCTTTGGGCCATTGCTTCCTGGATGTTTAGGACCTGTGGCTGTGCCAAGAGGCACTGGAGGTCCAGCCAGAGCCTCAGAGAGAGGGTGGAGAGAGCACTGCACAGGCAGTGCATACCACCCTGGAGTGCACACCACACAGAGAGTATCTATCCCTAGACACTCCGTTTCTTAGGTCCCTTATCCCCAACTGCTCCTAGAGGAGCTTAAACAAAAGCCAGTAGGTATCTGTGTCCACTCCCCCATGGACAGGCATTCCTTATGGGAAGCAGTCACCAGAGGATGGCTCGGCAGCCAGAGGAACCCCCTGCGAAGCCTAATGACCTGAGTTCAAATCCCATGACCTACATGATAGGAGAGAGCTAGTTCGCTCAGGGTGTTCTCCCCATAAATGTCTTGGCATGCTTGTCTGGTGTGCCCCTCCCCGTTTATTTAAAAGAGAGGAAGAAAGAGGGAAACAGGACACAGATGTAGTAGGACGCTGCTCGCACGCATCTGTTCATGTGAGGGGCAGGGAGGGGAGGGGAAGGGAAGCCAGAAAGGAGATGCTTATGTGGAGGCTGAAGGAAGGGAGGGGGTACTCGTACATATGCATTTGTGTCTGCCCTTTATCTGCACGTGCCCACACAAGCCTAAGGCCACGTCTCTGGAGCCCCCGTCTCTGGAGCTATTTTCCCAGACAACCTAAAAATAATTTCCATCTAAGGATTTGTGATCTGATGCGCAGGATGCACTTTTCTACCCACGTTTTAATCTAAGATCAACATCCAGTTCAAGTGAGTCTGCATTATTTATGCATAGTGGCGGCCCAAGCAGCCTGGAGTGAGTCTATAGGAGAATGGTCCTGCCAGAGTTGGTGGGGCGTCTCTATAACCCCAGTGCTTGGGAGGTTGAGGCAGGGTGACTGCACAGCTGACAGAGCAAGACCCCCATGTCATAAAAGACGAAGACGACGAAGATGACGAAGACGACGAAGACGATGAAGACGAAGAAGAAGACGAAGACGAAGACGAAGACGAAGAAGACGAAGACGAAGACGAAGAAGACGAAGACGAAGAAGAAGACGAAGACGAAGACGAAGAAGAAGAAGAAAGTCCTTATGGAAGTGACAAGGTTAGACAGCATGTGTTGGTGATGACAGTATGAGAAGGGACCCTGTGTTCAGCAAAAGGTTCAGGAGGTAAAGGCCCTTTGTTTTTTAAAAATATGTAATTTTTATTTGACATGTCCCTGGTAGGCAAGGAGGTCCGAAGATGGTACTGGATCCCCTAAACTGGAGTTACAAATGAGTGTGGGCCACCGTGTGGGTGTTGGGAGCTAAATACAGGTCCTGTGCAAGAACAGCCAGAGCTCTTAACAACGGAGGGAATAGACAGACAGGCTGGGAGAAGTGAGGAAGTAAGAAGAGACAGTGCCTACCCCATCGACTTCACTGTGCTCTCCAGAACCTGGGAATATGTTCCATTAGGGATTCTGCAGAGGTGATTAAAAGAAGGACATCGGGTCTGGAGAGATGGCTCAGCAGTTAAGACCGTTCCGCCTCTTGCAGAGGACCCACGCTCAATTCCCAGCACCCATGATGGGTGGTTCACAACTGTAACCCAGCTCCAGGCATCTGGCACCCTTCCCTGCTCCCACATGTACCCCACACACCTGGACATCCTTACATATACACATAGATGAAATGAAAAAAAAAATAAGTCTTAAAAAGCTAAAGAGCTTAGTTAGGCTGGGCAGTGGTGACTCACACCTTTAATCCCAGCACTCTGGAGGCAGAGGCAGACAGTTCTCTGTGAGTTTGAGGCCAGCCTGGTCTACAGAGTGAGTTTGAGGACAGCTGGGGTACACAGAGAAACCTGTTTCAGGAAAAAAAAAAATTAAGGAGCTCAACATGGGTGTCTGGTCTGGACTGCTCAGGTGAGATCCTTCTAGTCCCACACATATCCTGACCTCCCTTGTAACGCTTCCCCTGACTCCCCCATGTTCTATTCAGTTCTTGACTGTGCCAAGTGCATTCCTACCTCAGGAACTTTGAACTTGCTGTTTCCCCTGCCTGCTCTTTTCATCACTCAGATCTCAGTCCAAACGAGAGCCGGCTCTCTGCTTCCAGAGTTTTGTCCTGGAGCTTTGAGTACACTCTGTTCTGCAGGACTGGGTTGGGGCAACAGGATGCAAGCTCCTAGCCTGAGCTGGCTGGCACCCTCCCCAGCCCAAGTCCAGCCCAAGGTTGCGGGATGGAGCAGTGTGCATGAGTCATCAGCCACAGACACAGTCCCCTTGTTGGAGAGACCTGAGTAGTTATGTTGTGGCTAGCTCCAAGAGCCAAGGGCTCAGCTGAAAGGGGAGCTTAGGAATTTCCCCAAGCTGCTCAGAATCACACAGGTCCAGGAGGGAACCAGAGGGTGGAATAGCATAGAATGTCCTGCACAGACGACGCTGGAAGCTCTCTGAAGACTGCTGTGTCCCTAACTCATGCTTGAGCAGGCCATGCAGGTATGCACAGCACTTACGGTGGTCTCACTCTCCATTTAGCCACCCACTACCTGCTGGGTGTCACATGTCTCACCGCAGCTCACACTGTCCCCCAAGGGCCTGCAGACTGTGCAGGGAGACCAACTTATCCTCTAACTCTACAGATTTACTGAGGAGGGAAGGTCTCAGAGTTGGGGTGCATAGGGAAGGATGTGGGGGCAGGCAGGTGATGGTGGGTCCTAAGAGGCAGGGTAGGGGCACACTGCAGAGAGCAGAGTCAGCTTGGGTGTGTTACCTCCTTCAGGCTGCTGTAATGAAGTGCTACCGAAAGGACAAGTTAGTCACAGAAATTCATCCTCTCTGGAATCTGGAAGCCAGAAATCAGTGTTGACAAGACCTCTTCCTTCTAATGCCTGAGTCAGGGGAGGATGCTTCTGTCTCTTCCAGCTTCTGGTTGCTTCAAGCATTTGTTGGCTTGTGGCCACATCTCTGTGATTTCTGCCTTCATCACCACCCGGCTGTCTTTTCTTCATGCTTATGTGTTTTCTTCTCCTTCTTCTTTTTCATCTGTATATACCCAAATTGTCCTCCTCCCCTCTCATCTCTTCCTCCCCACTTCTTTCTTTCTTTTTCTCTTTCTTTTTCTTTCTTTTCTTTCTCTTTCTTCTCTTTCTTTCTCTCTTTCCTTTCTCTCTCGCTCTGTCTTTCTCTTTTCTTTTCTTTTCTTTTCTGTAGACTGTATTTCACCCTGTTACCCAAGCTGGCCTTGAACTTACTATGTATATTGTATAGCCCAGGTTGCCCTCAGACTCACAATCCTCCCCCCTCCGACTTCTGAGTGCTGGGATAACAGGTGCATTTCACCACTACGCTCAGCTTCAAATTTTCCTGTTCTAATAAAGATCCCAGTCATACGAGATAGGAGCCCACTCCACTCCAATGATCTAATTTAAGTATTAAATTGGCAAAGACCCTGCAGTCCTTACAGGTACCAGTGATTAGGACTTCAGTACATCCTTTTACAGGGCGGGACACTGGGACACAACTGAGCAAAAGGGGTGAGCAAAGGCCCAAAGGATAGAGCTCAGGCCAGAGGACTGGCTATTTCCTTTTCATGCACAACTTAAAAAAAATAAAATGTATCCCAGATGACCTCATACTCACCATCCTCCTGCCTCGGCCTTCTGGCACTCGTCATCATATCTAGCTCTGCAGCTTTCCTTTCTCCGTTGGTGTAGTGGTTTGAATAAAAATGGCCCCCATAGGCCCATAGGGAGTGGCACTGTTAGGAGGTGTGGCCTTGTTGGGGTAGGTGTGGCTTTGTTTGGAGGAGGCTCTGAGGTCTCAGACGCTCAAGCCAGGTTGGTTGGCTCACTTGCTATTCCTGCTGCCTGCCAATAGAGTTGTAGAACTCTCAGTCTTGTCTCCGGTACCAAATCTGCCTGCACACAGCCATGCTTCCTGCCATGATGATAATGAACCAAACCTCTGGAACTGTAAGCCCGCCCCAGTTCAGTGGTTTCCTTTAATAAGAGTTGCCATGGGCATGGTGTCTCTTCATAGCAATAGAACTCTAGCTAAGACAGTTGGCAACCTAGGTCTCCAGGGAACCCCTCTGACACTTACATGGCATGTGGGTGCCTGCCTCTGGTGAAGACCCGCTTCGTCCACCTCACGCTGCTCAGGTGTGCATCTTTCCCATAGTTCCTTGCAGCCTCCTAGAGCCCCATGTCAAGCCTGGCCTTAGAAGCCTTGCACCTGGCTCCTAGGTCGGATCCTAATTACCTCTCACTGTCCCGGCCAGACTTCCCATCTGGTCTGGGATGTCGTCACCAAAGGGTGCACACAGAGGCAAAGCCATCCAGGACTCAGCAGCTCCTGATTGCTGGGTGGGCTTTTGTGCTCTGGATCCCTCCTATGGTCTCCCTCCAGCCAATCAGAGTCCCACAGAGTCCCCTGGGGGGGGGCACCTAGACCAGGACTACCGTGGATTACAAGCCAACTGAAGGAGCCCTGACCCAATCATCTCCCTTACCTGCCTATCACTGTCACCCCACAAAGTCTTATGCCCTGGGAGTAGCTACATATTTCCCCTTCAGGCTGTTGACAGCAGGTTAAGTCTTATGGGAGAATCGCTATCCCAGCTAGGGGTGGGGCTTTTTCAGAGTCCGAAGACTCTGAGGTGAGGGAAGCCCTGCCTGGCAACTGGAGAGGTCTCAGGCCTCCTTGTGGATGCCCGCATCTCTGGGGCTTCCCCTCCCTCCAGCCCTCTCTCTTCACATGCACCATCCTGGCTGCAGATCAGCCCTAGGTACACTCCGAGCCTCTGGCTGTTAGTGGCCTTTGGACTGGGGAAGCTACAGCTCATAGGGCCCCATGCCAGGCTGGCAGTCAGGGAGAGGCTCTCTGCAGCACCCACAGGGCAGTCCCACAGAGACCTCAACCAGCCAATCCTGTTCCACCTTCTCTTGCCGGGAGGTGGAGTTCAGACCTGGGCCTGGAGGAGGTCTGGGCAGGGACAGAGCATAGGACAGACCTGGCTGCAGGCACCATGTGGCCACTTGCCCTCAGCCCACGCATGTGGTGCTGTGGAGTTTGGCCTCTGCCTGGAGGCCCTGGCTACTCCTGCATCTCTGGAGTGGAACACAGTGAGGCATGCTCACCACTAGATCCCCCAGGAGCTCAAAGTCTCATTTAGGAGGGTGAGCCAGCCATGTCTAATACAGAACTATTTCAGGGCTGAACCGCTAGTCTAGTCTGGGGATGCCCAAAATAGACAGTTAATAGAAACCAGTGTCTGCAGGAATGGTTAGGGTCCCAAGGCTCCTGCTGTCCTGTACAGTCCTAAGTGGGGTGTCAGAGGTTAGCCTCAGCCCCTGCTCCCCATTCCTTCCCCTTCTCCAATCTAAGGCTTGGCTTGCTCAGCCACCTAGACATCCTCAGGCTATGGATGCTTCTGGAACTCTTCTGCTAACAGCTTCTAGGCAACAATCACACAGCTGCCACAAGCCAAGTGCTTGTTAGATGAAGGGCTTCATAGGAGGCTTCATGGTGCCTAGGAGAGTTCCCAGGGCTTCAAACCTGCTGCTCAGATGGACAAGCCATCTCTGTACCTGGCATAAGCCTGTTCAGGAGGCCAAGCTGAGGCAGTTGGGTTGACTTCTTTCTTCAGCATCGTCCATCTTGCCCTTCTCCCTAGGAAGCACTCTGCTTTAGGGCCATTTACTTTACCACACAGTGCCCATAGGGACAGCTTTTGACCCCGTTTCTTGCAGCCTTCTCCTGGCCTTACGCCAGACCTGGCTTCCGAGACCTTGAATTCAGCTACTCAGATGGTATGGTATCAATCTCAGCTGGGTTTGGATGTCTCCCAATGGCACGGAGTGGACTGACTAGCCCTTGGTGGGCTTGGTCCTCTACTAAAGGTGGTAAGCCCTGTTGTGTCTTTATTCTCTCCTCCCCCCATGCCTGGAGTTTGTGGTCCATCTTTAGTATGGCATCCATGCTAAGATTGAGACAGCCAAGGCACACCCTTGAAACAGGAGGGGCTGCTTGCTTGGCATTGTATTGGTATTAATCCCGCAGCCCAGCAAACCTGACCTCTTCTTAAGGCCCTAGGTAGCATCTTGAATACTGGGGTTCCAGGGGTGTATCACCGTGCCTGGTTAATGGACTGAGGACTGAACCCAAGCAAGTGGCCTACCAATTGATCTACATCCACAGTTACTCAGACACTAAAATTAAAACATTTGTATTCCTCGTGTGTGTAATGTGTATGCATGCTTATGTGTGTTGAGTGCAGATGTGCCTGTGTTGTGCTGTGCCATTGTGTTTATGTGTGTGTGTGTGTGTCTATTTGTCAGAAGACAATTGTGGGTTGTGGTCCTCCTGGGCTATCTGGTCTACCACCTTCCAGGGATTCTCCTGTCTCTGTGTCTCTGCCTCCGTTATTACAATTCCTTCCCTTGGGAAGATGTCCGGCATCTTCCTGGCAAACAAGGTCCACCAAAGTTCGCTCTATGGAACCAATGAGGTTTTTGGGCTTTTTTCACTGAGAGCATAAGTGAAACTTATCTCCAGGAGAAAAGCTTTGGCCTAGCAGGGATGAGCTCCCACCCCTGTTTTTTCCAGAACTGTATACTCTAACCCCTGTCCCTGGCCACAGTATGATCAGGGCAGATTTGCATACAACTGGGACCAGGGAGCTGGATACTCCAGTGAGGATCTCCTGACCCTCCTCACCCCCTCCATGCCGGGCAAGCTCAGTGGGGGTGGTTGTAGGGGCACAGGTGAACTCCGCTAGATGGCAGGACGCTGCAATTACAGGTCCATGCTACCACGTCCAACTTTATGAGTGCTGAACTCAGGGCCTCACAGCTGTACAGTAAGCGCTTTACCCACCAAGCCAAGGCCTCAGCCCCTAAACCACCTTTTTAGTTAATTTATGGGTATATGCCTGTGGGCACCACCTTCAGATGGGACCCTCTGAAGCCAGTAGAGGGTGTCAGACCCTCTGGAACAGGAGTTACAGGTAGTTACAAGTGCTGGAAACCAAACCTGGGTTCTCTGCAAGAGCAGAAGTGCTTTTAACTGAGCCTTTTCTCCAGCTCACCCTGAGCTCCCCTTCCTGGCTTCTTAATGCTCTCTGATGTCCTTTGAAGAGGACACTCCTTCCAATCCCTAAGCTTGCTTTCCCTCAGAAGCTCATGCTTCTCTTAATCCTGCTGTAAAACTACATTCTGACCCAGGGGTCAATGGTGGCCCCACCTGGGTAGCTGTGAGTGACATTACCAGGTACCCAACTCTCTGGGCCTCCTTTGCATTACTTGGAATGGAAGTAATGATCACCGTTATCTTAAAAGTCATTGTGAGAATCAAAGGTTATCACCCAGGGGCTGGAAATATTGCAAGTCCTTGTCCCTCCACCCTTGTCCTCCCCTCCCCCTATGCTGGGGGTGGAATTCAGGGCCTCCAAGCTATGCAGACACTCTATCCTCAGCCCACAACAGGTTGGCATTGGTAAGATGGCTCAGTCAGAAAAGGTGCTTGCAGCCAAGCCCAAGGACTTGAGTTTGATTCCAGGGACCCACACGTTGAAAGGGAGAATGGGCTCCTGCAAGTTGTCTTCTGATCACCACATGTGTGCATAAATAAATAAGATGATAAAGCAACAGGTGCTGTGATTGTTGTTATTGCTGGGAGGAAGTCCTTTAAGCTAGGCCCTCCTGTGCCTCTCCCTTCATGCTCCATCCCCCCACCCCCCACCTCCTGACACTGTCTTTCCTGAGCCTCCTTAGTCTGTACTGGAGTGCCTGATCAGCTTATGTCCCCACGCGAGGGACAAGGATGTTCACAGAAGCATGCTTTGTCTTGGCTAACCTTCAGAGTCTCCTCAAACCTAGCGACCTCTCACTTTGGTCATATTTTCACTCTCAACAAAATGTCAAGAATCAGGATTCTGTGTTAGAAGCCAAAGCTTAGAAACAGAGAGGGTGAGGGAGTCACTGAAGGCCACACAGCTGGGGACACATCAACCCGCTCCTCACACGTGCATGACCCCATGGCTCTTGCATTATCAGACACTCTCGCTCTGGAGCTTTCCTTTCTGGAGAAAGCAGAAAACAAAGTTTGGAGCCAGACACTGGGCCCAGAGCCTGGGCTCTGGGGCCGGCCCACACGCCACAGAAACCCTACCGAAGCTGATGATTCAACTTCCTGCCTGTTGAGAGGGCCCTGACCACAGAGGTTTCCTTGCTGGGAAGAGGGGGCAGCTCCCTTCGGAGGGCAAGCTGCGATGGGACAAGGCCCCACCACACAACTCAAGGACTCAAAGACCTGTCAGTGTGTGGGCACACCCCAGAGGGCCATACTAGAGACCTGGCTGTCTCCTGACGCCTGGTTCCCCCGGGTTAACAGCTGCCAAATAGGGTGACCAGCTGTCTGCTCTGCCTGGTACTGCCCTGGCTTTAACACCTAAAATCCCAAATCCTAGGAAATAATCTGTCCGGGGCCAACCGCAGCTACTGGCCACTGTATCACCACTCATGACTTATGGGCTGTGGTGACTGGCACTCTAAGACCCACGACAGAGCATTCTAGAATAGAGAACCGACAAACTATGGCCCAAAGGCCACATTTGGCCTACCCCAGGCTTTATTTATTTATTTATTTATTTATTTATTTATTTATTTATGCATTTATGCATTTTTATAGTCCATAATCTAGGAACAGTTTTCACTGTTTTGTTTTGTTTTGAAGACTAGATCTCTCATAACCCAGGCTGGCTTGGAACTCATTATGGCCCAGGATGGATGACCTTGAACTTCTGCTCTTTCTACCTGTGTTGGTTAGTTTTTATTAATACAAACTAGAGTCACCTGGGAAGAGGGAACCTCAGATTGGCCTGTGGGCATGTCTGTTGGACGGGCCCAGACCACTGTGGGGTGCACAGGCTCTGAGCAGGTGGTCCTGGGTTAAGAAAGCGAGTTGAGCAAGCCATGGAGAACAAGCCAGTTACCAACATTTCTCCATGGCGCCTGCTTCAGCTTCTGCCTTGAGTTCCTACCTCGGCCTCCCTGTTTGATGGGCTGGAGAGATGACCCAGTGGTTGAGAGCACTAGCTGCTCTTCCAGAGGACCCTGGCTTGATTCCCACCACCCAGATGGTGCCTGTCAACCACCTGTAAGTCCACTCCCAAGGGACCCGAAGCTCCATTCTGCCATCCAGTGTTAACACACACACAACAGACACAGACATGCATGCAGACAAAGCACCCATACACACAATATAAAAATAAGAATGCTTACTGCAGCTGGGTGTGGTGGCACTCACCTTTAATCCCAGCGCTGGGGAGGCAGAGGCAGGCAGGTCTCTGTTGTGAGTCTGAGGTTAGGCTGGTCTACCAAGCAAGTTCCGGGTCAACCAGGGCTGTATAGTGAGACTGTCTAAAACAAAAACAAAAGTGCTGACTGCTTTTGCAGAGGACCCACGGTCTGTTCCCACACCCACACGATGGTGGGAACCATTGTAACTTCAGTTCCATGTAATCCGCCGACGCCCTCTCTGGCCTCCTCAGGCGCCAAGCATGTGTATGGAACACGGACATATCTGCAATCAAAGCACTCAGACACGTAAAATAAAATAAAAGAAAACATTTTTTGAAAAGTTACACGAAATTCAAATTTCAGATTCAGTACACATGAAAAGAGGACCTAGTGATGCTAGTCATTTGCATATGGTCTCTGCTGCTTCCGCTCACATGAGAGGAGCTGAGTCCCTGCAGCACAACCTTGAGGACCCATGAGCTACAAAGCCAGCGAGACTCGCCAGCTCACCCTTTCTGGTCTAGAACCCTGGTTCTAGAGCAGGGCAGAGGTGTGTGTGTGAGAAAGAAGGCAGTGGTAACTTAGAACACTCCACACTGGGGCAGGAGAGCTGCTGGAGTTGTGCTGGCACCTAGACCAACCAAGGTCAGGACCCAGGCAGCCCTCCCCTCTGTGACTCAAGTTGCCTGTCTGTACAATGGACTGAAGGGAGAGGAGTAGGAAGCCATCCTCTCCGGTTTCATGGTCTAGACTTCTAGGCAGACATGCCTCTCTTCTCCAATCAACCATCACATACAGGGACGGCTGTGTGCCCAATCAGGACCCATTGGGATCTCTTCATCCCATTGGGTGGGTGTCTATATGGCTTGAAAGCAGAAACTTCATTCCATTCAGACTTCCCTCAGGGGTCCTGAAGAGTTCATGGCGCACTTGACATCCTTGGGGCCTCCTGCCGTTGGAAGGTTCCAAGGCTCTCTCTTTCTGTTGTATCTGGTCATGGGATGGGAGTATTTGCCCTGAAAGCAGGTGTAGATGGGCCACAGTCCAGCACCTCCTCCCCCATCCCTGGAAACCTGTCAGGAGCCTAGACTGCCTGCCCTGAGTGCTGGCGAGCAGAGCTGAGCCAGCAGGAAGTAGACAAGCTTTGAGAGTTCAAACAGCAGAGAGAGACTGGGCTCAAGGCCAAGGCCAACCCCTCCACCCATCCTGCCTTCGCTCTACCACAGGTGCACTCTCTCTTTATCTCTCCCCACCCCCACCTCTCAGTCTCTCTCCCTTCCTCCTCCGTTCTTTAGACAGTCTTACTACATAGTCTAAGCTATCCTAGAACAACTTGTCTAGCACAGCTCTGAACATAGGCTCCTTTGGCCTCCGAAATGCTTTTCCAGAGCGCTAGGGAAGAGGTCTATCTTGAAAGGCCTTCGGGGAGCCAACCTCTGCTGATCCTCACAGTGGGAGGACCAGCCTCTTCAGATGCTTCTGTATTCCCCTAGGGCTGTGACCCAGGTCACCTCTCACTTTTCCTGTGTCCCAGAACTCTGCTTGCTGACCTCAGATTTGAGCGCTTTAGAGAATCAAGGACCCACAGAGGTTGACACAGGTTGAGCTGGGTTGTCCCTGGAATTCCTGCATGAAGTGGTTTGGGAAATAAGGGCTCTGTGTGTGTGCGTGTGTGTGTGTGTGTGTGTGTGTGTGTGTGTGTGTGTGTGATTTACTTATTTACTTTTTGTGTATGGGTGTATGTTTATGTATGTTTATGAACAACCTGCATGCCAGAGGAGGTCAGAAGACAACAGTGAATCCCCTGGGACTGTAGTCAAAGATAGTTGTGAGCTGCCATGTAAGTGCTGGAAATGGAACCCAGGTCATCTGGAAGAGCAACCAGTGCTCTTAACAGATAGATAGATAGATAGATAGATAGATAGATAGATAGATAGATAGATAGATAGATAGATAGATAGATGTGTGTGTGTGTGTTTGAAGACAGCGTCTCATGTAGGTACTACATGGGTATACCCTCACACACAGCTTAGATAAAATGAAAAAAAATTAATTTTTTGAGCCAGCCATAGTGGCGCACACCTTTAGTCCCAGCACTGGGGAGGCTGAGATAGGCAGATCTTTGTGAATTTGAGGCTAGCCTGATCTACATAGTTCCAGGGCAGTCAGACATACATAGTGAAACCCTGTCTTGCAAAACCAAACCAAAGCAAAATTTATGTCCGTGTCTGAATGTTTTGTTCCTGTGCCCTGTGTGCGTGCCTGGTGCCCCGAGAGGTCTGGAAAGGTTGTCGGAGCCTCTGGGACTGGCATGCCTCCACTTGTGGGCTGCCATGTCAGTGCTGGGAACTGAACCCAGGTCCTCTGCCAGAACAAGTGCTCTTAACCTCTGAGCCGTCTCTCCAGGCCTCTTAAATGCATTTTTTAATTGAAGTCTAAATACATACTAGAAAACTCGCAAAATGCCCCAATCCTGCCACCTCTCCTGTGGGAGCGGAAACAATGCCCGAGGCCCAAGGCTTCCATGATCTCTTCCAGTCACAACCCAAGGGCAGCCATTGTTTCGGCCTCGGCCACCACGGATGAGCTCTGTCTATGTTTGAACTTTGTCAATGGAACCTTATAGTACGGGCTATTTTTATGCCTGGCTTCTCTTCACTCATGTTGTGGAGGATAAAACACTTTGCCCAGCCTCCTGCTATATTCTGTTTTTATGACTATATCACTATTTATTCATTCCAGGGCTGATGGGATCCTGGGTTGCTCCCAGCTTAGGCTGTGACACATCGTACATGCTTTTTTTTTTTTTTTTTTTTTTTTTGGGTTATGACAGTGTGCCTCTCTGCCAGAGATACATAGTTAGGAATGAACTGTTGGGGAAAGGGGGCTGCCTGAGTTTAACATTGGAGGTGACGGCTGAACATTTTACACAGGGTGGGGGTGGGTCAGCTCATTGCTTTTATGATAGGCCGAAACTTCAGGTGAGGTCATTAGAGTGGTTTGTGTTAGCAGAGAGGCAACTTCTCAACCTATTTCTTCCTCCTTTCTACACTTCTTTAAAGACAAGGTTTGTTGATCTTGAATTTGCTATGTAGCTGAAGATGACCTTGAATTCCTGAACCTACCTTTTATTGACACCATAAACAGTTTATTCGATGCTGGGAATCTAATCCAGAGCTGTGTGCACGCTAAGCAACTACATCAACAGATCATGTATTTGTTTGTTTGTTTGTTTGTTTGTTGAAACAGGGTCTCACTATGTAGCTCTGGCTCTCCTGGGACTCATTCTGTAGACTAGGCTGGCCTCGAACTCACAGAGCTCTGCCTGCCTCTGCCTCCCAAGTGCTGGGATTATAGGTGTGTGCCACCACGATCAGTCCCACCCTTTTCAACTTTTCATTTTTGGCAAATACTTCCCAAAGTGCCATGTGACTTCTCCTCTGAAGATGTGAACCACGGTCTTAGATTGGGCACCTCCCACAAGCCAAATAAGCTGGTTCACTGAAGCCTGACTTGGTGAATCGATGGGTTTATTGGGCTTATGTAAAGGAGCCTGGGTGAGGATTTGGACAACACAAAAACAGTCATGAAAAGTCCCATCCTGACTTCACAAAGCTGCATCTGTCTTCAGTTAACTTTCTACTTCCTATATACTTCCTATATACCCTGTATACTTCCTATATACCCTGTATACTTCCTATATACTCTATATACTTCCTATATACCCTGGACACTTCCTATATACTCTGTATACTTCCTACATACTCTATATACTTCCTATATACTCTATATACTTCCTATATACTCTGTATACTTCCTGTAACTGTATATACTTCCTATATGCTGTATATACTTTCTATATACAATATATATTTCCCATATACTCTAGCACCTCCCCAAGATCAAGCACAGCTAAGAGGCAGAAAGAGTGGTGGGAGAAATCCCCCTTTCCTACGGGGTCCAGAAACAGCAGTTACCTGTACTTTTTTCTGTTGCCGTGACTACAGAACCAAAGGTATCCATGCTCTGTGATGGTAAGAGGGTAGTCATAGCATGCCTAAGGGAAAGCCTGTATATGCCAACTCCCAAACAGGGCTACAAGATGATGTCCTATGGGATGGGAGAGGGCTGACCCTAAGCTAAATAAACTCTAGAGTTCAGGTCAACTGGGTGCCAGGAATCTGAAGCAAATACATATTGTGAGGACCTTAGTCCTGGAAGCCACTGAGCCCACTCAGGTGGCATGGAGGCCCAACCGAGATCAGAACATGGATGGAGTCAGGACATTTAGGCTAGGCTCTCCCAGGAAGCCTAGTTTTCTGACTGTGGGTGAGGACATGGAGGGTCAGGCACCTTAATGTTGCCACATAATGCTGTCAGGAAAAGAGGGGTTTCCCTACCTATCCCAAATCACTTTGTTTGTTTTGAGGGAATTGTTTTTTTCAAGACAAGGACCTCACCATGTAGCTCTGGCTGTCCTGGAACTCACAGAGATCCACCTGCCTCTCCCTCCTGAGTGCTGGGACTAAAGGTGTGTGCCACTGCTCCTGGCTAGGGGCTAGAGAATCTTGCTTGGGAAAGGATTCTCTAAAGGTTTAAGCAGAGTCATCTCTCGGGGTGAGGGGCTGGGCTTGAAGGCTGGCACCATGGTTAGCATACTGTTCTGGGGACAGTGACAAAGGTCAGCCACTTGCCTTGACCGCTTTAGGTTCTGGATCATTGGTGAGAGGGGCTGGTTTCGCTGGAGACTACTCAAGTTTCTTTTCAGTTAGTTAATTCTTAATTTTAGGTGCACGGGTGTTTTGTCTGCGGGTTTGTCAGTGCACCATGTGGTGCCTGTGGAGGCCAGAAGGGAACATCCGGTCCCCTGGGACTGCAGTTACAGACACTTGTGAGCTGCCATGTGGGTACTTGGGATTGAAACCCAGTCCTCTGGAAGAGCAGCCAGTGCTCTTGATCAGTAAGTCGCCTCTCCAGCCCCCTGGGGTCCGTCTTTTTACCTTTTCTTTTGTTTGCTGGTCTGTTTGTAGACACGCTGTGCTGAGCCTCTGGCTTTGACCTCCTGGACTCAAGTGAGCTTCTGTCCTAGCCCGTGGGGCTGCTGCCGTTATTACTGTCTGCTGCCTGCACGAAGCCTGACCTTGGCGGGACTTGGGCCAAGTAGCACCATGATTCTAGGAGTTTGGTGTGTGTGTGTGTGTATGGTGTGTGTATGTGTGAGTGTATGTGTGCTGTGTGAGTTTGTCTGTGTGGTATGTGTTTGTGTGGTGTGTGTGTGTGTGGTTTGTGTGTATTAGTGAGTATGTGTATGTGTGTGTGTACGTGTGTGTGGTGTGTGGGTAAGTAGGTCTGTGTGCTGTGTGTCTGTGTCATGTGTGTGTGGTGTGTATGTGTTTGGTGTGTGTTTGTGTATGTGTGTGCATGTGAGTTTCTGTATGTATATGTTCGGGTGTGTGTGTGTGTGTGTGTGTGAGTGTGTGTGAATGTGTCTATGTGATGTGTGAGTGTGTATACGGTCTTTGTGTGTGGGGACTTGATCCTGGAAACTGAATCCAGGGCCTTGCGCACACTAGGTAATCCCTCTACCACAGAGTTACCTATCAGCCCCGCCTCCTTTAAAATGTATTTATTACATTTCTTATTGTGTGTGAGTGTGTGTATGTGTGTGTGTGCATGGGGTGTGTGTACACACTTGTGTCTGGAGGTTAGAGGGCAACTTGTGGGAGTTAGTTCCCTCCCTCATCAGTGTGGGTCCTGGAGACGGAACTAAGCAAACTCCTGAGCCTTGGCCGCCCAGCCCGTGGCGTTTCTTTCCTCCTCCCCTCCTCCTGTTCTTCTCCTTCTCCCCGCTCAGATGGAATCTCAGGCTCTTGCTATGTGACTTAGGTTGTCCTCAGGTCATCCTGCCTCGGCCACCTTCTCGCTGAGATTATAGGGTTGAGCCATGAGCCCATTCCAGGCGCCAGGGAGAATTTTCTAATAGACGTTATAGTAGACCTAAGTTAGTTTTCTCAACTCGAAGTAGGCAGCTTGGCTGAATATCCTATTAAACACACACACAGTGTTAAGGCCCTTGCTGACAAACCTGACAATCTGAGCTTGAGCCTCTGAACCCACACGATAGAAGCAGAGAACTGATTTCCCTTGTTGTCTTCTGACCTGGGCATACACGTTTACACACACACACACACACACACATAACTAATAAATAGGTATAAATTTTATTAATTAACTTATTTTTTGTGTGTGGTATGTTTGAGTTTATGTGTACACATGTACATATTTGCACATGAAGACCAGCGGTTGATGTCAATTATCTTCCTCAATTACTTTCCACCTCTTTTTGTTTAATTATTATTATTATTATTTGTTTCTTGAGACAGGGTTTCTCTGTGTAGCCTTGACTGTCCTGGACTCAGTTTTGTAGCCCAAGCTGGTCTCGAACTCACAGAGATCCACCTGCCTCTGCCTTCCTGAGTGCTGGGATTACAGACGTGCACCACCGCACCCCGCTGTTAATTTTCATTTTTTGTTATGGGAGGCTGTATGTGCGATGGCATGCATCAGGTCAGGGGATTGCTCTATGGGGTTGGTTCTCTCCCTCACCTTCACGTGGGTTCTGGGAATCAAACTCAAGCATCAGGCTTGGTGGCAGTTTTCCTCTGCCCGCTTGGCCATCTCACCAGCCCTCCACGCTGGTTTTTGAGACAGTGTTTTCCTTTCCAATGAACCTGGAGCTCATTATTCAGCTGGAACGGCTGACCCAATGAGCCCCAGGACCCACCTGTCCCCACCTCAGTGCTGGAGGACAGATGGGTTACTGCCTCACCCAGCTTTCCCGTGGATGCTAGGGATCTGAGATCAGGGCCTCGAGCTGGCAAGCACTTTGCCAACTGAGCCAGCTCCCCAGCTCTGAACGATTTTTTAAATTTTATTTGGTGGATGTGTCTTTTTTGTTTGTTTTTGACGGGGTTTGGCCAGAGCAGGCCAGCCTCACATTTGCAGTGACATCCTCTGGGTTTGAGCTCCAGGTGGTGACCGGTCTGGTGTGGCTAGCGCTGTGACCTGCTGAGCCGTCTCTCCTGTCCTAGACGATGTGGTAGCAGCATACCTGGCAGCAGCTCCGGGCCGACATGTTCGTGCCTTTGAACCCAGGTGAATGGAGACCATCACGATCGGCTCCGAGTGGACCGCCTGGTGTCTCCAAACCAGCCACGGGGCAGCTCTGCGCAGCTCAGAAGGTGTCCTGAAGCCCGCGTTGACCGTAACACACCATCCGGAAGACGCTGTGGAGCTCTGCGCCAAGCCCAAAGCGCTCTGCCATTTTGCACTCTGAAGAAGGCGCTGCACAGCTCTGCCTGTGGGTAAGGCTCTCTGCATCTCGGCGCCCTGCACAGGGTGAGCCGTGGCTCAGCGCCACCAGTAAGATGCTCCGTAGCTCTGTCCTTAGGTGAGATCCAGCTCTGCCGGGCGAGGCATGGCTCAGGTGTGACTCTCATGCCAGGGAGTCAACCCCACCTGAAGCACACGAGCTGGAAGTGAGGAGCATAATAGTTGCCCAGGTAAAGAGTGGGCTGCTGGGGGTTGACTAGAGAGGGTGTGAACTGCTCCTGGCAGAGGAGCCGAGTTCAGTGCCCAGAAGCTCACAACCTCCATGGGTACCTGCTCTCATGTGCGCACACACACAATTAAAAAGGAATGAAAAAGAATCTTTCTTAAAAGGGGGAATGGAGACTGAGCAGGGAAACTATGCCATCAATAGGGGACAGGTGAATGTGAACCCATTCCTCTGGTCCAGAACTAGGTTAAGGTGCTGCTGGTCCAGAACTAGGTTAAGGTGCTGCTGCCCAACTCCAAGGAAGTGGGGAGTTTCCTCAGCAGCCCCAACACTTAGCTCACCCCTCTAGGACCTAATATACTATTATTACCATGTAATATGGGTTCCCTGATTCCCTTAGAGCCAACTGTCTGGCCTCTAAACGCACTGTGTCTCAAGGGCAAGGGACCACAGCTTCGTCCCCTCTGGGGCTGCAGAAATACTTGCTGCATGGAAGTGAATTGTTGGCAGGTGTATAGAGCGCCATACCTTTCAGGCCACCTTAACATTGATGTTTGGTTTGTTCCCTAGTTTTCCTTTCGGCTGCTCAGAATCACAGCCTTCTTCCTGGGAGACCAGAAGTACTATGTCCTGACACTTATCACAGAGAAGGGCACAAGACAGGCTCTGCCAGTCAAATCCAAGGGCTGCCACACGGGCTGGCACATGAGCTGGCAGGCCACAAAAGCCAGGACCACAGAGAGTCGTGCAGGGAAGGCGCTGCAGGTGGGGCAGGATGGCATGCCCAGGACAGTGGAGATGGCTGCACCTCGGGGTGAGGGCATTGCCTGCAGCGTCTTCTGGATGGTGGCCGCAGAGACAGGGGTGCTATCAAGTTCCTGACGGAGCCTGATCTGTAATCCGACCTGGGGCCATGGTCAGCTCCGCCCAGAGAATGCTTGACTCACTGTCAGTCTATTTAATTAAGAGGCATTTTTTTTCAGGACTCGGAGTGTAGGTCAATGGCAGAGCGCGTCCCTCGCAATGCTCAAGTCCCTGGGTCGGGTGACATGAAGCAAGGAGCACTGTTACAATCCCAAGGAAGGATGGCTGAGTAGTCCCTCTGTTTTCAGCTCGGGCTTAGCGCCTAGCTCCGAGCCTATGCAACATATTTTCTGAGTTGAGACAGGGGCAAGGTGGGGAGAACCTACCACTGGGAGTCTCAGCAAGGAAAAAGAATGTTCTCGCAAGCAGGAGCTACCTCAGGCTGGAAGCTTCTGTCACCGGAGGCACATGAGCAGATCCAGGGGGCAGAAGAGGCTTTCGGGGTGGCTCCCGTTCCTGCTGGTGGCATCCGCTCGCCCTGGGAGACCCCAACAAGCAGCTTCGGATGAAAACCAAATGCAAGGTGCGGCGAGGCACATCTGCCATCCCAGCACTGGGGAGGCTGCCGTTGGAGGATCAGGGTATCAGGGTAAGTCTGAGGCTAGCCTGGGCTACAGGAGCCTTGTATCAGCAAGCAAATCAATAGGGCCAGGAAGATAGCTCAGTGGGAAAGGTGCCTAGTGCCAAGCATGCCGATCCAGAGTTCAATCCACGGGACCTACGTGGTAGGAGGAGAGGATCCACTTCTTCAAGTTGTGCTCTGGGTCTCTACACGTGTGCACACTTGTGCACACAACAAGTAAATGAATAAGTATAAGAAGACTTAAACAAATACACGTACAGAGGGATAAAGAACCAACAACCACAGAAACCCAGGAGGCAGGACCATGTCTCTGGTGCCACAGCTCTGAGTCCTTTTCATCTCTCTTATAGCCTGGCCTGGGCCTGGGCCTGCCCTGTGACACATTCCTGCTCATCCCGTGTCCCAGGGCAAAGACGGGTCGCTTATTGGCCTCATTCACGTTAATGAAAGAGCCCCTAGACCAAACAGATACAAGCACAGACATTTGCAACTAATTACAGTATTGCTGATCCGTCAAATTTCGTTGCAAATTGCATGTTGAAATTGAGAGTGTAGAGTCATGAATAACCCGGTTGTCTGGAGAAGTGACACAGGCGCTCGGGACTAGATAAATAATTCAATTTACCCTCAACCAGACACTCTGAGGAAGCAGCAGATTAGCACGACCCGGAGAATGCCGCGTCACCCCGGGTAGCTGCTGCCGATGTGCCTGGCTTCCGAGGGCAGCAGGGGCCTCCCTCCCACTCTGGGAGACCCCAGGGCGTTGAGTGTTCCAGGCCTTAATTCTTGGTCTGTAAATTGTAGCTATGAGTCGTGTTGGGAGGGGAAGTCACCCTGTGTTGCTGCTGAGAAGCCCACTCAGGGACAGACAGCTCACTTTCCTGAGTCCTGGGCCAGGGGAATACATCTTCCTTGAAGGTCAGGTTGTAGATCTGGGGGCATGGTTCAGTTGGCAGAATGTTTGTCTAATGTATACACAACTCTGGGTTCACCCCCAACACTCCATAAAATGGGGGTAGGGTGGGTTGTGGCGCATGCCTGTAGTCTCAGCACTTTGGAGGTAGAGGCAGGAAGATCAGGAATTCAGGGTTATTCTCGGCTATACATGAAATCCAGGGTTAGCTTGGGATATGTGAGTCCTTGTCTCAAAAAGGAAAAAAAAAAGGGCTAGGTTTATTGGTACATACCTTTACTTCTAGCACTCCAGTGACAGAGTCAGGTGGAGTTCTATGAGTTCCAAGCCAGCCTGGTTTATATAAAGAGGTCCAGGCCAGCCAGAGCTACTTAATGAGGCTCTGTTTCAAAATAAATACATTAGATAAATAAATTTATTTAAAAAAATTAAAAATAAGACAGGTGAATCAGTCAAAAAAAAAAGGAAACCCGGCAGGTCCGGAGCCAGGGTGCCTTTTATGGAGGTCCCGCCAGGACTTTCATGGGTCCTAAAAACAAAGAAACTCAGAAGAGAGTTCACATCAGCATGACATGGAAGCCACAAGATGGAATGGCAATGTCTTCAGGACCAAGCCCTCAGCCATGTCCTCCCGGCATGCCATCACACCCCCACATCTGGGGAGGAAGCAGGAGGTGAGGTGTGGGCATGCAAGTAAGTGTCAGGACGCAGACACCTGTGTCTGTGAGACCTACTGGATGAGAAGTGCAGCTGTGACCCCAAACCCTGAAGAACCTCACACCGAGCCTACTGGGCCAGCCCAGGGCAGAGAGGGCCCACTGGCAGCCACGTTGGGTTAGTCGCTGCTGCACTCTGGATGCAGAACAGAGCGCTTAAGAGTCAAAACCAGAATGTCTGTAGGAAAGTGGGCCAGCTATGGACTGGGAGAATTGGCAAGCTGAGCCTGATTGTTAGGGGTGGCTGTGAGTCAGCCTCAGGAGACAATGGAAATGGAATTCAGAAAAAGGTTTGGGCTGGGATGTGCATGCATATATATGTATATATATGGAAGTTACTAACAGCTAAGTGATGTTTAAAGCCAGGAGGAGGTTATCAGGATGGAGACAGTAGGCAGACGTAAGATATCCAAGGGCTATTATGCCTTGAAGAATGGATGTGGGCAGAAGGGGTGGAGAAGGGTGGATCACTAGTCCAGCCAAGGTGGAAAAATGACACCCCCTCCCCCTTATATTTGTTTTTGAGACAGACTCTCACGCTGCAGCACAGACAGGCACGGAACTCACTATCAGATCAGAGTGCCCTTGAACTCAAGATTCTCCTGGGTCAGCCACCCACCGTGCCCGAATGAAAGATGAACTCTTTTCTTTTGAAGAAACATTTCGTTTATTTACTTCTTTGTGTGTGTGTGTATGTGTGTGTGTGTGTGTGTGGTGTAGGCATGTGGAGGTCAGAGGACAACTTGTAAAGTTGGGTCTCTCTGTCCACCATGCAGGTTCCAGGGGTTGAACTTAGACCATCAAGCTCGGCCTCAAGCACCTTTACCCAGTGAGCCGTCTTGCTGGCCCAAGATGAACTCTTGTGTGCTAAAGAGACAGAAGGAAGGCAAAGTGCAACCATTGACCACGGAGCTAAAGGATATGGAGAGAGAACACGTTGGTGGCATTTTTGGACTAGTGAGGGGTGGAGGGCCAGATAGGAGTGGATACAATGCAGGGAGGGAGAAGGGGAGGGCTTGAAGGAGGTCCAAAGGGTCTACCCCTTCCAGGAGTCCTGTCACAGAGGGGTGAGGAAAGAAGGAAGGTATTTGAGAGCATAAGGTCATGAGGAACTTCTTTCAGGAAAAAAAATATCACAGGCTTTTTCTTGGTGGAAATAATCACAGAGACAGGGAAGTGTGGGTGAGGAGAGGGTGAGTGTTGGTGTGGGGACCTGGAGAGGCAGGTGGTGTTAGCTTCTGATGCACCACCGGAGTGGCACACGCCTGTCATCCCAGAGCTCTGAAGAAAGAGCGCAGGGGGAGAATCAGGAGTTCGAGGTTAGCCTTGGCTTCATAACAACTTCAAGGCTGGCCCGGGCTGTATAAGATCCCCACCCCCACCTAAAAACAGCAACAAAGAGAAAGAGAGAGAAGGAAAGAAGAAACAGGGCTGCCCTGCCATGGGACAGGGGCGGGTGCTGCCTCAGTGGGAGGAAAGGCAGAGCGGATGGGCACAGATGCAGGTGGGTGGGGAGCAGCAGAGCCAGCAGAACTTCTGCGCCAAGGGCTTCTATTTTCTTAGCAAAATCGGAAGAGGTTGTCAGCTGAGAGTGAGGTGGAGGAGGAGGTGTGAAGCAGTCGTCTAGGAGAGCGGGTGTGAATAGACTTGAGGGATGGAGTGGTGGCTGGGCAGTTGTGGTCCTTTGAGGGGTCCTGGGGGCTGAGCCTGCAGCTGAGGGGAGGGGGGAGATAGTGAGGAGCATGCGTGAGACTTCTACGCCTCTAGCTCTGCAAAATAAATAAGCAATGAGCGAGTGGAGGCTGGTGGGCAAGCTAGGAGTTTCACCTTCAGTTCTGGTTGCCCGTGGGGCCTGTGTGGGGATACGGGGCTGAATTTACTAGGGCTGTGCCTTTTCCAGATGACAGTGTACCGCAGCAAGGTCAATAGGTGATGTTAGGACATAGCCGCCAGGCTGGGGCGGGGGGGGGGGTGAAGCCGGACCCTGGACAGGTGAGGGTAACAGATATTTGCTCAAATCAGTGGATTTCAGGGTGAGGTGCTGAGTTGGGGTACCGGGGCAGGGTAGGCTGCAGAGAAGGGAGATGTCTATGGGAGAGTGAGATTCATGAGAGGTGGAAGGATCCCTGACTGATAACCACTCCTTGGATGCCTGGCTGTAGGAGGGGAGTAGAAGAATGAAGAGGAGATCAAGGGCAGAGGGGGGAGGGGAGAAAGAGAAACAGAGAGAGAGAGAGAGCCCTTTGTGTACCTGAATCAAAAATTGAAGGTATGGTAGCACATGCGTTTAATTCCAGCACTCAGGAGGCAGAGGCAGGCAGATCTCTGTTGAGTTACAGGCCAGTCTGATCTATATAGTGACTTCCAAGCCAGGTAGGACTAATATTAAGATCCTGTTTCAAAAACAAACAAACAAACAAAACCCAAAGCAAACAATCACAACAACGTACCCCAGTATAGGCTGTTCAGGCTCACAGACCTGTAGTCCTAGCAGTGGGAGTGGGGAGGGAGGGACCACTCAAGGAGAGGCGAGCTGCGGGGTAGGAGGTTATGAGGGTCAGGATTTTAAGGCTAGTCTCAGCCACGGAGTAATTTTGAGGCTAGCCTGGGCTATGAGAGAACCACTGTATTCAACCACTGATGACATACAACCCATTGTATCTTTCTCTCTTCTCTGGGGTGCAAACTCAGGGCTTTGAGCATATGAGTCAACCTCTTCACCCCCTTACCAGTGAGCTAGCTCCTGCTCCTGGCATCGCCATCTTTTAATTAATTGTGTATGTGTGTGAGTGCAGGTGCTTCTGTGCCACTGTGTGAGGTCAGAGGGCAACTTTCTGAAGATGGTTTTCTCACCTGTCACCTTCTGTTGCTGCCCTGAGGCTGCCTGTTAGCTCCTGTGGAATCTCCTGTCCCAAACAGGCAGTATGGCCCTTTCACATGGCTCCCAGGACTGAACTCACTCACACAGACTCTATTATCTGCTGGTCTCTCTAAGCAGGAGGAGAAATAGGAAGTGACACAGGAAAGCAGTGAGCTGGACCTGTTGGCCTCTGTCTGTAATGGCAGTCCTGGGGTCCCTGAGGCAGGAGGCTCTCATGCAAGTTTCTGTTAGATAATAAGACCATGTCTCAAATTAAAAAAAAAAAAAACACCACCAAACCCACAGATTTCACAACATGCTGGTACCTCCCTGTGTGGAAAAAGAAAACCCTCATAATTGAACTTCCCCAAACCTAGACCCAAGGGCTACCAGAGGGGAACACATGTCCTTAGAGGCAGTTTCCTGTTGGAGCAGGAAAGTGATGGGGAGAATCAGAAATGGAGGTGAAATCATGGGAATGGGGTTCATCTGAGATTCAGAGAGCCATGAAAGGGGTGTGTGTGTGAGAAATGAAGTCAGAGAAGGGCAGTGAGTCCTGGGGCCGTTAGAGGACAGAGATCTTCCTTCGTTCCTTCCTTCGTTCCTTCCTTCGTTCCTTCCTTCCTTCCTTCCTTTCTTGACAAGGTTTCTCTGTGTAGCCTTGGCTACCCTGGGCTCGCTTTGTAGACCAGGCTGGCCTCAAACTCACAAAAAATCTGCCTGCCTCTGCCTCCCTGAGTGCTGGGATTACAGGTGTGCACCACCATGGGCGCCCTGAGGAAAGAGGGTTTTGAGTCCTGTGTGAGGATGGATGTGACCAGGACAAAATAGGAGGGACAGAGGTGCAGGATGGGGGCTGAGCAGAGAGGAGGGAGTTCCTCACACTTGTGGCTGGTGGTGTGGGGTCACAGACAGAGCTTCCTAAGAGCAAATGTGGCTCTGGCTCCTTCAGATAGGGAATTTATTTATTTTGGGGTGTGTGGGGTGGGGGCGGCTGGGAATGAACCCGGAGCTATGCTAATCCCATGTTCTACCGCTAAACTCACCACAGCGAAAGGGAATTGTCCAGAAGCGGGCCTGACACAATATGGTCTTAGTTTGTCTGAATACAAATGAAGTTTGCCCTCAAAATGTAGAGGTAAAGGGTACAATTTGGGGCTGATGGAGCAGGTGGATTGAGAAGCTGGTGTTCAGAGGAGGATGCGGCTCAGTTGGTAGAACACTGGGTGTGACGCTGTAACCCAGCACTCAGGAGGTAAAGGCAGGAGCATGAGTTCAAGGTCATCCTTAAGAACGAGGCAAGTGTGAGGTCAGCCTGGGCTATGTGAGACTGTCTCAAAATCAAAACCAGGGGCTGGAGGGACGGCCCGGTGTCAGTCAAGAGCTCCCGCCCTTGTAGAGGAACAGTATTCAATCCCCAGCATCCATGCTCAGGCCAGCTTGCAGCTCCAGCTCCAGGGGACTGGGTGCCCTCTTCTGGCTTCTGTGAGCACCAGGCATGCACATGATGTACATACACACATGCTGGCAAAACACACGTGTAAATAAAATTACACACACACACACACAAAATGTGGCAATGTTGTCAAGAGACACTCATAGGCGGCCCACTGACTTTCAGCAGAAGCTGCTAAACCGTGGGCTGACCTTGCTCACAAATGATGCCAAGGCAGTTTCTCAGCTTGGAGCACAATGGACCTGCTCTCTTCCAACCCACAAGCTCCAGACCAGCCACCAACCTCCGTTTATGAACCGAAACCATCAATCTTCTTAAATAAAATTCTGAGAACACAAACCATAAGAACCGATTGGCTGGATTTCATGAGAATTAAAAACCGGGCTGGCTCAATGACTCAGAGGGTCAAGACATTTGGCATCAAACCTGGTGGCCTGGGTTTGCCCTAGACGTGCATTGGGCAATGAGACAACCAAGTTCTGCATGCTGTCCTCTGACTTCCATATTTAGGGTGTGACGAACGTGCCAACCTCACCCACCTCCTGCCCCAAGAGTAAATAAATGCAAAATGTTTAAGAATCACCCAGGAGATCAGATGCCCTCTTCTGACCTCCGTAGGTACCAGGTATGCATGTGGCACACTCAGGAACAAACACACACTTAAAAAAACAGAAAAGGATTAAAAGGCCTGGGCATGGTGACATGTGAGCCCAGCACTCAAGAGGCAGAGATGGATGGATCTCTGTGAGTTTGAAGAAAGCCTGGTCTACATAGTGAGTTCCAGGGCAACCAGGGCTACAGAGACTCTGTCTCAAGCAAAACAAAACAAAAAAGAATAAATAAATATTAAAGAATTAATATTCAGAAACTATTATAGTAGCCTGGAATTCATTCTCTCTCTCTCTCTCTCTGTCTCTCTCTCTCTGCCTTTCCCTCCTTCTTTCTCTCCCTCTTCATCTCTCTTTCCCTCTCTCTCTCCTTCTCCCTCTCCCTCCCTCCCTCTCTCCCTCTGAGCCATCTCTCCAGCTCCTAAAGACAGTCTTTATATGATTAGGGAAGTTTCTTTCCACTTCTGGTTTGGCAAAAGACTTTTTCAATTACTCACCCATTTAATCCAATCAGTGCTGGATTGTAACGGGTGCTTTCTCTGCCTCCACTGAGATAACCAGCGAGTTTTCTCCCTTTGAAGTCTGTCCTGATCAGTTACACGGACTGCTTTCTGAACATCAACCAAACCTTACATTCCTATACTGGAATATAACTTGGTGGTCATTCCTCTTGCGCCTTTATGTCTGGCAAATTCTGTTCATTAAACTTATTTGGGGATTTCATAGCTGTGTGAATTAAACTGGACTTTAATTCTCCCTTCTTGATTTTCAGATTGGAGGTCAGGGTCAGTGCTCACCTCCATAAGATGACTTAAGAATGCTTTCTGTTCCTCCGATGGAAATGCCTAAACTTATGGAAATGTAATCATGGGATTTTTTTTTTGTCCCCTTGAATGTTCAACATAACCCAAAGATAAAGCTATCTGAATTTGTAGTTTTCTTCCTGGGAAGACCTTTTATTTTAAAAATGGGTTTCATGTAGCTAAGGCTGGCTTAAAACTTGCTGCGCAGCCAATGATCACCTTGAACTTCTGCTCCTCCTGCCTCCCTGTCCAGAGGCTGGGGTTGCAGGTGTGTGCCACCATGCATGTTTTATGCAGTGCTGGAGATTGAACCCAGGACCCCACACAAGCCAGGCAAAGCGCTCTACCAACTTTGATCTATCTAAGTTTCCTCTCTTGTCTCTTGTCTCTCTTCCTCTCTCCCTCTCTCCTCCCCTCTACCCCTCCTCCCCTTCTACCTTTTCCCTCTTCGCTTTCTTTTCTTCTTTTCTTTCTTTTTTGAGATGGACTCTCAAGGAGTCCAGGCTGGTCTCAAACTTACTATGTAGCTGAGACTGGCTTTGAATTTAAAAGAAATCACGTAGTTATTTAGTGCATGTGCACACGCCAGAGTGTGCATGTGAAGGGCAGAGGACAGCCTGTGGGAAAGTCTACTCCCTCTCCCTCGTCCCACCACGAGAGGCCCCGAGGTCGGATCCAGGCTTACAGGTAAGCACCGCTCACACTGAGACAGCTCACAGGCTCTGGCCTTGAGCCTTTGATCCTCTGGAGTTTATCTCCCACATTCTCACATGCTGGGATTACATGTGTGCACCACCATACCCGACTGACTACAGATTCATAATTGCTGTTTGAATCTACAGGATTTTATAGGATATTGTGGTTTTCCATGTCTTCATGAGTCATTTGATAATTCATTATTTCTAGGAATTTTCCATTTCATCTGAGCCTTTCGTAGCTGTTGATATTAAGCTCTGCATTATATACTCTTGGTATCTTGGCTTTATTTTACTTATGCTGTCTGAATGGTATGTTCATGCCTGCATGTGTATGAATGTGCATGTGTGCACATGCATGTGGAGGCCAGAGGTCAACACTGGCTGTCTTCCTTTCATTCTACACCTTATCTTTTGGGACAAGTCCTTTCATTAAACCCGGTGCTTGCTGATCCAGCCATCATGTGGTGCCAGGATCCCAGTTAAGCTCAGTGCTTACAGGCAGGCACCCACACAGCTCCACGCAGCATCTTTAAGATGTACATGGAAGCTCCTGTAATGACCTCTTCTTCACTCCTCATAGTTATCTGTTCTCTTTTTGTTGTTATTGCTGTTGTTTTTAAGAGACAGGGTTTCTCTGTGTAGCCCTGGCTGTCCTGGAACTAGCTCGGTAGACCAGGCGGCACTTGACCAGGTGGAAATCTGCCTGCCTCTGCCTCCTGAGCGCTGGGATTAAAGGCATGCGCCACTACCAACAGGCTAGTTATTTGGTTTTTGTTTTGTTTTTTTGAGACAGGGTTTCTTTGTGTAGCCTTGACTGTTCTGGACTTGCTTTGTAGACCAGACTGGCCTCGAACTCACAGTGATCTGCCTGCCTCTGCCTCCCTGAGTGCTGGAATTAAAGGTGTGATCCACCATTCCCAGCTTAGTTATTTTTTTAAATTAATAATCTCATCAGAATTTTATCAACCTAAAGTCTTGCTGGGGGTTAATTTTGTGGTCCAGTAGTTTTTTGTTTTGTTTCTTAAAACAAAGTCTCCCTCTGTTTTCTGGGCTGGCCTGCAACTCATGATGATCTGGCTGGCCTCAAACTCATGACCAGACTCCTGCCTTGGGATTATAGGCACAAGCCATCATATTCTGTGAAAGAGCACACTGTTTTTAGTACTCCCAAGGCTGTAGGTTCAGTTTTCAGCACTAACTTTTTTTTCTTCTTTTTGGTTTTTCTGAGATAGGACTTCTCTGTATAGCCTTGGTTGTCCTGGACTCACTTTGTAGACCAGGCTGGCCTTGAACTCAGAGATTCGTCTGCCTCTGGGATCACAGGTGCGCACCACCACACCTGGCTGTACTAATTTTTTTTAAATTGATGAACAAAGCATAGTAATAAAAATATCTCTATTATATGCTTGACTTATAGCTAATTATTTTTCTCTCTTGTACAGCCAGGCTTGGTGGCTGATGCCTATATTCCCAGCACTTGGGAGGTGGCAGCAGAAAGACGGAGTTCAAAGCCATGCTTGGCTGTGTAGCAAGTTTGAGAGTCACCTGAGCTACAACTGACCCTGTCTCCGAAATAAAAAGGCTGAAGCTCAGTTATCGGGGTGCTTGCCTCGAATGCACAAAGCCAGGGCTTCCATCCCCAGCACTGCACAAACTGGGCGCAGTGGTGCACACCTCCAATTCCAGCACTCTGCCCGTGGAGCCAGGAGGATCGGACACTCAGTCATTCTTGACAGTTTAGCAAGGTCAAAGCCAGCCTGAGCTACATGAGCTGCTGGAGACCCTGTCTCAAAGCAACAACGGCAAACCCACTCCTGTCGCATGTACTCTTTCACCATTCTAGTGTATTTGAGGAAAACGCCCTGAAATCTATCTTCGCTTTGGGACTTTTAAGCATGCTGCGGTTTTTTTTCTTTCAATTATATTTTAGCTCTACCCGTGGATGTTTATTTATCTGGGGGGAGGGGAGTTGGGATAGAATCTTATTATACAATCCTGGTTTACCTGCTATTCTCTACAAAACCCGAGCTGGCCTTACACGCGCAACAATCCTCCAGCCTCAGCTTCCAAAGTGTTCTTATAGCATGGGCGAGACACCACACCCGGCACACACTTTTTTTTTTCCTTTTTTCGTAAAATTTTTACTGTTATTTGGTCAGCGGATAAAGCAATAGAAGTTCTTCACTAATTATGTTGTGCAGATATTTCTTCTTATGAGACAGGGTCTCATGTAGCCCAGGCTAGCCTGAAACTGATACAACAGATGCACACCACTTTGCTTGGCTTTATGCCAATGTTCTAAGGACACTTTGATGAACAGAACACGTAAATTCATTTTTCAGTGTTCAGGATCAAATTTAGGGCCAGTGCTCTATCACTGAGCTGACACGCCAGCCCTTAATTTTACTGTTTAATTCTTTTTTACGTTTTAGTCTTAAGGTTCCAAATGAGAATCCCAGCAGCCTGTGTGTGTGTGTGTGTGTGTGTGTGTGTGTGTGTGTATCACATATGTTTAGTTTAATGGACCTCTCTCCTGTTTTGGTGCTTTTCTGGTGTAAGTGATTCACCCCAGGCCCTCATGCTCCTGTGTCCTAGGCAAACACTCTCCTACCTCACCACACAACCAGGCCTCTTATGGGATTTTCCAAACCTTTACTTGATTGTGGGTTTTTTTTTCCCGTGGTTTTTTTTTTTTTTTTTTTTTGAGACAGGGTGTCTCTGTGTAGTCTTGGCTGTCATAGAACTCCCTCTGTCAACCAGGCTGGCCTCAAACTCAGAGATCCACCTGCCTCTGCTTCCTGAGTGCTGGGATTAAAGGCGTGTGCTCAAAAAAAAACATACTTGTTTTTTGGAGGGGGGGTGGCCTGTCCCAACAAGAATTTCTTTCAGCATAATTATCCACAATGTCGCTGAAGCTGTAGGAGAAAATTGGAAGTGTACTTGAAGAAGTGTGTGCTCGCATACGTGTGCATGCGTGTGCTGTTTTTGAGCGTGTGCCTGTGGGGTCTGAGGGGGTGGGGAATGCGTGTGTGCAGACACTGGAGCAGGACCCTGGGTACCCTCTGTCACCCTCCACCTTGCTCCCTCGGGAGAGAGTCACAGAATCTGCAGCTCCTTCTCTTTCAGAGAGGCTGGCAGTAAATCCCATGAATCCTGCAGTCACTGACTTCACTGACACCACAGCCCTAGATCTGAGGCTGCAGGCATGGTGTGGGGGGGTGGGGGGATTGCCAAGCAGACGACCGCTCATGGCTTTTGCATGGGTACCAGAGGTCCTCATGTCCGTGCTGCAAAGTTATCACTGAGACAATGTCACCAGCCCTTGAAGAACCTTGCCAACGCTGATGTCTCCCCTTTGACCCAATCACTCACTTCTAGGAATCAATCTTAAGGAAATGATTCTCGGGAAATAATGAGTCATTTCTAAGAAACAATTGAAGGGATAGTCATTAGAGCATAATAGATAATAATAATAAATTTTAGGTGAGTTAGACATACAGTAAAACAAGACATTATGTCCAACAGAATACCCCATAACCGTCGGGAAATCACCACGTGACTCCGAGCTGTGCACATAGGCCTCAGCTATTGTTTCAATTCACCACAAGGAAATGGGTACGTATCATAATCTTAAAAATCTCACAAACTATTTTTTCAAATCCTACTTAAACAGCTCTAAATCACAGAATGGTGCTCACTAAGCATAATCCTTGCAAGTGAAAGTTGTCTAACAAAACTGATTTGGTTTTTTTGAATTTGGTTGAGGATTAAAAAAAAAACATTTTACCTTAATTTTTTTTTATTGTGGGGGTGGGACGGTGTGTGTTCATCATGGCACACAGGTGGAGGTCAGAGGTCAACTTGCAGGAGTGGTTCTCTCCTTCCATGTGGGTATCAGGGATTGAACTCGGAATGAGAGGCTTGGCAGCAAGCGCCTTCACCCTCTGAACTATCTCAGGACCCGTGCTGACAACCTCAATGTCGATTTTGCGGTGAGACATTGGTCTTTGGTTTGCTCTCTGTGTGGTATTTTTGACTGTTTGTATGCCAAGGTAACACGAACTTCTTAATGCAAGTTTCACTTTTTTAAAATCTCGTGATAATGACTAGGTAGCTAATTAGTAGAGAGTCTCCTGTGTCCTAGGCTGCCCCTGAGGCTGAGGAACATGCAAGGATGGTTCTGAACGTAGCCCCCTGCCTCTATTCCCCGAGTGTGGGGATCACAATTTACACCGCCACCCCTGTTCTGAGGGGTGATGGCAGCCACGGCTTCCTCTGGAGCCATCTCTCCATCCCTCCTCACCCCACACATTTAAAAATATAATATCCTGATTAACGCCTTGAGAGATTTATACATACACACAACATATTTGAATCATTGACCCCGTTCCTCCCAGATCAACCCCCAGCCCCTGGCCCTTGCACATTAATAGAGGAATGATCTCCCATTGTAGACAGCAATGTTAAAGGCAAGCGAGCATACTACACCTCTTATGGAGCCAATGTAGTACTTTAACATGCACATAAGGACAAAAAAAAATAAAAAATAAAACAGGAAACATACCCAGATATGAGCAGTGATTGTCTTTCTGTAGTATAATTGGGCAGGTTTTCAATTTTAACTACACTTTCTCTCCTCCCTCTCCTCCCCACCCACTGGGTCTTAAGCTCTTCCACAAAGTTTCTTGGATGCTGGAGTTTGAGACACATGACCCAACACCGCTGAGTTCTCAGAGCCAGTTAATTCTCTAAGCAGTTTTGAGCCTTTGCATAAGCCAAGCCCTGGACCCCTCACGCTGCAGCGCTGGCCTGCTGGCAAGTTGTGCTCACTAGAGCCATAGTGGCACGGTGGTTGTGGAGAGCCGTGAAAAGCTGACGTCTGGGCACGTATCAGCTCTCAGCAGCTGAGATGGCACAAGGTCAAGCCAGTCAAAGCCCAGTGTAGATGAGGAGAAGGGAAGTCCTGTCCCCGCTGGAGGAGCTATCAGCTGCTGAAGGAAGGGTTGCTCTCCTCCACAGATGGTACCCCAGTAGATGGCCACATACATATGCGAATATGGGCAGTGCTAACTGGATTCCTCAGGTTGTTAGTGACAACGAAAGGAAGAGGGCATAGAGCTGGGAGGAAGATGAGGCGGGGGTAGCTAGAGAGAGCTGGAGACGGTAGTGGTGGGTGGATGGGACCTTAAATGTGTAAATGTACGAAACTGTCAAAGAAGATGAAATACTTATCTGGGTGAGGTGGTGCACACTTTTCTTTGTCTCAACACTCAGGAGGCAGAGGCAGGTGGATCTCTGTGAGTCCAGTCCAGCTAAGACTACATAGCAAGACTCTGTTCAAAGAGAGAGAGAGATTTAAGGGGGCTGGAGAGATAGCTCAGTGGTTTAGAGCACTTGCTGTTCTGGTAGAGGACCTCAGTTCCGGTCCCAGCATCCATGTTGCATGACTTAAAGCCACCTGTAAATCCAGCCCCAGGGGGTCCTCTGTCCCCTCAAGCCTCTGTGGGCACCTGCATTCACACGCACACAGGTACACACACATAAATAAAATATATACACTTACAAAAAGAATTTAATGTTGCAAGTACAGTGTTTTCTTTTTTTTAATTTATTTAATTTCATTTTGTGTGCATTGGTGTGACGGTATCAAATCACCTGGAACTGGAGTTACAGACAGTTATAAGCTGCCATGTAGGTGCTGGGATTTGAACCTGGGTCCTTCAGAAGAGCAAACAGTGCTCTTAACCACTGAGCCATCCCTCTAGCCCTGATTAGGAATGCTTTCTAAGTCAATTCATGGGTTCATTGCAATCGTATCAAATTCCAACTTGACTTATTTTCAAAAACTGGTGAAAATTGGTCCTAATATTTGTATGGATATGCAAAAAAAAAATCAAGATTGTCAAAATGAAGTAAAAAAAAAAAAAGAAAAGAAAATCAAGTTTTCATTTCAAAACTGACTCAAATGGACATTAACCAGGCCTGTGTGCTCCTGGCAGGAGGCTGAGACACACAGATCTGTGAAGTCAAGCGGAGAAAGGCTCCTTGGCCAGTCAGTCAGCAATGTTGGCTCTCTAGAGGAACAGAATGGAGAGGAGGAGTCAAGGGCATGGACAGGGGCTGCTTAGACCCTTTCCGGGGGAGATGAAGACTGCATTGACCCTCCTCCTGAGGTCCGAGGGTGGTCTGAATGGCAGTGGCCCCCAAGAAGATTAGGAGGTGTGGCCTTGTTAGAGCAGGGATGATGGGGTGGGGGTTGGGGTGGAGGGACGCTTTAAGGTTTCAAAAGTCCAAGCTCCTCCCAGTTGTCTGTCCCCCCCCATGTCTCTCTCACACGTGAGCTCTCACTGCTGCATGCTCCTCTCCATCACCCTTTCTGAGACTCCAAGCTCCCAGTAACCTCTTCCAAGCGTTGCCCTGGCCATGTTATTTTATCCTGGCACTAAAAAAGTAACTAAGACAGGTCCCACTGCAAACTCGCTTGGGGGAATCAGTGAGCTTCCCGCACTTTCTTAGGAAGCATAGGTGAGGGGTTACTTCCAGGGGTGGGGGAACAGGCTGCAGGAAAGCCTTTACCCAGCAGGGATGAGCACTTCCCTGTAGCTACACAGATGAAGCCTAATCCACTAGTCTTCCCTGCCTAGTACACTGTAGCCGCCACTGAGGCCCTGTGCAGTTGAGGCAGAGTTCCATACAGAATGTGGCAGGCTAGCGTCTAGACACTCAGATGAGGGTCTTATGACCCTATCCTGCCCTCAGTGAGGGAGCGTCAACAGCCAGTGAGCCCAGCTAAGATAATCCTTTTACAGTTGAACTCCCAAGAGACAAGTTTCTTGGCATAAGGATAGTCTTGCACAACAGTCGACTTGCTCAACGCTGGCCTGCATGTCGGCTGCACAGAACACAGGGCTGGAGGACTCAGCAGTCTCAATCGGGCACTGAAGGCCTTGGGTTCCAGGAGAGCAACTGGACTTCTGTCCATGTTGGAAGAGGGGTTCTGATGTTAGGGAAAGACAGCAGCAGCAGCAGCAGCAGCAGCAGCAGCAACAGCAGCGTAGATGCACTCACCCGCACAGAGCGAATGTGCACAGGCAACGGCAGCACAGCTTTCCCCTCAGACCTCTGTGTATTCAGGGTGCTGCCAGCCAGAGCTGCCTACTCTTAGGGGGACTCTCCCCTTCAGTTAACCCTTTCAGGAAGTGCCTTCACAGATCCACCAGCAGCATGTCTCTCAGGTGATTTCAGATCCAATCAAGTCAACAGTCGAGATTAACCGTAGCAGTTTTGATCTGATTTGCTTCTATGCACTGACTCTTCTGTTTTGTAATAAGTATGAAATCTGTTGTTGTATTTTATAGGAGCCACAGTTAAGAGACTTCGAACCTTTAAAGCATTGGAATTCGTGTCCCATATGTACTTGCACGTGTGTGCCCATATATATGCAAATACACATGCCACACACACACACACAGAGACACACACACATACATACATACACGCATTGAACAAAAAGAAAAGAAAAGAAAAAGGGCCGTTGGAACTGGAGAGACGGCCCAGTGGTTAAGGACACCAGCTGCTCTTCCAGAGAATACCTGGTTTCAAGTCCCAGCACCCACAGGCGGCTCACAATCATTTATAACTCGATATTTAGAGCATTTGACACCTTCCTCTGGCCTCTGAGGGCACCTGGAACGCATGTGGTACACAGACATACACGCAGGAAAAACACACTTAAAATGTTAACTTAAAAAATAAAAATGAAGACACAAGGCAACCAGAAAATGCTCACAAAGTGTATCCATAGCAAGAGAGTTGTCCTAAAGACTGCAGTGATTGCCTATGCTCCTCTTCCCAGCACTTGGGAGGCTACGGCAGGAGGATGGCCTCAAGTTTGGGGCCAGCCTGGGCTAAAGAGAGAGGCTGGCATTTCTCCAAAGAAGATATAAAAAATAGCGAACGAGGTTTGCAGATACTGCTTGGCGGTAGACTTCTCAGCTAACAATATGGGAGGTCTGAGTTCAACTCCCAGCACATGTGATAGTGAGCACACACAAAAAAAATCATTAATTATCAGCGAAACACAAACCATAATGAGGTATGTTTTCATATACTACGGTGCTGCACTCAGAAGGACAGACAGTAACAAGTGTTGGCAGGGATGTGAAGAAATTAGAACCCTCATTTACGGCTGCAGGAATGGAGAGCGGTCTAGCTGCCCTGGAAGGCAATTAACAGAGGTTAACCACAAACAGTTAACACTGGGTTCCTGTATGATCCTGCAGGCTACTCCCAGACACATGTTATAGGGAAGTGAAAACATGTCCACCCAGCAATTTACCCATGAGTGTGCACGGCAGCCGTACCAATAATATCCAAAAGCATTACAAAAAAATCCCAAATGCCCGTGAACTGATGAATGGTATATCTGCATAACTGAACTTAGTATTATTTGGCCATGAAAAGAGATGAGTATTTTTTTTCTTTTCCTTTTCAGAACAAAGTTCTGAGGTAGTGTCTTGCCATGTAGTCCGGATTGGCACACTGACAAAACAAGCATACATAAGTGTAATTTTTGAAATTTTTACTTAATTTATTATTTTATTTTATTTTATTTTAAAAGACGTTCTTTGGTGATGGAGAGATGGCTCAGGGTACTTGAGAGCGCGCATTGCTTTTCCGGAGGACTTGGTTCCGTTCCCAGCACCCACATGGTGGCCCACAATTACCTGTAACTCCAGTTCCGGAGGATCCAAAATCCTGGTTACAGATGGTTGTGAGCCTCCTGGTGCACTCTTAGCCACAGGGACAACTAGACAGACAAGTATGCCAGATGAGGTGGTGCACACCTTTGTAACAATTTTTACTTATTTTTATTTTATGCACATTGCCTGCATGTACGTCTGTGTGAGGGTGTTGGATCCTGGAATCACAGACAGTGGTGAGCTACCCTGTGGGTGCTGGAAATTGAACCCCGGTCCGCTGGAAGAGCAGGCAGTGCTCTTAAATGCTGAGCCATCTCTCCAGCCCTGGCGTATGTCTTTAAACCTGGCACTTGAGGCAGAAACAAGAGGATCCTTGCAAGTCTCAGGCAAGCCCAGTCTACACAGTGAGTTCGAGGCCAGGCAGAGCAACATGCTACCCTGTCTCATGAACTCCAAAACCACCACAACAAAGCAATTGAGCCAGGTTTCTTGTGATCTCAGTCAAAGCTACACCTGGCTGATAGGAAGTGGCAGGCAAAGAAGAAAGGAGAAAGCACACAGAGAGCTCTGGAGGTTGTGCTGGCCATGAAGGCAGGTGGGGACAGATGAAAGCAGGGTGTTTACTCTGCCCGAAGACACTGTGCCATTCCCCAGCCTGCCTCACCAACACTTTTCCCTGACATTGGCCAGACAGGCCAGGCCAGTCACCTGCCACTGAAGTGTAGCCACTTGGAAAAACCACATCCAGCCTGACCTTGAACCCTTCCCTCATGATGTCCACTTCCACTCACCACTTTCTTCTCAGGGCAAGGGAGCATCGCCACAATAAAGCTTATGGTTTCCCAGAGCAACTTACAAGTTCGGCAGGGGTGAAGGGCACATTCACTGCTTCTGAAGCCTGTGAGGGGAGGAGACCCAGCAGGACCACAGCCCATTTGCCTCATGTCCCTTATTACTTTCCTCTAGTTGAAAACACCTACCAAAAGCTTCCTAAGAGAGTAAGGGTTTATTCCAGCTCACAGGTTGAGGGGATGTGGTCCATGATGGAGGACAATAGTACAAGGCAGCTGGTCACATTGCTTCCAAAGGCAGAAGGCAGCAAGAGATGCGTCCAGTGCCTCCCTCACTTTCTCCATCTTCACTCCTTATTCAGCCTGTGATAGGGTACTGCCCACACTCAGGATGTGTGTGTGTGTGTGTGTGTGTGTGTGTGAGAGAGAGAGAGAGAGAGAGAGAAGAGAGAGAGAGAGACCCAGAAGCATGAGGCAGAGGTAGCAAGAGGAAATGGGAATGATGTGGGCTTTTGAAACCTCAAAGAACTCCCAGTGACATTCCTCCAACAAAGCCACACCTTCTAATCCTTCCCAAACATATCCATCAACTGCATTGTCTGTGTGGGGGAGGGGGACACACAAGCATTCAAATATTTGAACCCATGGGGGCCATTCTCATTCCAACCACTTCAGATGGTCTTTTCTCATCGTTTAAACCTTTCTAGAAATTACCTCAGAGAGATACCCAAGGCCATTCCAAACCCAGTCAAGTTTGACATTGTCCCCATCCCCACATACACACGCTTACTACCTGCTAAAATGTCCAATCTGCAGCCCCTTGCCTAGTGCTCTGGGGATTACTGGAAGCCCTGAGGGATGCTGAGGGGATGTGGGGAGCATGACCTCAAGTGTTCACTCTCTTTCCTCTGCAGCTAGCTCTTCTAGCTGCCTTCTGTTCCCTAGCAGAGGCTCAGGTCCTCCTGGTGTTAGTCCACCTTGTTAAGGGATCGCTAGGCAGTGCGGCCCGGGCTGTCCCGCTGAAGTGAGTTCATTATCAGAGGCCTGCATGAGCCCGTGCTTTTAATGGGTTCAGATGTATAGCCTTGTAGGGCCGAGCTCAGGCTATGTCTTGGTGGGAGAATCAACTCTAAATTCAGCCTCAAGCTGCAGCCCCTGCCATAACCTACAACCTCTGATGAGTATGTGATCTGTTCAGGCCATCACCACTTTCCCAACAAGCAGGAAACTGAAAATTGGAGACTGGATCTAGGAAGGCAACTGACTGGGGTCTAGAATCTAGAATTTTTCTGGGTCTGCCAACTTTTTTTTTTAAGACAGGGTCTCACGTAACCTAAGTTGGCCTCAAGTTCACTAGGTAGCCAAAGCTGGCTTTTTAGAAGTAGCCATTTGAGTCTGGCTTTCTAGGTGCCTACATCAACGTACTCATTCATTCCATCTGGGCCAGAGCCAGCAAGTAAGAATTGTTTACATACCGGGGCTCAAACAAGTTCTAAGGGATTGAGGTGGGAGGAGGCTATTCTAGTTTGCTTTCCTGTCGCTGTGATGAAATAGTGACTGAAAGTGACTTGGCGCAGGGAAGGGTTTATTTCAATCTTACATGTTACAGTCCACCACCAAAGGAAACCAAGCCAGGAGGAACCCGAAGGCAGGAGCAAAAGCAGAGACCGTGGAGGAGGGCTGCTCTACCTTGCTTCCCACCTCACATGCTCAGCGACTTTTCTTACACAGCACAGGCCCACCTGCCACCTGTGGAGGGCGCCCACAGTGGGCGGGCCCTTCAACATGAGGGATGACACCACCCACAGTGGGCCCGACGCTTCCACATTGGTAATCATGAAAATGCTCCACAGACATCACCCCGGGGGCCATTCTGATGGAGACAATTCCTCAGTTGGGATTCCTTCTTCCCACATGAGTCTAGGTTGTGTTAAGGTGACAAAAATTAGCACAAGGACCTTCTGTGTTTGATTCTCTCCTGGAGAGCAAAGATGTTAGTGACTGAAACATAGGCTCTGAGAGAGCTCACAGCGGATGGGAACCCTCTATGTGGCCCAGGCTGACCTTGAACACACAGAGACCCATCTTCCCCTACTTCCCATGCCAATCTCTGACCAGTTTTGTTTTTTGAGACAGAGTCAGTAGTCGGTGCTCGCCTCAAACACCCCATGCAGCAGGATGTAGTTCCGGGTTAAGTCTGTACTTCTGACCCTCATCCTCTATGAGAGGCTGAGATTCTGCCCCGTTTATGCTGGGATTGAACCCAGGTTCTCCAGTGATAAGCATCCTACCATCTGAGGTGCATCCCGGGCTATAGGTAATTTTTCTATAGAATCCCCTAGCAGCCATTTCCACAGTAAAGTCCTGCCCCGAGCCCTTGGCCACCCCCTCCTCCCCTCCCACTGTGGGTACGGTGGGTGTGAGTGGGTGGTGGACACACACACTCCTCATTTGACGAGGTAAGGCCCCACTGCGACCTCCACCTGCTGGGTACAGAAGATCTATAAATAACCACTAGGGACCTCCTCCCCTCCTATTCCTGACACTGTAGCTTGAGTCACCCCAAAAGCATGCCTTTCCCCCAGCCTCCCTCTCCAGGGCTTTCTCTGCCTTCTGAGTTGCCTCTCTGAGGTCATGGGCACCGCAGACCACATCTGGCAAGAACTTACGGGGGCGGGACCATGTCTTGAAGGGCTCTCTCAGAACCGGAGATCCTTTGGTCAGCTTCTCTACCTAGAACTCTGCCTCTGACAGAGAGGAAGAGGGGGTTGGAGTTGGGGACTGAAGGTTGGGACTACAACCCGGTACTGGCATCTTGGGAGAACCGGGAACCGAGGCTGCCTGAGTCCCTGAACTTTCTACTGTGTGAACGAAAGATGAACGCTGGTTCTTAGAGAGAAGACCCCTCCCACCTCACCTCTCCTGGAGTGCCCAGTCACGGCACATTCCCCAGAAGGGAACTGGCTATTTCCCAAAACTCAGGCACATCCTGGCTGGAGCTGGCCGTGGGCCGGGCACCCCCGGGCAGCTGGGCAGGGCGGGGTGTCCTGGAGAGCCACGGATGGGCCTCACACCCAGCCTGGGCCAGGACACCCAGTCCTTGGCTGAGGCCCAAACCGGCTCTGTTTACAGAATCTGTCAGCCTGGTTCCCCTCCCCCACCGGCCACTTCCCCTGGAGTCCTGGGGGCTGGGAGAAGACAGGCGGGGCCAGTGGGAGCCCTAGCCGCTTGCGTCCCCATCCAGGCTCGGATAGCCCTCTGCCTCCAGCATCCTTTCTTCTGACGTCCTTCGCTAAGCTTGGAGCGGCACTTCCAACCCTGGGGCAGGTGCATTTCAAGGGGGTTCTGTAGAGACAGCGCTTGCCCCCGAGGGAAGCTGAGATAAGAGGTACAGAGATAGGCTCGGTGCCCAGCGGTGCCAGGGAGATTCCCAAGGGCTTCCTGGAATTCTCTAGACCGACGAGAATGAGGCTTTCTGCTTCCTCCACACCCCAAACCCGCGGGCCCCCAGGAGCATTTCCAGAATTCCTGGAGGCACCTGGCGCAAGTTGGATGTGGCCTGGAGGAAAGACTCAGGGCCTTGAGGACTACGAAGTCCAGAGACGAGGATACCAGGCGAGCCCGCACGGTGACTCAGCTCCCGCCGGCAGTAAGGAAGCTGTGTGTCTGAGAGGACGGAGGTGGGGGTAGGGGTGGGAGTAGGGGGGTAGGGGTGAGGGTGTCTGGACGCCCCGCCCCGCGCTCCGGGAAGGCCGGCCCACCACGCCCAGCTTTTCAGAAGAGCCTGCTGTTTCCCAAGGGTTTTCCCTTCTGTGTCAAGTTACTGACAAAGGCTGGCACTTACCAAGAGCACTCTGTGGTGATGACGTATCTTCCTTTTAAAGATAGGAAACTGAGGCACAGAGAGACCAAGCTAATGAGTGGCTGGACTGCAGCTTCCAAGCAACTAAACCCTTCCTCCACTTTCTCTGACCTAAGTCACACTCTCCTAGGTGATAGTGGTTGACCCCAATGTTATCTTCCTAAGGCAAAAAACCAGGAACCTGGAGATTCCCAGGCCAGGAGCTAACTCTACAAAAATATATCATTTTTGACCAGCATGGTGGCTCATGCCTTTGATCCCAGCTTTTGGGAGCTCCAGGTAGGCAGATCCCTGAGTTAAAGGCCAGGCTTGTCTATGGAGCTTGTTCTCTGTCTCTGTCTCTGTCTCTGTCTCTGTCTCTCTCTCTCTCTCACACACACACACACACACATACTGTCTCTAGTCAAGTGACAGCCTGGCCTGATGGCAGAAGTGCCCCAGACTCCTTTCTCTACAGGAAACTCCTGGATGCTAGGTTGGGTCCCCTGTGGGAAATTACTGCCCCGGTGTGCAGATCTGTGTTGCTCACAGATAAGACTTTGAGGCCTGAGAGATGGGTCTCAAATGACACCGGTCAGCAACAGGCTCGTGCCATTCTGCGGCCATTAGCTGTCTCTTTCAGGTGTGGGGGGCAAGACCAGGGCAGTGCCACAGAAAGGCAGTCTTGCCAGGAGTGTTAGTCCAGGCCTTTCGTCCTAGCACTCACTAAGCAGAAGCAGGTGACTTTGAGGCTAGCCTGGTCTATATAGATGATATGAGATGAGAGAGAGAGAGAGAGACTGAATTTCAAAAGATCAAGAAGCAAAAACCAATGGGGTAGGGTAGAAGGGCATGGTGGCACACACCTTTAATCCCAGCATTTGGGAGGCTGAGGCAGGCAGATCTCTGAGTTCAAGGCCAGCCTGATCTACGTAGATAATTCCAGGCCAGCCAAAGCTACACAGTGAGACCCCACATCAAACAACAACAACAAACCAAACAGAAAACACGAATGGGAAGCCCTGTGAGGGAGTGGGCAGCGTCATTGGAAGAAGTGACTCAAAGGGGCAGGGATGAGATGAGCTCTCAGGCCCCAGCTCTGTGCTATCAGCCAAGTGGTATTCGCATCAAGGCTGGTTCTGACAGCTGCACGGGCAGAAACTTTCCCAGGCTCTCCCGCTTCCTTCCCCTTTGACCCCTTTCTGCTGAGTCCTGTGATCTTAATTTCTGGAGAGAGAGTAGCTGGAAAGAGAGCTTACTGCTGTACGTCTCTGCTCAGTGTGTCCCCTTGGTCTCAGTGATCAAGTTTTTGTGGTGTTTGCAGATCTGAGAGGCTCTGATTCATGGGATCATCTGAGGAGGGGAGGGAAGAGGAAATCTTGAGATTGGATCCTACACTGTGGTTGAGATGGTCTGACCTGGTCCCCTGTCTAGGTCCAAAAGACTTCTCAGATAAGCATGATGACCTTAGCAAAGAAAAAAAATCACTTTACCTCCCATGGCCTCTGCAAAATGAGGGAATGTGAATACCGAACGTTCTTCCTGGGAAGGCCACAGCACTGAAGGACTCTTGTGACCAAGCATGATGAGGGTTGGCGCCCTTCTGCTGGCCTAGCTTTGCAGGCAAATTGCATCCTTCCCAGTTATGCCTGGAGGAAGCCAGTTCCCAAGGCCAGGAAGAGGACAGAAGAGAGAAGGGAACCTGAGCAGGGGGTGCATGTGATGGATTTCCAGTACTAAGAGAGGCTCAGGAAACCTGTGGCCTAAAGACAGACACTACTAGAGCTAGCTTCTGTGCACAGGGCGTGGCCCTGGGACTTTCCATTGGGGCATCTTTGGAGCCCTGTGCTTTGCAGATCCTGGATGGCCAGGCTCATTGTGCCCAGGTCTCAAAGATCCCTGCCTTGCCTGAGGCGCCTTCCTTCCCTCTTTCAGCCAACCTGATCAGCCAGAGCAGCGCTAGCCAACGGGCTGGCACAACAACTCTGTTGGATCTTGTACAGAGAGACCAGAATCCCTAGGTGCTGGAATGGAGGCCCCCAATGGATAGGAGACTTGAGAGTGTGTTGCGGGAGGAGGGGTGGTTGCATAGCAAAAGCAAATTGGGAGGGCCCACAGCCCCTCACCCCCAAAATTAAAGAAGGTATCTCCAGCACGATGTGACATGGGGCCAGATCTGGTTGCATAAGGTTTCAGAGTTGGGAAACTCTAAACCTTAGAGGATTAGAAGACTCTGGGAGACCCCAACGACTTGCCTCAGCCCCCCACTTGTTCTGCTGTCAAAATGTGGCCCTTAGCCAGCTTCCAACTGAGGCGACACATCTCTCCATTGTGGAACCTCAGTTCCCTGGACTGATCCACCCGTGGGAGTCTAAGTTAGAAGCCTTGTCACCTGTCACTTCCACTTCTTGTTGAGTCTGTCTGTCTGTCTGTCTATCTATCTGTCTGTCAGCCTATCTATCTGTCTGTCTATCTATATCTGTCAGTCTGTCTGTCATCACCATCTATTATTATTATTATTATTATTATTATTATTATTATTTTGCACAGAGTTTCATGTATCTCAGCCTGGCTTCAAACTCAATTAATGAATGAGAATGACCTTGAACTTCTGGTCCCCTGGCTTCCGTTTCCTCAGTTATAGGACTTAAGGCATATGCCTGGCTTACGCTGGGGACCAAACCCCAGGTTCTGTGCCTGCTAGGAAGCCTACCACCTGAGCTGCTGCCCCAGCTTCCACCAGCTCCCTTGCACTGGGGTTACAGGCATGCACCACCTTTGTCTTCGGAAACAAATTGCTCCCAACTTCAACGAATCATAATTCCCCCCCAAAGAGCAATCTTGAGAATGTCAAGGGGAAATTATTGAATTATCCCAGTTGGCAGAGAAACCTAATTTATAGCAAAGCATTTCTCTTGAAGTTTTAATAGATTTTTTTTTCCCTTCGATGGATTTTAATGCTCAATTGTTTCCCGGGCTTGGAAATTTCGTTTGAAGTACTAACATCACTTTTCTGTTCTTGATTTATTACCAGCTGCTGGCTTCTGGGTCTGATAGGAAACCCAACAGTCTATTTCCCTTAAACGTGAGAGGCCTTCAGCCTTTAGCCAGCCTGTCTATCTCATTAAGGCCTGCAGACCTGTTTGAACCCTCTCTGCCTCCCTTGGACCAGGAGAGAGTTGCCTCCTTGAGAAGTTTGATGGAGTTGAGCCTCAGACCATTTCTGCATAAATGCCACTAGCCAGTGACATCCTTAGTGGCCATGCACATCCACTAGTGACATTCTTAGTGGTCAGGCACAAACCCGATAGCCCTCCTTTCTGTCTACACCCTTCTTCCAAATTAATAAACAGGTCTGGTGTTCAGGAAGAGAGGACAGGTGTCACATGAAATACAAGATGGCATGGCAGAGTGGCAGCGTCCCTGAGTGGCACCGCTTGGACCCGGGACAGCTCAGCCTCCTGTTAGCAAAGGAGCATTTGTGTTGACGTCTTCAGGGACCAGTGAAATGGAGCCACATGGAAACAGCGTGGGAATAACATGGTGAAGAAACTATCTGGAGGTCTTTGTGTAGAAGGCTTCTTATGGAAAGATCTGGAGGCTTTGTAGCATCCTCCTTGAGAGACTGGCAGTGTGCTGGATCCTCAGCTGCCTTCTTTTTATGTATTTATTTAAAAAAAATTCTAACAATAATAAATACCAGTAGAATGTGTAAAGTAAATTTAAGAAGGTTTCCTTATGTGATTTTGCTTGCGCGGAGACACCACACACAGGCCTGCGGAAGTCAGAAGAAGGTGTTCTGGATGGTTGTGAGGCACCATGTGGGTGCTGGGAACTGAACCCAGGTCTTTTACAAGAGCAGCCGGCACTCCTTACTGCTGAGCCATCTCTCCAGCTCCAGACCGGCAGCTACCATCTGAGTGACAGAGTCGCCATGCTTGCAGAAGAAGGGGGCTTTGGAGTGGGTGACAAGCAGAGGACAGAGATATTTTGGAATAAAATGGACTCTTGGAATCATGGCATGCCTTTTACAGAGGTGGTAGCTATCATTCTGAAACAAGATGGGGCACCCACACAGCTTTGGCAAGGGGCCAGAGTGAGACTGAGACCTAGCCTGACCCTGCAGTGCTCTGCAAAAATCAAGCTCTGTCATGAGAATGCTGTCCCCTCAGACTCCAAGGAGCAAGGCCTGTCTGTCACCCCAACAACTGCAGGTTCTGGGGACTCCTTCCTGAAGAGCTCGTGTTTTCTGAGTGCCTCCTCTCTCTGTGGGCCGCCATTCTTCCTGGCCTCCCTCCGCCCAGCAGCTGGGACCTGGACCACCTGATTCCGTTTACTCTCTGGCAGGCAGTGACTGTAGCACACGTGGCTGTGAGCCAGGCCCACGAAGGCTGAGTGTGCAGAGCACAGAGGTTTCTGTCTTTTTGAGGAAAGGGGAGAAGGGAACTTGAGATCCCTTGAGATCACTGTGCAGGCTAGTCATGAGATCCTGCTTCCTGGGGACAGAGGAGCCCACGAGAAGCCAACACTGGGAAATTTCCTAAGGAGTGCTGGGGAGCAGGCACCAGAACAGAGGCCAACACAACACCAATTGGCATTTTCCAGGGGTGCAAGATGGAGGCCATAAATCAGGAAGCCACTAATAGGACCCTAAGTACATGTAAACTCAGTCTTAAGGAGTAAGGACATGTGGCTTAGCTGGTAGATAGCGTGTTATCATGTATGAAGCCTCAGTTTCTCATAAACCGAACATGGTGTCTCATCCCCGTAATCTAAGCATTCAGGAAGTGAAAGCAGGAAGAAGTTCCAAGGTCACTCTTAGGTCACCCATGGCTACATAGCAATTTTGGGGCCAGCCTGTGATAATAAGACCCTGTCAAAACAAACAAACAAACAAACAAACAAGTAAAAATAGAAAAATAAAATAAACTTTAAAAGGTCAATTTGGTAAGACTGGGAGCTTTGAGAATTCCAAACTGGTCAGGAGAGGTACAAATTCCTTGTCAAGGGTGAGTCAGCCAATGGACCAACCTCCAGTTTCTAGCCCAAGTTCAGAGGTCCCCACCTCCACTCCCAACACCATAGCCTCTGCTGACTTGCCATTCTTACTGTCCCTGGGACTTGGGTCCCTGGCCAGGATTTTTGAAACTTTGCCTCCGGGGTGAGTAATTTCCCAGGGTTTGTATCTGGCGTGAGGATCACAGCTTCTGCCCTCTGCCTCCCACCTCTGAAAGAATCAGAGGAAAAGCCTATTGAGCCCATGGCGGGGACCCGGGGGCGGAAGGGGGGGGGGCTCTGATGTGGGAGCCGTCTCCAGAGGTGGGACGGAAGACCTGCACAGACCTGACGTGCCTGGGGCAGGAAGCTTCTGTGCTGACTGCTCCGGCCCACGCACCCTGGCACGGGCTGTCTGGTTCTGAGTCTGCTGGGCACCAGGAGTTGGCTCGCTTGATAGTGGTCATGCAAGAGGCATGACTGCCATTCAGGCCCTTGGCCTCAGCCCATCTCTCATGCCATGGTTTCCTCAGCTCTGGGCAGGCAAGGCGGTGTTCAACGGAGCTCCAGTTCCAGCTGGAAGTTCTCACAGAGCTCTCTTTCTTTTCTGTTTTGTTTAACATAGAGTCTCGAGTAGCACAGGCTGGCCTCAAACTCCCTATGTAGCCAAGGATGACCTTGGGACTTCTGATTTCTTTTCCCTTCACCTCCTGAGTCCTGGAACTACAGGTGTGCACCACTGTGCCTAGGCTTTGCTGTAACAGGAGACCGAATCTAAGACTTTGGGTGGGCTGGGCAAGTGCTTTACAAGCTGAGCCACAACCCAAGCCCTCAGGAAGCTTTCTGACAACAGCAGGCATCCGGGTGAAGAGGGACAGAGTGGGGAAAGCAGCCCACTTCTTCAGACCCTAGAGTCATTTCTCTTCGTGCTGTTCTTCTGGGCCTGTGTCAGGCTGGCATCGCCTCATTCCCATGCATCCATGCTCCCTGTATAGCAAGGCCTTTGGCCATGGCCATTTTGGCTGCAGCCATTGGCGCCTTCCTTCTCCATATCTGCCTGCACTTCCAGTGCCCGCTCCCCATCTCTGGACTCCGCAGTAGCCTCTTCCCTGGCTATGTGCTCCTACCCATCTCCTTCAATGTTCATATATATAATATATATATAATAAAATATATGTAATTTATTATACACATATGTAATTTATTTTATTTTATGTGCATTGGTGTTTTGCCTGCATGTCTGTCTATCTGAGGACATCAGGTCCCCTGGAACTGGAATTACAGACAATTGTGAAGTGCCATGTGGGTGTTGGGAATTGAATCCCCCAATCCTCTGGAAGAGCAGTCACTGCTTTAAAGTGCTAAGCCATCTCTCAATCCCTCTATGTTCTTTCTCTACCTGACAGCCAGAGTGAGCTTCTCAAAGTGGAAGTCTGGTGGTCTCTCTGCTGCTGGAAACCTCGGGTTTCTGTGTCCCTCCTTGGCTAAAGTCCCTGCCTCTGGCTCGAGTCCTAGTGCCTGTAGCCATTACACTCAGACACAGAGCTCATTCTCTGTGACCCCAGATTCTTTTAAACATACCATTTGGTTATTATTATTGAGTGTGTTTGAGGGTATGAATAACTATATGAAACTAATTGTTTTTCTTGTTCTAGTTCTGTCATGGGCTTTTTGTTTTGGGTGGTGGGTAAATGCATCACATATTGTCAATCCTGACAGTGTAAAATTTAATTTGAATCTTCCCAGCTTCCACTATAAATGTCAATGCTAACTGTGCATAGGTTCACTAAGTTGTATAGACTTTGGATCTGGTTAATTTTGGTGTGTGATGTTCTTATTTACTGACAAAGTTTTTTACACTGAAGTTTTGTTTTGTTTTTTTTTAACAAATTGCAAGCTGAGCATAGCAAGCTGGGCTTTGATCCTAGCACCCAGAAGGAATAGGCAGGTGGATCTCTGTGAGTTTGAAGTCTACGTGGTGAATCTGGTTTACATAGTGAGTTCCAGGAGCTACATAGAGAGACCCCATCTCAATAAAAAAAAATGCAGCCAGACATGTTGCCTCATGCCTTTAATCCCAGCATTTGGAAAGTGGAAGTAGGCAGATCTTTGTGAGTTCCAGGACAGCCAGAGCTACATAGTGAAACCCTGTCTTAATAAGCAAACAAACAAACAAATAAGTAAATATATGAGGAGGAAGGTACAGATCATCAGATTCCCTAGACCTTAAGCTTCCAGTGACTTTGAGCTATGATGTGTAGGAGCTAGGAGCAGAGCTCTGGTCCTAAAAGCAGAAAGTGTTCTTAGGAACGGAGCCTTCTCTCCAGTCTGTGTTTACGCCTTTGATCCATTTTATGTTAATACTTGCACATGGTCTAAGGATCCAATTTTGCTTTGTCTGTTGAAAAGACTGCCCTTTCTTCACTGAGAGATCTTGTCATTCTTATCAAAAATCGTTTAGTACCAGGGTGTAATGTCTCACACTTCCAACATTGGATGGCTGAAGTAGGAGGGTCAGTAGGAGTTCTACATCCGCCTGATCCAGAGCAAGACTGCTAACAACAACAACAACACAGAGCAAATCCCTGCACCAGGTGCTTTCCTATCTCTCTTAAAACACCCTAACCAGCTGTACCTTAAGAAAGACAGCTTGCTATTTTGGCTGGCTAGAGTGGAAACGGCAGCAGGAGCAGGAAGCTAGTTGATCACATTTCATTCACAAGAACAAGACTAACCCTCAAAGCCTACCTGCAGTGACGTGCTTTCTCCAGCAAGTCTGCACCCCTAAAGGTCCTGTAACCTTCCCAGACACCACCAATTGGGGACCAACTGTCAAATACATGAGCCTATGGAGGACCTACGGAGGATGTCTCTCACTAAAACCACATATATGGGTTCCTCTTGAGCTCTGTTTCGTTGTGTTGGTCTGTCATGTCTGTCTTTATGTCAACAGCCTTTTCATGTAGTTTTGCAGTTTTTGAAGTCAGGAACGGGAAGCTACAACTTTACTCGTTTTCAAGACTGCTTTGGCTGTGGAGGCTGCTGGGATGGATGGTCAGCTCTCACTGTCAACTTGACTTAGAATTGCCTAAGAAGAAAGTCTCCAGAAGGAATGATCTACGTTGGATTAGTCTGTGGACTTGTCTGTGTGATGCTGATAAGTTAATTGGGATGAAAAGACCCAGCCCACCATGGGTGGCACCACCCCCTAGAGAAAAGATTGTGACCTAAGAGTGGAGAAATGGAGTAAAGCACAAATGTGCGTGTGTGGGTGTGTATTCATTTCTCTCTGCTTTTGACTGAAGGTGACATATGACTAGCTGTTTGAAGTTCCTGCCTTGACTTCCCCCACAATAATGGACTAAAATCAGGGATTGTGAGAAGAAACAAAATCCCTGAGGTTGCTTTATTTGTCAGGGTGTTTCATTAGAGCAAGAAAAATGATCTAAAATAGGATCTCTTGAAATATTACACGATTTTAAAATTCGTCTTAAATGTATGTTTTATGTGTGTGTATGGGTGTTTTGCCTGCATGTTTGTTTGAGCACCATGTTCATGCCTGGTGTCTGTGGGGCCAAATGAGGACATTTTGGTTCACGCAACCCACATGGTGGATCACGACCACCTATAACTCTAGGTCCAAGGCATCTGGTGTCCTCTTTTGCGGTTGTTTTGTTTTGGCTTTTTGAGGCAGGGTTTCTCTGTGTAACTCTGGCTATCCTGGAACTAGCTCTGTAGACCAGGTTGGCCTCAAACTCCTGAAGATCTGCTTGCTTCTGCCTCCTAAGTGCTGGCATTAGAGGCATCACCTATGCAATTTTAAGGAGGGCCTGGAGCAGCTAAGGTACTCCAAGGTACTGAGCAACCATTAGGGCAGTGAGGATGAATTATGGGCTGAGCAGCTGGGGAAGCCTCAGACTTGGTACATCAAGGTGTGCTAGCAAGGAGCTGCCCTTCAGGGTACCTGAACCTGCGAGGTTTGCAATTCTTCCCCCCCTCAGAAAGAGGACTAGCAGTAGGAGGCGGCCAGGACATTGCCATCAGTATACGGGACATTGTATGCTTATCCTTTTCCTCCCCTCATCCAGGTCTTCAGCTCTCTGTGTCATCATTGGTTAATTGGAAGGAGAGCATCCCAGCTAACTCGTAGGGGCAGTGGTTTCCTCAGAACTGTGACAGAATGCCCCAACAGAAGCAACTAAAGGAAGGGAGGGTTTATTTGGATTCGTGGTTTAAGAGGGGATAGTCCACCATGGTAGGGAAGGCACAGCAGAGTTTGTGACAGCAGGAGTGTGTGACGTAGGCCCCTCGTGTGTGACGTAGGCCCCTCGGGTGTGAGGGACCAGGAACCAGAGCATTTGCTGGAGACAGGTTGGATCATAACCTTCAAAGTCCTACCCCTAGTGGTCTAGCTCCACCAACCATGCCTCATCCTCCAAAGGTCCCGCAGCCTCCGAAGTCAGGACGACCAGCGGGGATGAAGCGTTCAAACAGGTGAGCCTGTGGGCAACACTTCACACTCAAATCACAGGAACATTAGCGGTGTGCTTGAGGTGGATGGACATCTTGTGATACTTTCTATTCCTGCAGCCAGCCAGCTGCCTTGCATGGTGTCTCCTCAAGATGATGGAGGAGGGTGGGCTGTTCCTCAATGAAAGACAGTTTGATTTTACCTGTAAGAGGTTCTGGGTTCTGTCCCCAGCACTGGATGGACACACACACACATACACATGCGCACGCACAGAGACCTGTCAGCTCCTAACTCTGACAGAGCCAGAAAGAATTACCTACTGAAGAATCAGACAGGTAATTGTAGCATGGTGTGTGTGTGTGTGCGCGCTCTAGAGCTGCAACCCTGGACCTCACACTTGCTAGGCAGTTCTTATTGAACTCTTGAAGGATCTCATTAGGTGAGGCTTACCTGCGGTAGTGAAAGCAGAGGTTGCCGTAAGTGGCCTTGTGTACCCTCTACTCTTGGGCGATGACTCACCAGGCTCTAAGCTAGACCTCTGGCTCAGCCTCAGAAAAGCTGTACCACAGCCGCGCACTTAAGAGACAGAGGTCCGTGATCTACGCCATGAGGCTTGTCACAGACCCACAGGCTGGGCTGTAGCTCAGTGGTGGAGTGCTTGCCTAGGGTGTGTGAGGACCGGGTTTCCAGCTGCTTCAGACACAGAAGTACATGGAGCAGTGAGCCCTCTCCTTGATTCAGAAGGAAGCAATGGAGACAGAGAATTCTCAGTCAGGGGTGGGGGTGGGGAAGAAACCCATCTAGTTGAGCTTTCTGTTTCTCTTCATCTTTCTTCTTCCTCTTCTTTCCCTTCCTCCTCCTCTTTTTTTTTTTTTTAATTGATGCATAGTCTCTCTCCGGAGCCTTGGCTGTCCCGGAATCCACTGGGTAGACTCACAGCAATCCATCCGCCTCTGTTTCTGCCTCTCCAGTGCTGAGATTAACGTAGCACACACCAAGCCCAACCTCCTTCTCCTCCTCTTCCTCTTTTTAACGTATTTTAATTAAGTCTTTGAGAATTTCATTGCGATGTATTTTTGTCATAGTCACCCGAACTCCTTCCCGATTGATCCGCCCCCATCCCCACCCGGCCCCCAGCTTCGTGTCCTCTATTTTAAGAGAACCCGAGAGTCCAGCTTGCACCGCCCATATCCTCCTCAGTCAGGACGTCCACTGCAGTGTTCCCTGCCTGTGAGGGGGCCACATCCTCAAACGGACACTTCCTCCCTCAGAGGCCATAGCCATTACTTCATTACTTCCTCCTCTGTGCTTAGGGCTCCCCTGACTTGACTTTGTGAAGGCATTACGCAGCCACAGCTTCTGTGACTTCATGAGTGCAATGCTTCTCCCTGCCCCCCCACCAGGGCAGAGTGGCATGCGTGTGCCAGAGCCAATCTGTGAAGGGCAGAAGATGACTTGTTTTCGTTTTTGTTTTTTGAGACAGGGTTTCTCCCTATAGTCCTGGCTGGTCCTGGAACTCGCTTTGTAGATCAGGCTTCCAACTCAGAGATCCACTTGCCTCTGCCTCCTGAATGCTGCGTTTAATGGCATGTACCACCATGCTTGGTCAGAGGAAAACTTAAGTTCTCTCCTTCCACCGGGTGGATTCTGGGGATTGAACTCGGGTCTTCAGGCTTGGCAGCATGTGCTTTTACCTGCTGAGCCACCTTGTTGGTCTGAGCTTTTTGTTTCCTCAAAGACAATCTGTCTATCTGCTTGTTCATTTACTCATTCAGTGTCCAAACCACGAACAGAGCCCCCGGGCAGGTGCTGGGGATACCGAGTCGAGTGGGCCACAATCTAGGGAGGTGAACCATCCAACAGACACCCTTGGTGAACGGGAAGAAGGAATAAAATGCTTCTATTCTATAGAATAGAATGTGGGAGGGACTCTACTCATAGACTGACCTGGGAAGTTGGTGAGATCTTTCTCGGGAAAGCACAAAAGGCAAGCATAATCAGGTAGCCTGTAGAAAAAAGGGGGAAGACATAGAGGCCTGGAGAGGAAAACCATGTCGAAGTCACTCAGGGAACTAGAGAATCGGAGACTTTGGGTTCCAAATGCATGTGCCCACAGCACAGAGCCCTAATTTTCATGGCCTCAGATAGTATCCCAGAGCCCTACTGGGCCACTATTGAACCCCCAAAGACACAAGAGAGCTCAGATATGAACCTGCATATGTCCACATATGTTGAAGGCCCCTCAGCTTCTGACTGGCAGGACCCTTTGGCTTGGGTAAAGGATGGAAGAGACTAACTATGTGCCTAGGGCAACCGCTCCAAGACTGTGGTGTCTAGCAGTGTCTCAAAACATGATCTGCCCAAACGGAGGTCTGCGACAGGTGTTCACTGTTTTCAGCAGACTAGATGGCTACATCAGGCCTTAACACTTGCAACTGGCCTTCATTTGAGGAAGAGCCCCTAGCTCCCCACGGGGAGTCCAGCCCACTTGAGAGCTGCATTGCTTAATGCTTGTGTGTGTGTTTGTGTGTGTGTTACAGGGTACACATCCTCGACCATCAAGCCTGCATCCTCTTCATTTTCTCCATCTCTTGGCATGCTGTAATCGAACTCTAAACCAGGGGGAACCTGATCCTGGCCACCATTATCATTCACCTAAAGGCATTCACTTCCTCTCAACCTGTCAAGCTTTCCTTAAGTCATTTTGATCATTGGGACAGAGGCTTGCTCAAAATTTTGGCTCAGCCGAGAGGGTCTGCTGACCCCAATAGTTGGCTCTGCTTCATCACATCCTCAACTGTCAGCTTCTCCATCATCTGTGGCCACTCTTGTGGGGATGCTGCCTTCCCCTCTTCTTGGCCACTCTGCTTGCTTCTCTCCTGAGTCTTGGTTGAGATGCTAACACCTTGGTTGACCCTTCCATGCCATCTTTAAGTTGGGGCAGGGTGACCTAACACGGTCTTAATACACCTCTTCTCCCCTGGAGAGGGACACGCTGGCATAGCTATGATTCTTACATCCTGTCCTAAGGAAGGAGGGCTCATTTGTCCCAGAGCCAGTCTTACTTTGGGTGACAATGGAAGGAGAGTCACCATTTTGCCAATAAGGTTCATGAAGGATCTGTAGTTTGGGGGCCGCGGGCCTCCTGGGCAGGAGACCAGCCAGGAGGAAGAAAGGCCAGGCTACACACCCTGCCCTTCTCTACCTCACCAAGTGACCACAATGAGAAAGCGGCCAGTCTTGGACTCAGCTCTGCCTAGGCTTGTCCTGACTGGCTATGCTAGGCCAAGGGTATTCTCTGGAGGCCTGTGTGCCTTTTGAACTTGAGTTTCTGGCTCTTGGGTGAGTTAGAATGCTTATTCCCACATGAGCTAGGAATGCTTCCCTGGGGCTCTGCGCTTTGAACTGTCTTGTAAAAGAAATCCAGAGGTCCCACAGACTGACCTCGCGGGTTTTGCTTCTAAGTCCTCATCTCACCACATTCTGGAAGCTTCCACTGAGTGTTCATTTCTGCCCCTAGTTCCGCCACCCCACCTCAAGTAGCTAGGGAAGGTCCCCAAGAGCTCACCTGCAGAGAGTTCTAGGGAAGGAGGTCAGGGTGACACACTCGCTTCGCTTCGCACACATCTGTAATGTGGGAATGTTTTTACAAGCATGTATGGCTCCTGTAATTAAAGATGCGAATCCAATAAAAAGCTCCAGCCCTTAGGCCATGGGTTCAGAGGGCAGAGGATGGCCGGGAAAACCTGATAGGTGAAGCAGTGCTGAAGCTGGGCCTCGTAGGTAAGACAGCTGGCGCTGTCGACAACAGTGACGAGAGAACAGTTGGAATCCAGGGTCCCAGGTGAATATGGAAGATCTCTTCAGGGGGAAGACAATAAATAAATGAATGAATCAATAAATAACGGTTAATGCCCGGGTCAGTCAGCACAAGCACAGGGCCTGTGTCCAGCCCTGGAACCCACATGACAAACCAGGAGTGGTTGTGTGTACTTGAAATCCCAGCGGTGAAGAAGGGGAGACAGGTCAATATCTATTGCTGATTGGCCAGTCAGCCTCGCTGAATTGGCAAGTTCCAGATAAAAATGAGGGCCCTACCTCAAAAAGACAAGGAACAGGAAAGTGACTGAGGAAGCTATGGAGGTTGACCTCTGTCCTCCATATACATGATTCCTCAGATGTCTGCATACATACATACATCAATACATACATACATACACGCTCACACAGACACATACATAGACACAGACACACACACACAAACACACATACGATAGACACACATTTGGCTGCAGAAAGAGAATGTGGATACTAGAGAGAGAGTCGGCAGGTAAGGCCTCAAATGCCAGGCTGAGTCAGAGGGTGGAACCTGCCCAGGGCTGCCAGAGACTCCTTGCACACCCCAGAGAGAAGAGCAACAACCAGAAGAAGGGCTTTTTAGATGCCCAAGGACAGCGCCAGTCTCACCTGCCCACCTTGACTGTGAGAGGACCCGGTGTTCTCTGGACCTCACAGAACCCACGCCTCTCTTATTCTATAGAACGACCCCAGAGAGGCCCTTCAGCGTGAGATCTCAAACTGGTCATCTGGTCTTTTCTGCATCTCACTTTTTCCCGGGTCTCAGAGGGAACTTGCACAGCACACATGACTCGAGTGTGTTAGCATGAATCTAGTCCATTTCGTACTGTAGAACTGGCTGCAAGGGCCAGGTGAGTATTTAAGTGATGAGGGGATTCCCATGGCTTCTTAAGGAACCCAGAAGTCTTGGAGACTGGATCTGGTGACAGGAAATAGGTCATGACAGTGGATCACCCAGTACACCTCTAGTTTTGTCTTCTGTTCCATTAGAGGAGGCTGGGCACAGTCAGGACTGAGAATCTGCCCGGGTCACTTGGGTGACTTAAAAGTCACCCAAGGACTAGAATTCAGGAAAATTCTCCAAGGGTGGGTACATCCCACACCCTTCTTAATTGACAGGCCCTCTACCATTCTGGTGAGATACCAAAGAGCCCAAAACAACAGGAAGCCCAGAAGATAAAGGCAGAGGGCTCTCAGCCCTCCCTTGACCCTGCTGAGCTGCTCAGTGGCAGGAGATCAAGGCCACAGTAACCCCCAGGGAACCAGAGAACAAGGAACGCAGCAGGTCTGGGAATTCCCCTAACCTCTGCCCCAGGGAGTGTGCAGGTGCGGGGATGCATGCTTCCTCGGATGCCTGCTCCTTCCTGCAGGTGTCACCTCCTCTGGGCTTCCTTCCCTCACAGCTTCCCCAGTACACGGCCATCATTATCATTTTTGCGGCCTTGCACTCAACCCAGCTCTGCATGTCACATTCTCTACTGTTTTGCTCTGTCTGTGGTCTGGAGTGATATCATAGAGTCTTCCTTCTATTCTGGGTCCCCAGGATGTGGGATGTGGTCTGCTGGCCTCATCATTGAGCAGGTGCTGGATAAACATTAGTGCAACTGAACTGTAGACTGCAAAGTCCAGTCCGGGACGCTTCACTCTGCTTTCCTGCGCCATAGCTCCGCCCTGCCTCTCTGCCGTCTAGTCACGTATTAACCTTCCCCATCTTCTCCCCAAGGTTGGACACTGGCCTCAGCCATTGGCTGGGCCTTTCTCCCTCTCCCTCTTTTTCTTCCTCTCCCTCTCCTTCTCTTACTCTGACAGTGTCGTATACCTCAGGTTGGTCTCAAGCTTACTATGTAGCCAAGGATGCCTTGGCTTGCTGATACCCCTATATTCATCTCCCGAGTGCTGGGATTACAGGCACGCACCCATTCATGTGGTGCTGGGGATAGAATCCAGGACTTGGAGCGCGTGAGGCAAGCCCTCTGGCAACTGGGTTTCAGCTCCAGCCCCTTTCAGTATCTCTCTTGAAAGGAGAATCTGAGGAGAAGTCTGCAGAGCTCCTCCAAGCGTTGGTGACTATCAGACACTGAACAAGACAGAGGAGGACAGTTATGAGAATAATCACTGTGGTGATCGGCATCCCAGTGTGTTGGTAAGTGTAAGTCTGGCCTAAGCAAGCAGGAGAACGCAGGACATGACACAGATGGCCAGCTGGGGCGATACAGGACTCAGGACCTCATCCAGCTTCGGCCACCTCCCCCAGTCATGAACAAGGAGTGTGGGCACAGCCGGGTATGGAGAATGCCCCACACAGCCTTTCATGCAACGAGTATCCCAGAGTCCTCATTCAGTCCAACCTCCTCATCCTCATCTTCAGTTAGGTCCATGCTGCCCAGAGCAGGACAACCAGCCACTCCCACCAGAAGGGCCTCACCAGCAACCCACTATCCTTGGGATGCCAAGCCCAAGCTTTCTGGTTGCAGATTTTGCCGTCTTCTAAGGCCTGGGGTTCCTGACACTGGCCACTCAGTAAAGCCAGAACCTGGTCCTCCTCCAGCCTTCAGAGAGACAGAGAATTCATCGTCTGTGTGGTCAGGCCTCAGTGTCTCACACCTGTCCTGGCTGAGTCAGGATGCTAGGGCCCTGGCTGTGGACTCCAGGAGGTCTCAGGCCAACACCACTGCTCAGCTCCGAGCTCGCCTGCATTTGGTCTCTTCGGTTCATTGATCAGGAATCATATGATCATTTTCAAAACACAGCTGGTGGAATTGCCCATCTGCGCTTCTGCATTTGGATCCGTTACTCGGCAGCCTGGAATTTGTTTAAACCTGCAGTTGTGCATAAACAAGGAAGCTGCTCTCACCCAGGCCTTCTGGGATGGGCCTTCATTTGGGGACCTGCTCCATTTTTAGGACCACCGTGGCTGGGCTTCAAGAACTGGGTCCGTTTTGTTGTTGTTTTCATTTAGTGTGTGTGTGTGTACCTGCTATAACACCCATTTGGAAGTCTAAGAACAATTTGTAGAAGTCAGTTCTCTCCTTCCACCATGTGGGTCTCAGGGATTAAACTCAGGTCCTTGGCCTTTTCAGTAATCACCTTTATCCTCTGAGCCATGTTGCCCTTCCCTGGGTTTGTTTCTTATGCTCATTGGTCTCCTGAGCAACTCTCAGAACAATTTTCTGTTTACATTGAGATTTGTGGATTATTAATATGTACTTCTCAATAACATAAACAAACACATCAGCCAAGATGGCTCATAAGTTCTTATCTGGACAGAAACCCAAGGTCTGTGGATGTTCTCTATGGCCCCTACTCCCAAACTAACCCCCCCAACATTGCCAGTGGGGCCTCTAGCCTATGGAGTAGCCAGACACAGACTCTCCCAGAATAAATACGAACTTTGCCAGCCTCCTTTGCAGCTATGTGAGCAAGTTATGATTAACAAGATACATGTAGAATGTTGTCTCCAACATCTAGAATGCATCCTTAGAGGAGAAGAAAAAAAAAAGTAAGCCCTATCTCCTTTCTTCCTCATTCACCTTAAATGCATTGTCTATAATTGACAGCTAGAATTAGAGCAGCCATCTTGAAACTCAGGGCTAAAGCTTCTTCTTGAGGATAGTAAATATGGTTGCCAGTTTCTAAGATGACTCCCAGTGACCCTCAGGTTCTCAATACTCATTCTTGTTGCTTTCTCCCCTCCACTCAGTAGGACTGGCCTGGGTAACCAATAACCTGATATATCACAGACATACAGCCATAGAAAGTAGAGCATGTTACTTCTATGAGTGTCATGAAAGACATTAATTATCTATTGCTTGCTCTAGGCGTGCTTGCTCTAGGCCAGCAGAGGCCAGGGGGCCATGCCTTAGGTTCACTCAAGTGAATGCATGGATTAAGGTCACAGTAAGGAATCCAGGCTTCCTGCCAACAGCAAAGGTCAACGCCTCAGCACATTGTAGCCCCACTCAGGCCTTCAGATGACCACAGTCCCCACTGACATCCTGACTGAAACTCTTGAATGACGCAGCCAAGTCACTTCCGATTCTTGATCCACAGGAAGTATGAGGTCAGTGATGTTTGGTCCTGTTGGGAGCTGCTGAAGTGGTCTTTTCTTTTGCAGGCTGGAATGGAAGCAGACCTTGTGCGTGTTAGGCAAATGCTCTGCTACTAAACGACGCCCTGAGCCCAAGCCAGAGATGCTTTGTTCCTACATCACTACTCGCCACTGGGGCACCGGGATCCTACGTTCTGGCTACTGTGAAAAACTCCAGGATCCGAACTGGGGTTCTCAGGATTGCATAGCAAGTGCTTGGCCCGCTGAGCCATCTCGCTGCCCCTCCGACTCCTGTTGCTGCAGCCCGGTTTTTAGTGAGAATTAAACCCCTCCATCTTCACAGCTATTGGGTTCCATTTCCTATTTCTATTGGGTAATATTCACTCAAAACTTCTAACAGTTTACAACAGTAAGTGCCCCTTGCCTGCCATCACAGCCATCCTCCTGTCCCTAGCATGTGGAAGCCTCAGCGTTTCTAAGAGAATGGCCTGTTCAGTATTTTTTTTTTAACTATCGGTAGCTGCGTGCAATGGTGCACACCTGCATTCCTACCTAGTATTTGACTGCCTGGAGCGAGAGAATGAGGAGCCAGAGGCCAGTCTGAACTATGTTGCGAGGCCCTGTCCCCAAAACGACTGGGGTATATTGTAGCTCAGTCGGTAGAGTGCTTGCCTGGAATGCATAAAGCCCTGGGCTCCATTCCCTAGTGCTGCCAACCAGGCCTGGTGGAGTGTGCCTGTCATCCTTGGGATGCAGGAGGATCAGAAGTTCAAGGTCATCTTCTGATCTATAGTGAGTTCCAGGCCATGCTAGGATACATGGGACCTTGTCTCAAATAACTGAGAACAAGGGACTAAAGGGACGGTTCTGTGGGTAAGAGCGCTTGCCCTGCGAATATGAGGACCCAGGTTTGAATCCTCAGCATCCACAGAGAAAATTGCCCATGGCTGCATTGCCAAGCAGAGACAGATTCTGAGAGACCGTGTCTCCAGGCACCATATCCAGTTCTAAAATCTTGTGCATTTTTAAGAGAATAGTATACCGAATAGGCAAAAACTGCCTCTTGATATGGCGGTGCTACAAATGGGCCATGGCAGTCACCTGGTTGGGTTGAGAGAGGGGGAAGAGGAGGCGGTACTGCCTGCCCTGTGGGAAGAGGCTCGGGCTCTGCCCATGGTCACCCTGTTGAATGTGGTGGCAGGGCTCCTCACTGAGGACTGGCCTCAGCAGCTGGTAGCCCAGAGCAGGGAACACCCGGAAGACGCTCACACCAGAGTGAGAATAGGAGTCTACCTGCCCCTCCTCCTCCCAAAAGGCATCCTGCTCCCAACAGCTTGCAGCTGAACAGGAGAACCACTGCCAAACCACTGCTTACACAACAGCACACTTCCGAGGAGGTACACCAAATATTTGTTGACTGAGTTGTGTCTTCCTTCTGACTTACACGATGGTCCAGATATGCGCTGGCATCTGTGCTTGAGGGTGGGTCATCCGGCTGGGACCGGCTCCAAATACTTCCTATCCCTCAGTCTTCCTGAACCAACCTACAGGACAGTATTTATTTCGGTTTGTAAGAATGGAAACTCCCTGAGTCACGGATGGTGGTGCCGTCTTTAATCCTAGCATTTGGGAGGCTGAGGCAGGTGGATCTCTGTGAGGTCAGCCTGGTCTACATAGCAAGTTCCAGGCCAGCCAGGCCTACATAGGGTCACAAGGAGACCTAGTTGGTTTTTAAAAAAAAAGAAAGAAAGAAAGAAAGAAAGAAAGAAAGAAAGAAAGAAAGAGAAGATTGAAACCTTCCTTCTAGGAATTTCCTCATTAGGCAAGCTAATATGCTCTTGGTCTCTGTTGTTTCCTTCAGCTTATTTATCTATATATTTTTGTTTTGATTTTTAAGGTTTTATTTACTTTCATGTTTATGTGTTCTGTCTGCAGGTATGTTTGTATACCACCTGCATGCCTAGTGCCAGGGAAGGTCAGAAGAGGGTATGAGATCTCCCTGGACCTAGAGTTACAAACATTTTACGTAAAGATTTTTCTTAGTTTTTAGTTACCTGTTTGTCTGTGTCTGCGTGTGGTGTGTTGACCAGGATGGACATTGGATCCTTTGGCATTGGAGTCACAGGCAGTTGTGATCCGCCGGATGTGGGTGCCGGGGAACCGAACTCAAGTCCTTTGGGAAGGTGGCAAACATTCTCAACTGCTGAACCATCTCTCTGGCCACACCCCCTTTTTATGTTGTTTGTTTTTGTGACAAGGTCTCATGTAGCCTAGGCTAGCCTCCAACTCCCTATGTGGTTAAGGGTGACCTTGAACTTCCGATCCTCCTGCTTCTTGATGTACATGTCCAGTTTGTGCAGGGCTTCGTGCATGCCAGCCAAGAACTCCATCTGCTGAGCCACGTTTCCAGCCCCTCTGCTGGTCTCCTTGTGGGGTAGCAACTTGAGAGGTTAATTACCCGTAGCACCCCACGGCCCCACCCACATTTGGAATCTCTGGACACAGGTACTTTGTTCCCCAAATCCTCCTGGTCAAAGCAGACAGAAAAGAAAGAATGCATGGGCCCAGAACATCCCCTTGCTGGCCTGTGCTCACCGCTGGCCAGAACCCTGCTGTAATGACCCACGGAGCACAGAGCCTCCGTCACCTCCTAAGCCGGGGATCCGGGAACAGTTCTCCAAAAAAGGCATGAGCTTCTTCTTGCCAAATGTGTGGGAAGGGAGAGTCTTATACTCACAGACACTCCTCAAGGACGCTTGAGCCCAGCCCTCCCCCAGCCCCCCCCCACATCATCTGACCACTTCGCTCACTCCCTTAAGGCCCCCAGAGGCTCTCAATTGCTTCCAGGATGCATTCCAAGCTGCAGGTCTGGCCCTCAGCTTCCCTGCTTCTCAATTTGGTCCCAGCTATGTCTCTGGCACCATCTCCCTCCACCACTGTCTAACTATCCATTCACCCCGGAGTCCAACTCATGCATTGTCTAAAGGCTGCCTTCCAGCTCCTCCTCAGAGCTGCCAAAAAATGCCTCCCTCCAATGGTAGCCTGTCTCTTATTAATGGATGCCATCAGGACGGCATTACCGAAGATGCTGACGCAGGCAGCGCCCAGCTGGTTCGAGCTCGAGGCCTCTCCCCGGGGCTCACACCGCCCCTGGGACTGCACCTGGACAAATCTCATGCAGATTGATTTCCAGTTCTCCACGGGAGCAGCTGCGGATCCCTCCCACCCCCCAAGAGCTCCCTGCTGTGGAGCAGAGGCAGTTGTATTAGGACACATCACAGCGTCTTGCTGCCAAAGTGACAGCTACAATTATGCTTCGGCCGACAGCTGGGGAGGAGAGGATGTGCAAGCAGCCCGGGCCTCACGTGTGTCCATGAGTCAGCAGTCCGTGCTGTGTACCCAGCTAGAGGTGGGCTGGGCTCCTCCTGCTACCCTCGGGGTCCTCTGCCGTGGTGTTGCCGACAGAACTCGGGGAGGCACCTGGAACCCTCACGTGGACAGGAGAAGCTCCCCCAGGACCCAGAGGAGCACAAGAGTCAGGTTGCCAGCCCCAGACAAGACACAGCCCTGGGGGACAGGCACTTGGTTCCTCTGCCAAGCCAAGGAAGGACCAGTAGGTTGGGTAGCCTGACCTGGGTGTAAAGGTCGGGTTTCTGCCAAGGCCCTACTGTTCTGTCACGAAACCCGACCCTGCGCTACACACTTCCAGCTCACAAATGTGTAGGTCTGCGTGTGTCTGAGTGTGTGTGTGTTCCTACGTGTGGGTATGTATGTGTGTATGTGTACCTGTGAATGTGCCTGTACTTGAATGCACAGAGGTCAAACAACAGTGTCAGGTGCCTTGCTCTGTCATTCTCTGGCTTATCCCCTTTGAGATTGGTTCTCTTGAACCTAGAGCTTGCCGCTTTTCATCTATACTGGTGGCCACCAAGCTCCATAAATCTTCTGTCTCTCACACCTCATAACACTGAGGTTATAAGCATGTGCGTTTTGAAAAATTCATTTATTTTTATGTACATTTGGTGTTTGGCATACATATTTGTCTGTGTGTGGGAGTCAGATCCACTGGAATTTGAGTTATAGACCAGACAGTTGTAAACTGCCATGTGGGTGCTGGGATTTGAATCAGGGTCCTCTGGAAGAACAGCCAATGCTCTTAACTGCTGAGCCATCTCTCCAGCCCCTCAGCCCCAGTTTTTAACCTGGGTTCTTGGAAATTCAAAGTTAGGTCTTCATGCTTGTGTGGTCAGTGCTCTACCCATTGGGCCACAGTCCCAAACCTAGATGCTGCATCTTTTTCTCTTTACCAACCCCATGTGGTAGGTTTGTCACTGCTCCTGTTGTGTTGGTGAAGAAGCTAACAGCATCTTGCTAACTTATCCAATCTGGTCTTGAACCTGTGCTCTTCCTGCCTCAGCTTCCTGAGTAGCTGGAATAGAATAGATGTCTAAGGAAAAATTAGAGCCTGGCACAGTGTCACATACCTGTGATTCCAGTACTTAGGGAGGCAGAGGCAGGTGGATCTCTGAGTATGCAGCCAGCCTGGTCTACAAAGGGAGTCCAGAACAGCCAAGTCCACACAGAGAAACCCTGTCTAGGAAAAAAAAAAAAAAACAGGAAAGAAAAATTAGAGCTCAGTTATGGTGACAAATGCCTTTAATCCCAGCCCTTGAGAGGCAGAAGCAGGTGGATCTCTGAGTTCAAAGCCAGCCTGGTCTACAGAATGAGTTCCAGGAAAATCAGGGCTAGATTAAAACAAAACAAAAACGAAAACAAACCTTGTCTTAAAAATAAAAGAAAAGAAAAAGAAAAAGAAAGAAAGGAGAATAAAAAGATAAAAATTCAACTTTCACCTTGTTAATATAATCAAGAAAAATATGAATAGTCAAAAGGATAGTTATTCAAATTTAGGGTTTTTTTCTTTCTTTTTGGGGGGAGGTGGGTCTCATTGACTAGGCTGGTCTTGAATTCAGGTATCTGCCTGCCTCTGCCTCCTGTGTGCCACCACTGCCCAGTCACTCAGTTTTTCTTAATACCTTTTAAATTTATCTATTTGTTTTATTGTATGTGTCCGAGTGTTTTGCCTGCATGTGTACATGTGTGTCTGTGAGTGCCTGGTGCATGTGGAGGTTGGAAAACAGCCTCAGGCCACCCGGAACTGGGACTGGGGATGGTCCTTGGATGCCATGTGGGTGCTGGGAACTGACCTCACACCCTCTGGAAAAACAAGTGCTGTTAACTGCTGAGCCATCTCTGTAGCCCCAGCTCTTCTTTGACACATGGTCCCATTCTAGCCCAGCCTGGCCTGGAAAGCATGGTACTCTTCTGGCTTCAGTCTCCAGAGAACTGCACCCCCAGGGCCCAGCCCTCCGTGCCTCGCTCTGGGTGATCCATCTGGCTTCTGAGTTTGGTGTGTGACTCCTTATCCTGGTCTGGCCCTCTGAACATCATTTGGCTGCAGGGAAGAAAGAGTCCTCCAAAGCAGCCTCACCTTGGCTGAGAGGGGTGGGAGGGGCTCCAGGAAGACATTGGCCCAGGAGGGAGAAATGACCAAGAACAATAAACAGTAGCCATTGCAGGTGACAGGCGCTGGGCTGGGGAACTGGGAAACAGCTGGGTACATGTTTGCAGGTCTGGCGGTCACAGGGATCTACAGAAGCAGCTC
>CM053757.1:39206771-39225214 GCA_028658305.1 Pachyuromys duprasi
GGGGGGGGGGGGGAGGGCTAGCTAGCTGGAGAATCAGGAGCGTGTTTGTATTTCAACTGGCGGCTGCCCATGAATCACCAATTTCATTTTGTGCTCTCAGCCTGCAAAGCCATCATTTCCACACAGCCTCGCATGGAGCTGGCGGCCAGAGCCTCTTAAAGGGGCTATAAATAGCAGATCATCAACTCACCTCTTCTGAGCTCATCACAGGCTCCGTTTACTGCGCGTCTTCCGGCGGCCTGCACGTCACCTGTCACTCAGATTTCCCAGGTGAAGCTTGGCTGAGGCCCGCTCTTGGTTTGGGAGGCAGGGTTTGGGTTCAGGGTGACAGCAAGGGCAACTGCGGACTTTTGAAGAGCTTGACATTTAAAACGTCATAATTATAATTTCAGGTCTGCGCGCCTCTCACCAATTAAACGCAGCAGCAAGGGACTGTCATTTCTCTTGAGTCCTAGAAACCAAAGGCAGAGGAGTCACCAAACTTAAACCTAGAAAAAGCCACGCAGACGGATAGGAACAAATGAAAGCGTTTGCGCTTCCCTGAGAACTTGTCTCTCAGCGCTGGAGAACACAGACATGGCTCTCTGGCTCCTGCCATGACACGACGTTTCTCAGAATTACGCCTAGTACGCCCACACAGGGACCTCCCTATGGGTCAGGCACGATGCCCGGCCCCCGTGGCATCACATGGAGCCATCACAAAAGCCAGATGAAGCTAACAGCCTATGGACCCCGCAGTGTGCCGGGAGGGGTGTGCCATTCCAACAGGTGACTCACTCCTGCACAGACAACATTGTGACCCAGCGGCTGGGTGCCAGAGCCTGAGCTCTGAGGTAGCACCCCCTCTAACCCCTGGGGTGAGCACTGTGTGTGTCCACATGGGAGGGACCCCAGAGAGCTGAACTATTGACCCCTGTCTCAGCTCTACACATCAGTGACTGTGAGTGAGAAAGATACCCACAGATTCATGCCAAGTCCCCCTTGGCACCCTCAGGGTCCCGAGTCATCATCTTCTCCCAAATATGTTTTTATTCTACCTTCTCACGCAGGAAAGGCACCAGGCTCCCTCCTCAGAGCCACACCCAACGCTGGAGATGAGATGTTTGGAGAATGCAGATTCCTAGTCTCATCTCCAGACAATCTCAAAGGAGCGCCAGGCAGGTGTGGTGTGTGCCTTTAACGTCAGCACTCAGGAGGCACAGATAGGCAGCGTTCCAGGAGTGAGAAGCCAGCCTGGTCTACGTGAGTTAGAGGCTAGTTTGGTCCACAAAGCAAGTTCCAAGGTCAGCCTAGACAGCAGCACTGTGAGATCTTGTCTCACGTGTGTGTGTATGTGTGTGTGTGTGTACACATGTGTGCGCACATGTGCATGTGTATTCCTGTGTGTGTGTGCGTGTGTGCACGTGTGTGTGTGTGTGGAAAGAAAAGCAAGAATTAATGAGGAAGAAAATCTTCATTCACTCTGCTCCAAGCCCCTTGAGTGGCTTCCGCATATCTGCCCCCTTTCCCTGTAAAGGGTAAAAGCTAGGATCCAGATGCCTGTTTCTGTGTGTCAATAGGTATGTCCTATAGCCTGCAGATAAACTGAAGTCTTTGGTGGCATTCCAAGCCTTGAGCATTGGCTTCACTCACTCTCTTCCAAGCCCCTTGAGCTGGCTTCTGCATGCCCACCCCCTCCTCAGCTTCTCTAGCTCGAGGCTGTACTGGTCACAGTGGCATTCAATGAAACAATGCTGTTCCCTTCTGAAACTCCGGAGCCCTCAGTACAAGGCGTTAAAGAGCCACTGCTGAAATAGCCTTGTTCAGAGTACTGTGTGTGCGCCTATGACGGCAGCACTGGAGAGGCTGAGGCAAGAAGACTTCAAATTCTAGGCCAGTGTTGACTATAGGTACAGGGAGTTCAAAGTCAGACTAGCTGCATAGCAAGACCCTGTCAAAATGGAAAAAAAAAAAAAAAAAGTTCTTCCTAATTCTAGAGTCAAGTGGTCAAAGGGACTTCCATGGCAGACAAGGCATGTGGAAGGGACTCCATAGGACCTGGGCCTTCTGCTTACTCCCACGTTAAAGCCCTCCTCAAGCCTTTTGCTCACCCTCTCCCCGGGCGGGAAACCACTGTTGGGCTTTGTTGCTGTTGTCCAAAAGGTCATGTGCTCTATGAAAGCCATTAAGAGCCAATGCCATTGCCAGGAGTGTTTGAGCCTTGCCCAGAGAAGAATCAAAGAAAAGCTTTGCTACAGGCTGGATGTGGTGGTGTAAGCACTTAATCCCAGCACTCAGGAGCATTCTTTAGTTCTGAGTCAGCCTGGTCTACATAATGAGTTCCAGTACAACCAGAGCTACATAGTGAAAGACCCTGTCTCCAAGAAGAGAAGGGGAAGGAGGAGAAGAAAGAGGAAGAGGAGAAGGAGGAGGAGGAGAAGAAGAAGAAAGCTTTGCTGACTGAAAGCAAGAGTTACCGTACAGCTGGGCCTGGAAATGATGGCCTTGAAGTGAGTACAAACTGGTGCTAAAGAAGTTCTGGTCGAGAGGTGGGGATGTGGCCTAGCTGGTAGAGTCCTGGCAAGCATGAAGCCCAGGGTTGCCTCCCAGCACCTCATAAACCAGTCCGAGTGGTTCAGCTCTGTGATTCTAATACTCTGGAGGTTGACACAGGATGGTAAGGATTTCAAGGTTATCCTTGGCTACATAGGAGAGTTTGAGGTCATCCCAGGCTACATGAAACTGTTTCAAGCAAACAAAGAAAAAAAGAAAATTTCAATTAAATATAGCAGAAGTGTGCCCTGTGAATCTGACTGTTCTGTCCCTAAGCCATACTGAAAAACAACAACAACAACAAAACACAACCATAAAGAAATCAAAAGAGGGCTAAAATCACATGAGTTTTGAGAACAGAAAAGAAGATGGAGGCCAAGATGTCAACCCAGTTTTAGAATGCAGGAAGGGGCCACAGTAGTGACAACCCCGGCAGCTCAGGCCTGCAGGGCGCTGGCCACACAACTCCCTGCTCCCTAGGGAACTTGGGTTGGCACATCAGGTGCTGTGCAGCAAGGGTGGGAGTGAGGGTAGGTGTGGGTGGGAGGGTAGAGTGGGAGGGAGGGCAGGAGTGTGGGTAGGTGTGGTAGATAACAATGGAGATAGCTCAGTTTCTAGCTTCTTTTCTTCTCCCTGCTCCTAGGCAGCCTTCAGCCAGGTCTATGCCTCCTCTAGGCTACAGACCAAAGAGCCCTTTTCTGTAGAGCTATACAGGCTCCAGGAGTGACCTATGTGGACAGACTCTTGAAGTCCCCAATGGAAAAGCCAACTGAGGATCACTGCCCGTGGACAGAAGTCACCATCAGACAAGCCCCACCCAGGCGTCCTGGCCATCTAGTCCCCTCTTCACCACACAGTCCTATAATGTGGCCAGCGCTGGAATCCCCAGACATTTCAGGAATGCCTCAGTCATGAGAGCCAGGGGTGTGACTGTGGGTGAACAGCAGAGGCAGCTGCAGAAGAACTCATAAATTCTGGATGAAATTTTTAAATTGCTATAAAATTCTCAGAGAGACAGACAATCAGACATCTCAAGGTTCATTATCACAAAACAGCAGGGATAAAGAAAAGACCCTGATTAACACCGTGAGTTCCAGGACAGCCCCACACAGAGAAGCCGGCCTCAAAACAAAAAGGCCTTAAGAAAATAGAGAGAGATAAAGAACACTTGGGGGGGTAAAGTGCCGAGGTCCCTAGAATCCGCATGAAGATGGACACAGTTGTGCATCTTTGTGATCCCAGAACTGCGGCAAGATGGGAAACAGAGACCTCCGGCAGCTCTTGGGGCCAGCTAGCCCGGCGTGCACAGCAGTGAAGAAGGGATCCTGTCTCAAACCAGGTGATGTGAGCACCAGCATGTGACACGGTCCTCTAACTGAACGTCAGCTTTGAGGCTCACACACCTGCACCCCAAATTCAAAGGGAAAGGGCAGGCAGACATTCACAGGAAGGAAGCAAAGCAAAGCAGGGCTGGAGAGACGGCTCAGTGGTTCCGATCACTGGCTGCTCTCCCAGAGGACCCAGGGCCAACTCCCAGAACCCACATGGTAGTGCACAGCCTAGTTCTAGCGGATCAGATACCCCTGTCTGCTCCACACGAACCTCCATACATGGGGGCACGTGACCTCACAAAACCACACACACAAATAAATGATAGACAGATAAATAAGTAATTTTTTTAAAGGAAGGAAAAAAAAAAAAGAACCTGGCCTGGTGGCACATACCTGTAATCCTGGAATTTGAAAGGCCGAGGCAGGAAGATTACGAAGAGTTCAAGGCCAGGGCTACAATGCAAAAACTCAAAAAAACCAACAAACAAAAGCCCCAACAACAACAAGAATGTTACCTACTAGTGACATCCATATACTCTATAGGAAAACATACGCAATGTAAGTAAACGTTTCACACAGACATGGTCGAGTAAACAGGAAACTGATATTGTGCCTCTGATCCCTGCACTCGGAGGGGAGGCTGGTAGTTTTCCGGAATCTGAGGACAGCCTGGTCTACAGCCCAGTCAGGGCTACAGAGTGAGAGACCTGTTTTGTTGTTGTTGTTGTTTTGTTTTGTTTTTTTGCTTGTTTGTTTGTTTGTTTTGTTTTTAAGCACTGTATTTAGAAACTGGGGGTGGGGAGGGCTAAAACGGAGGGAAATGGTTGAAATGGTTGGAATTACCATTTCCAAATGGTTGGGTACCTCTGGGGATCAGACTAGGACAGAGTTGGTGGGTCAGGAACTGCACTTCACAGTATGCTTTTCAGTGATGCTCAGCCTTCTATATTTTTGTGTGTGCAACTATTCGATATTTTCATTATTACTATTACTATTATTATTATTACTTCCTTTCTTCTCCCCCTGCCACCCAGTGATAAAGAAACCGGCCTTGGGTACACTAAGCAAACACTCTCCCACGGAGGTAGCCTAAAATGTCAGTTTTAAAATAAAGTTTAATATTAAATGAAGTGTGGGGGTGTAGCTCAGGAGTTGAACGCTTGCCTAATGTGAACAAAGGCCTGGGTTTAATTCTCATCTCCACCCCCTGCCCCTGATTAATTTTCTAAGGAAAAAAAAAAACAAACCAAGCAAAAAGAGATTGTTGTGAATTAATTATCTCTATTTTGGTGATCTGCTGCTGCTGACCTTGTCTGTAGGAACTCGTGTTCTCTGAAGAAGACACACCCACCTTAGGGCTCTTGCCGGCTATTGACGGGTTAGTATTTGTGTGACTGAAGAGAGCTGGAATGTGGCGGATGGGCAGCCAGCATTATCTTGGACTATCTTAAGTTCTAATAGCCATTTATTACCCATATCTGCATCTAACCTAACATCCTTTAGACTATCAAGTAAAAATGTTTGGAATGTTTTCTTAGCAGGCCAGTAGCTTCTAGATAACATCTGTAGCCAGATGTGGTGTCTCATGCCTGTAACCCCAGCCCTTGAGAGCTGAGTCAGGATTGTCAGTTGGAGGCCAGCCTGGGCTACAGAATGAGAACCTGCCTCAAAAGGACAAAACAACAATCACACCTGCAAGCTATAGTAGAGACGTCCCTGCCCTGCCGTGACCTGAGCCACGTCTCCATCAACACATTTGATAAATGCCTCCTTATGTGGCTTTCTTTTGTTCTGTGACATGAAAGTTCCCGTAACTGCTTCCTCGGTGGCCTGTGATATTCAGAGAAACCCAGGTCTTCATTCGGGGGCCACAGTCACTCAATTTTGGCCCAGAGCAAAAACTCCCATATTCCTTTGGGGGTGAGAACTGCTTTACGTCAACATCTCTGTCTCTGTTTATTTTCTTTCTTTCAAAGACTAAATCTTGACTGGAAAATGTGGCAACATTGCCAGATAAAATACACATGGGATATTACTTACACTAAAAAAATTATCACTGCTTGTCTGAAATTCAACTTTAACTGCGTTTCAACAGCATGTAGACTTAAACTGAAATGATACAGAGAAATTTGTGAAGTGTTCCATATTTTAAATTAACTGAGCCAAGCATGATGATACATGCCTTTAATCAGAGCACTAGGGAGGCAGAGACAAGATGCTCTATGTCAGTTCAAGGCCAGCCTGGTCTACATAGTGAGTTCCAGGAGAGCCAGGGCTACGCAGTTGGACCCTATTTCAAAAGAGCAAAATTAAAGTAAATTAAATGTAACTGAGCCAACTGGTGGTGCATGACTTCAACCCCAGTACTCAGGAGGCAGAGGCAGGAGGATTTTGTGAGTTTGAGGCCAGCCTATTCTATATAATAACTTCCAACTTGGCAAGACCCTGTCTCCAGAAAGAAAGAAACAAAGTGAGTGGTTTTCTTTGGGGAGAGGCACAGGGGTAGCACTAGGGACGAAACATCCCTAACACTCATCTTGTATCCACACTTGTACCCCAGGGGCTGCAAAATGCAGGCTGTGCCTCACTAGCCCCACAGTTAGGACTGTGACCAAGCAGACAATGACAAACTGCAAAGCTCCACCACAGTAAACACCCACTGTGTGGGAGGTTTGTACAGAAACTGAGCACACTTCCTTGTCATGCTGATGGCGATCTGGGATTGCGGCCCGAGTTAGCTCCTACCACAGGGCCACTGTTGACATTCCATCAACCATAGAGAGGAGCTGGGCACTCCGGTCAGTGCCTGAGGACTTGCCTGATGTGCAAAGAGGTCTGGATCTGTTCTCCAGGCAGATGTCAGCAGCTTGAAGATCTTTGGGGAAGGACCCTTAGGGTGGGCCCCTTCCTTGGGGAACCTGGGGCCTACAACAGCAGGACTTGCTTGCTGGTCAAAACGGGCACATGAATTGTATCTCTGGTTCTGGGTGGAGTGAACAACCCAAAAGATTGGAGATCAAAATCTAGCAGGAGTCTTTCAAGAACAAAGATGCAAGCCTGTCTCCTCCCTTAAGAATTAGGCAAACAAGGACTGGAGAGATTGCTCAGTGGTTAAGTGCACTGTTTACTCTTTCAGAGGTCCTGAGTTCAATTCCCAGCAACTATATGGGGAAATTGTCTGTTCTAGATACTTTAGCAAAAATGTAAGTCCTACCTAAATAGGGTTGACACAATGACCTTGCCACTGTCCACCCTTACTTTGAGAGTTTGTGTTTTACACTACTCTTTGTATATCTCACCTGTTTCTCTCTGTCCCTCTTTATTTTGGGGTTTTCCAAGACCCGGTTTTTCTGTGTAGCCTTGGCTGTCCTGAAACTCACTCTGTAGACCAGACTGGGCCTCGAACTCAGAATTCTCCCTGCCTCTGCTTCCGGAGTGCTGGGATAAAAAGCATGCAGCACCACCATCAAGCTAATTAAAATTTTTTGTATGTATCATTTATGTATGAATGTTCATCACATACATATATGTATGTTCATCACATGTGTGTAGTGACCTCAGAGGGAGTCAGGTCTCCTGGAACTGGAGTTACAATTGTGAGCTGCCATAGGGGTGCTGGGAACTAAACCCAGGTCCTCCAGTAGGGCTGCCTCTCTCCAGCAGATACAGGGACATTGTCTATTTCTATTATGAATTTATTACAGAACTGCAGCTTAACCCTTTCTTTGAATCTTCCCAGCGATGGAGCAGTAGGGGAGTGAGGAAGTAGAGGCTGAGAGTGAAAGGTGTGTGCAGTGTGTGTATGCAGGCGATGTTCTGTATTTTCAGACAGCTCTAATTGTTTACTGTTTAAAGAGAGACCAGGGTGTATGTGTATGGGTGCCCACCTGTCGTCCTGCTGATTACAGAGGCTGAAGTGCAAGGCCAACCTGGGCTACACAGTTGGGAAATGTAAGGTGGAATGTACCGTCTTTAGCCAACCATGAAGAATATGAGGCAGAGCTCATTGTTTACCCTCTCTGGGTGTGCCTGCTTGCTTAAGCACAGTGTGCAGGCTCCTGCAGAAGGAACACTTTTTGTCTCTGTGGAATAGTTTTGTATAGCCTAGTCCTCTGCTCCCAGACCCGTTTTTCCTAACAGTGAGTTCAAGGTCAGCCAGGGCTACACAGCGAGACTTTGACACAAAACAAGGTGGTACATACCTGCATCCAAGGGACAGAGGCAGACAGACTTCTGAGTTTGAAGCCAGCCTGGTCTACAGAGGGAGCCTTGTCTCTAAAACCAAAACCAAAACAACCAACCAAACACACACACCTCAACCTCATCCCCCCAAAAAGAAAGATAAAGATAGGGAGAGTGACTGGTGGCAGACCATCCACTTAGTATGCAGACAGCCTCAAGTTAGATCTTATACACTATGATCAGGAAGGAGGGAAGGAAGGAAGGACCGACAAATGAGTGAACAGATGAATGAAAGAAAGAAGAGAGAGAGAGCCATTTGGCCGCACGGAGCATGCGCTGGCCCTGCACTTGCCGTGAAAAGCGATAGGGACTGAACAGCCCTTCAAAGCCCCTCTCATGGGGTCCTCTGCTCTTTTGTAAGCCAGCTCTACCCTCCCGCCCCCGCCTGAGTACTCCAGTTCATCAATGCTGTGCTTAAAATAAGGCACTCGGTCTGAAGTTCCGGCGGTATGGCCCGAGGCTGGCGGAGCAGTAAAGCGCCTTTGCTCTCTGTGATCTCCAAGGTGAACAGCCAGCAGCCGCAGCCACTGAGCCGGTCTTCTAAGAACACCCTTGTAAGGCCCTGGTAGAGGGAGACTTGTCCAACGCAACGGAAAGACAGCTAAGTGTGCGTGTGCAAAGGCTGAAGCAAGTGTCCGCTCGATTTGATACTGAAAATGGCATCTTGCAAGGAAGTAAACACTGTTTTACAGGCTGTTACAGGCAGAGGGTCCCCAACTTTAAACCTCAGACCTGTGCTCGGACTCCCTCACTCCCACATGGCCGAGGAGGCCTTTGAGGAATGCCATTCCCGTTGTGATGTTTGTTTGAGACCAGCTTTCCATGCTGTCCTTGGGAAAGTCCTGTAGCAGAGGATCTGGATGTGGGAGAAGCTGAAGGCTGGGCGTAGATATAACCGCAGTCCATGACTGGAGGGTGGCTGAGCGGTTGAGAGGACATGTGGCTCCCGAACGATCTGGGTTCAGTTCCCACTCACGGCTCATGGCTGTCTCTAGGTCCAGGGAATCTGATGTCCTCTCCTGGCCTCTATGGGCACCAGACACAGTGCGCACATGCATATACATGCGGGTGAAACTCTCATACACGTAAAGCATAACAAATTTATTTTTAAAAATATGTATTTTCAGGGGAAAGGCATAGGAAAAGAGGAGGGAGGGAGGGTGGGGTTGGGAGGGGTGGGGGAGGGGGCTGTAGCCGGGATACAAAGTGAATAAACTGTAATTAATAAAAATAAAATAAAAATTTAAACAAAAATAAAATATGTATTTTCTTAACGCTTACGTAAATGAGCCTGTCAATCGCTCAGACAGGAGCGCCCCCCAGAAAAGCTGTTCTTCCCAGAACCTTTAAGAAATAGTATAAAGCCCAGCTAGAGAGGTGGCTTGGGGTTAAGAACACTCATCGCCCTTGCAAAGGACCCAGGCTCTGTTCCCAGCAGCCACAAGGTGGCTCACCTCCGTAACTGCAGCTCCAGAAGATCATCTGAGACCCTCTAAAATAAACCTTAAGAAAGATTTAAAGAGCATAAGCTCAATGACCTCTCTTGTCCTTGCCTGTCCCCATCCTGCAAAAGGCTTTCCTCCTCAGTGTCCCCCTGACTACTGTTCTCTCTCATCCCAGGAGGGCCATGTGCTTTACAGTGGTCCCCCTAGTTACTTCCCACTCCCTCCCCTCAAGGGCCCCACTTTACTCTGAGCTCTTGCACTGTGTGCCTCATCTAAATAATTTTTTAATAGTTATTTTTATGCACGGGTGTTCTATCTGCATGTACACCTACGCTCCAGAAGAGGGCACCAGATCTTATTATAGATGGTTGTGAGCCACCAAGCGGGTGCCGGGAACTTTGAACCCAGGACCTCTGGAAGAGCAGCTGGTGCTCGTAACCGCTGAGCCAAATCTCCAGCTCCTCATCTGAATTCTTTTGGTAGAGATCCCAAGGATTGGAGAGCTCAAGAGGGGTGGGGAAGGGTCAAAGCGAGATCCTGGTAGCAGCTTCACATAGCAATTTTAATTAGTCAGTTTATTTATTGATTCTTTTTGTTTTAGTGTGTTTTATTGTTTAATTTCATTCATTGGTTTTGTGTGTGTGTAAGCTCTTGTGCACATGTGGCTGTGAGTGTGGGTACGTGCCAAGCCCACGGAGGTCATTCAACAACTTTCAGGAGTCATTTTGGCCTTCCACCTTGTTTCTGCCCTTATGCAGCATATTATGGGCTAGCAGGCTCAGCAGCTCCTGTGATCCCTCTGTCTCTGCCTCCTATCTCAACACAGGAGATCACAGATGCCCACCACAGCACTCAGCTTTTTACTCGAGTTTAGGAGATCAAATTCGAGTCATTAGGCATTCATGCGGCAGTTTGGTTCAGCCATCATGCTGGCCCTCCACTTAGTACTTCTGATGTGTGTTCATCTTCAGCTTTCATGAGTCAGGATGGGCAAAACTTTGCCCATTTTAGAACAGTTTTGCCATGAATAGAGAAAAAAAACTAGCTTCCCTCCCCCTCCTTGACACATGACCTCATGACACAGACCATGCAAATAAAAGTTACTTCCTGAGCTTGTCTGGAAACTGGCATCCATGATTCATCCTCCCAGCATTCACTGGGAGGCCTTCATGAGCCATTTCCAGGGCCCTTCACAAGCTGGTTTGCCCCCTTTTCACATGGATTAAACCCGGCATAGAGAACTGGGCAGGGTGACACATACCTGTAATCCAAACACTCAGGATTGCAACGTTGAGGTCCTGGGCTACTTTGGTAGCCTTAATAAAAATGGCCTCCATAGGCTCATATATATGAGTGCTTCCTTACCAGGGAGTGGCGCTATTTGAAAGGACGGGGAGGTCTGGCCTTACTGGAGAAAGTGTGTCAATCGGGGTGGGTTTGAAGGTTTCAAAAGCCCATGCCAAGTCCGACCTCTCTCCCTTTCTCTCTCAATCAGGATGCAGCTCCCAGCTACTGGTCCAGTACCATGAGTGCCGCCATTTCCCTGCCCTGATGATAAGGAACTAAACCTGTGAAACTGTAAGCAAGCACAGTTCCATGCTTTCCTTTGTAAGAGTTTCTTCAGTCATGTTTCTTCAGAGCAGCAGAGTGGTGACTAAGACAGCTACCTAATCAACCCTGTCTCAAAACTTAAACCAACCAGCTGGCATATGCTTCATTCTGGGGGAGGTGGAGGCCTCAAGTCATCCTCAGCTACAGAGCAAGTTTGAGACCAGCTTGGACTACAGAAGACCCTGTGCTGGCTAGTCTTATGTCAACTTGACACACAAACTAGAGTTATCTGAAGGCAGAAAACCTCAACTGAGAAAATGCCTCCAGAAGACTGGGCTGTAGTGTATTTTCTTAATTAGCCATTGATGGGGGAGGGTCCAGTGCATTGTGGGTGGCACCGTGCCTGGGCCGGATGTCCTGGGTTCTATAAGAGAGCAGACTGAGCAAGCCATGTGGTACTTTACCACAGCAATAGCAGCCCTACCTAAAACAGACCCGGTCTCAAGAAAGTCACAACAACAAAATTAGAAGAAAGATCATCATCCCCAAACAACCAAAACACACAAGTAAAAACAAACAAATGGACAGAAAACAGAAGAGTTGAAAGTGCTGGAGATGGGGGGCAGGGGAAGATCTGTTCTCACGTTTCAATGTTGGAACCTCTGGGCCACAGAGAGAAGACAGGGTGCCCAAGAGAGAGCTCTTGAATCAGAGAGAAACCAAGTTTGTCAGGAGGAAAACACCCACTAGGTGTCCACGGAAATGTGGTTGTAAATATGAATCTCCGAGGCCTTGATAATGGTGGCGATGATGGTGATGATGATGGTAATAAGATGGTCATGACGATGACGGTGGTCATGATGCTGGTGGTGCTGGTGGTTTCCGTTAATACTGTCATTGTTGTCATCATCATCATCATCATGCATTGTCTGCAGTACTAGGGGTTGGGCATAGGGCTAGCCTGTGCTTCTTTGTTTCCAGCTGCTGACCTGTGTCAAAGGCTGCAGAGACTTTAAGAGATGGAGTCTTGCTGAAGGAATCAGGTCACTAGGGGTAGACCTTTGAAAGTTTCATTAGCTTCTGCCCGGAGCTCTCTGCTTCTTGATGGGTCAAGATGTGAAAAGCCACAACCACCACGAGCTACCTCTGCCAAGAACCCGTGTGTTATGCTTGGCTGTCCTGGCCATAATGGATATTCTGTGGCCCTCTGGAACCACGAGCCAAAATAAACCTCTCTTTCCAAGTTGGTTCTGGTGGGTATTTTGACGGTAAAGATAAGAAGATTAACCGATACAAGGTACTTCGTGGGCAACAGAGGATGGTCCTGAGCAACTCAGGAAGATCATAGGAACCCATATTTCCCTGGTGCGCCATGGCAGAGCAGGAGCTGAGCATCACTAGGACCATGGCTTACAGTTAAATCAAGCACTGTAAATGGTAATGATAGGCTTTCATTGTTAGCTTTTTCGAATTTCTTTCTCTCCTTTCTTTCTCTCTCTCTCTCTCAATAAAATGTTTGTGGCCGGGGCAATTTGACTCCCTAATTGACAGTTGTTAGAAGCTTCCCTTCTGCCCAGGCTGCCTTGAGCACAGACTTGCTAGCCAAGCAGCCCCTTTTTGGCGGCCAGCTGGCCAGCCTCGTGCTAGCAGGCTGCTCCGAACATTTCACGGACGTCTTGAGAAAGCTACTCTGCAACCACAGCTGTTTGCTGCCAAAGCTCTGCTCCAGCTCCTAAAGGCATTGCCCCAGACACTTCTGTTCCAGAGAGCTTGCACCAGACTCTTTGCCATGGGCTAGTCTTGGTGAATTCTCAGCCGAGGCTAGACAGTCAAAGCTTTCCATAGCGGCCCAGAAAAATGCTCGTGATTGCTACGGACCTGGTCTTTCATCTGAATGGACCGTGCCGTGACTGCTGCAAATAACAGTCTTTAATTTGTGTAAGCATTATGCCACACGGCAAACACCCTTCCCTATTCTCTTTCTGGCGGTGTAAATTGGCTGTTCAGTGTACTGTTGAGTCAGTCAAGAGACACCCTTATTTGCTGCCCCCTGGTGTTGTGACATTAGGCCCGCTAAAAGGGTTTCTTTTTTTTAATTGCTTCCTTTTTTGTTTGTTTGTTTGTTTGTTTGTTTTGGAGACAGGATCTCCCTATGTAGCTCTGGCTGTCCTGGAACTAATTATGTAGACCAGGCTGGCTTCGAACTCACAGAGACCCACCTGCCTCTGCTTCCTGAGTGCTTGGATTAAAGGTGTGTGCCACCACAACCAGTTATTACTTTTCTTTTAAAACTTTAAACGAATTTAATGTATATTTACATGCGGGTGTGTGTGTGAGTACCTGCACTCACAGGCACAGGTCAGAGAACAGCTTCGCAGATTTGGTTCTTTCCTTCCACCTTTACATGAATTCTGGGGAAGCAAACTCAAGGGGCCAAGCATGCGGGCCACGCCCCTTGCCTGCTGAGCCATCTGTGGTCCTTCCTCACTTACTTTTGATCTTTATCATTAGTAGAGCAAGCTGAGCTGGGGGGGAGACTGTGGAGACAGACGCGGGAGAGGAGCAGCTGTGCCGGTGACAGCCTCGGGGGCGGTGAGGGGGCAGCTGAAGAGCGGCAGAGAGCCCTGGGTGGGGAGACAGACATGACAGGGGCTATGAAGACTTGAAGATGAGAAACTGAGCCCAGGGAACTGCTCGGCCTCGAGTTCCCAGAGCGTCTGCATGCCAGGCTCGAGATGGGAAACCTAGCCACAGCGGGAGCTGAGGAGCCCAGGACCAGAGCTCTCACGCTAACAGGTGCTGCTTATGGCTGACCGTTGCTGCCCGCTGCTCCTGCTCACTGTTGGCAGCCGAGGGTTACAATAGCAGCCCTTTGCCAGCGCCACCGGTAGTTAAAGTCAGAGCTGTAAGCCTCCAACCTGAAGAGTCTCTCTGGCTGCTGAGGCCTGGAGTAATAGGCCCCTGGGTCTCATGGTTTAGAGCTGTGAGCCTCTGGGCTTGCCATTTCAGTCCTCAGGTTCTGGACACTCAAGGGCCTGGGAGGTCAAACATTAGGAAAGCTTTCCATTACCTAGCCAATGATTTCCATCCAGGTAGAGCAAAAGGGGCTCAGCAGCCAGCATCAATTTCTGCCAGGAACAGTGGGCCAACACCTACAAGACATTCAAAGAAAAGAAAATGTGGGCCAAAGATTCCATACAGTCAATGTAGCTTCAAGTGTGACAGCTATATACAAACATGAGTGTTAATCCCAGCACTCAGGAGGCAGAAGTACCGGGTGGTCCTTATGAGGTTAAGGCCAGCCTGATCTACATAGTGAGTTCCACCTTGCCTCAAAAATAAACAGAACGGAAAAACAAAAACAAACAAAAACCCCCACAAATGTTCTGTAATCCTAGCACTTGGGAAGCTGAGGCAGGATTTAAAAATCCAGGTCATTAGGTACATAGCAGGTTTGAGAGCAACTTAGGTTACAGGAGACCCTGTCCTCAAACAATGACAATGACAACAACGTTGTCATTCCTTCCTGTAAACCCAGTCCTGGGGAGGCAGAGACAGCAAGATTGAAATAAGTTCAAGGCTAGCCTGGTCTACACAGCACACAGCAAGTTCTAGACGCTTTCTCAGAAACTGAACAACAGGGGGCTGTGGAAAGATGGCCTGGTACTGGCTGCTCTTGCAAAGGACCAGTTTCCATCACCCACATTGTCACTCAGACTGCTCTAACTCCAGTTCCAGGGGACCTGTTGCCCTCTTCTGGCCTCCACAGGCACTAGGCACAGCCAATAGTACACTTCCATTAGTACAGACAAACCGCTCATACACATAAAGACCAGGCAGCCAAGACTACACAGAGAAACCCTGTATCAAAACACCAGGAGAAGAAGAAGAAGAAGAAGAAGAAGAAGAAGAAGAAGAAGAAGAAGAAGAAGAAGAAGAAGAAGAAGAAGAAGAAGAATTTTTTAAAAGGTTTAAAAAAGTGATTGTTTTGTTTTTGTTTTTATTTTGAGACAAGATCTTACTAGAAACTCCCTCTGGCCTTGAACTCCATATGTGTATCAGGCTGGCCTCTACCTCCTAGGTGTTAAGATTAAATGGATACTTGGTTATTCAATTTTCAAGTATAAAGAAGATGAAACCCTGTACTCGCTAGGGCAGCACACTTACTAAAATTGGACCAACACAGAGATGATTAGCATGGCCCTGTGCAAGGGTGACATGCGAATTTGTGACGTGTTCCATATTTTTGATTTGTTGCTAAGGATGCCTCTTAGCAAAGATGCTGCACTATCTTAAGTGACATGTTAAAGTCTACTTTGTTTATTGATGTAATGGAGCTTTAAAAGACCATGTAAGAAAAAAGATACATTACCGCTTTTCCTACTTTGATCACTTACAGTGAGTAAATGGAATGTTTTGAATTAAAAAAAAGGGTGGGGGGGAGAGAAAAGACAATGAACCAGATGGTATTTAAGGAATAAAGAACAAAGTGGGAAATGGGTGTGTATGTTTAATGGCTCATGGGACTTACAAATACACCATCTCGGCAGCCAAAAGACCGGGCTCTTTTCCTCATGGAGCCCTGTGTACAATGGCTGCAAGAACCAGCCTCTTCGGAAGTTTGCAGCCTGTACCTTGTTTGGGTTGCCCTGATGGGCCTTCAAGATGGAGTTTTCTGGTAGATATGTATGTCGCCGAGCTCATGCTGTCCCTACTCTAGACTGTACTGCAAGCCCAGTACCTTTGAGAACCCCAGGACACAGTACCCAGGTTCACACAAGCCAGGTCATCACGTCCATCTACCTCAAGCTGCAGAATAAGGAACCTGTGATTGAGGCCCTGGGAAAGGCCAGGTTCAAGTTCTTAGTCACCAGAAGATTCACATCTCAAAGAACAAAGAATGGGGCTTTCATCAAATTTAATGCAGTGAATTTGAAGTCATGGCAGCTGAGAAGCAGCTTACCCCTGATGTCTGTGGGGTCAAATACATCCCCATTTGTGATCCCCTGGACCAGTGGTGGCCTTCTGAGGGCTTCCACTGTGCTGAGTTCCACATTCTGCCAATAATGTTCACTAATAACTCTCACACCCAAAGGAAAGAAACGCATAAACAAATCCCAAAGCCGGATATAATGGTTTGTGATGCAATCTTAGCACTTAGTAAGTGGAGGCAGAAGGATCAGCCTTTCAAGGCCAGCCCCAGCTACAAAGGGAGTTTGAGGCCATCCTGGGCTACATAAGAACCTGATTTTAAAGAGAATGCACCCTCCTCCCCACTTCCATACACACATACCAGCACACCTGCATCATAGCATTTAGGAAGCTAAGGCAAGAAGGATGAGATTTCAAGGACAGAAATGGACACCATCTCAAAAACTAGATAAATAAAGCAAAACAAAACCGCACACACAAAAAGCCTAACTAAATGGAGAACTATATCATTACCATGTTTGTAAACTAGAAGATTCAATATTGATAAGATGTTGATCCTCCTCTGATTGATCTATATATTCAACATAATCTTGTATGAAATATCAACAGTCTGTTTCTCTAGAAGTCAGCAAAGAGATGCTAAGATTCATATAAAAATTCAATCACACCACGGCAGAAGAAGCATCTTAAGCTTGTAGCCTGTGTTATTAACGCAAACAAACAAAGCCTCTGTAACCGTAGTTAGGGATGGTTGTAAGCCACCATGTGGGTGCTGGGAACCAAACCCAGCTTCTCTAGAAGAGCAGCCAGGGCTGTTCATTGCTGAAGCACCAACTCTCCAGCCCCTGTGTCCTAATTTCTGGGTCAACCACTGCAGTATACAATCAAGGGAGCAAGATTGTAGCTCTGTGAACCTTCAACACTGTTTTTAAGAGCTGATGATCTCTCTAAGACAGCTAACTCCCAAGCTCTCCTGCCTCAACATATGGAGTAGCCAGGACAAAAGGTGTTTGTCACTGTGCCTGGCGCACTGAATGTTCTTGGAGTCTGGTCAGCTGGAGTAGAATCAGCATTACCTGGAACCTTGACCCTGGGTACCCAGGGTTCGCTTGGGAATTCGCCACTGCAATAAGCTTGTCAGCTTGTGCCATTTGCACACTGGAAACTCAGCAGTGATTGCTGTCATCCAGTTAGATTCCTGACTGCTGCGGGGAAGCTGCTGCTGGGTGTGGATTTCCATGTTTGGTTCAGATGCTCCGTGCCAGAGTGTGAGTACCATGCCTCCCTGGGGTGCATGGGATGTCACCCGGGCCTGGTGCTGGTCCTCTACTCTAGCATCTGTGTGCTGGATTGGCTAATGGAGTCCTAACACCGAAGTAGAAGCTGCAGGTGGGAGGAACGCAGCTGTAGGCCAGCCTGAGCTATGCCGGGGAAGGGAGAGGATCTGCAATAGCGAACAGTATACAACGAACTCTTAGCTGAAGTCCACTCACCGCTTAGGACCTGCACTGGAACTGCAGATCCTGGATTCTAGGCTTTCTTCTGTACCCAATCTTACATTTATATTTCTACATTTATTTGTGTTTATTTCTTTGGTGTGTGTGTGTGTGTGGATACCCATGTATCACAGCTTGCATGTAGAAGTCAGAGGAGAATTTTTTTCAGGAGTTGGTTTTCTCCTTCCACCATGTGGGTTCAAGGGACTGAACTCAAGTGGTGTTCAGTTCTCCACCACCCCTCCCATACCCCCAAGACTGGAGCAGACCCTTGCTTCTTCAGGTTTATGGCTGGCTGACTTCTTTTACGACTTGTCAACGCCCCATTTACTTGGGCAATTCTTTCACTGCCGCCCCCCCCCCCCACGAGGTTCTTTAGAGTGGGGCATCCTGGGCACTGAACAAAATCCCTGGTAGGTACTCATTGGATGATGCCTCCCTGCAGCAAGGCAGGACACAAACTGAGTGAAGACGTTGAGACCACAGTGGATCCATGAAAGAGAGGACCTCACTCCCTAGGGAGACCCACAGCACTTAGGAAACGCCTCATCTGTGGCTGAGGTTAAGGAGGTGCCCGAGGAACACCCCAGGGCAAAAAGGGCGCTGCAGAGCCCCAGCGGGCACCCAGCTGCGGACTCAGTATCCCCAAGAGTTGCATCTCCTCGCGGTGGATCCTGGAACGGCCCTTGCAGCACTAGGGCGCACTAGGCCTCCGTGCCCCGCGAGGGCGCTCCAGGTCAGTCCTCCAGAGCGAGCCCGCTCAGCCGCGGCCGCTCTAGCGCGGCGGTGGCGCGGGGCGTGTCGGGAAAGCGGCGGGCTGGTGCGATCCTCTGTGGCGGCGGCAAGCGGGAGCGATGGTGGGTGGCGAGGCCGCCGCCGCGGTGGAGGAGCTAGTTTCCGGCGTGCGGCAGGCC
>CM053757.1:39225314-39301805 GCA_028658305.1 Pachyuromys duprasi
GGATCTCTTCTCTGAGGCTCGCTTTCGAGAATGTGTGGTTGTGATGACTACAGCAGTTAAGTGGTGGGAGTGCAATGCAGGTGGGCTCTAAGGCGGCAGTGTTGCTATGGTAATTTTTATTACAGTTTATTAGCCCAGAGGCTTTCCCCCGCGGAGAGTGTTTGAAGTCCCTTAGCTCCTGTCACCTACATGGCAAAAGTGCAGCCAGAAACCCAGACTTCCCCCTCGCCCTCTAGATGAAGACACCTAGCAAGAGGATGTGATATATCGCACCGTTGGTTGGTGGGTTTCACCCGCTAAAGCAGGATGCAGTGATTACTCCCCTTTCTCCTCTTTGCATCCCCTCTTATGAAAGTAACGAATGCTTTCTGGTTGCTGTCCCAAAGCCTTCTGAACCTCCGCTATCACACCAGAAAGGCTCGAGCCTGGCCTTGAGGTTCCTGACAAGGCATTCCCTTTACTCCACCTGGAAAAAGCGCCTTTTGTTTATTTATTTTTTTAACACTCCGTTGTTTCTTTGTTTTCAATTTAAGGCAATCTTCCTTTAGGCCTCCAGTCTGTTGTGCAGCCCAGGTAATCCTGGAACTCCATCCTCCTCAGCACCCATGTACTGAGATTACAGGTATCCATCTCCAAGCTCTTGAAGCCTTCTAGGGAGGTTATGATAACTTCACTCAGACCTAATTTTTGTATTTTCTACCTGGTCACATGGCCCCTCCAGGCCAAACCACTTGGTTTGCTTTTGGGGTTTTGTGCTAGGAATGAAACCAGGGCCCTTACACATACCAGATAAGTACACCCCCAGCGCTGAAGCTCCTTGGTTTCCAATCTTGGGATATTTGTGAGAACAGGATGTAGCTGTACCAGACACACCCATCACACACACACACAAGCCCACACTCCCTTCTGCCTTCTAAGTGCCCTGTTAAATCCTAGTTTAAAGGAACCAAGCCCAGGCAGATGACTGAGAACTGAAGAAAGGAACAAGCGGTGTTATTTTCATGAGACTAACATTATGTGTTTTAACAATAATCCAGTTTTTTTACCTTCAGATCTCATCCATGAATATGTACTGCCAGATGTATGGTGCTCCTGTTTTTGTAATTTTATTTATTTGTACTTATTTCAAACTTTATATGGGTGTCTTGTCTACACATATGTCTGTACCATGTGAGTGCCTGATGCCTGTGGAGGCCAGAAGAGGGCTTTGGATTCCCTGGAACTGAAGCTGCAGGAGGTTGTGAGCCACCATGTGGATGCTGGGATTGGAACTGGGTCCTCCGGCAGCAAGTGCTCTTAATTGCTAAGTCACCTCTCCAAATTCCTGTTTTTGTAATTAAAAAAAAAAAAAAGATTTGTATGGATATGTAACAAATGTGTATTCAGTATCCTCAGAGGCCAGAAGAGGGCGTCAGATCTCTGAGTCCTGGAATTACAGCCCTGTAGGAACTGTACCCAGGTCAGCAGCAGTCTCAAGTGCTACTCTTAGCTGCTGAGCCATCTCTCCTGCCTGTTATTGTAATTCTTGAAACATCTGCTATATAGGCATTCTCCAGGCCTAGCTCTGTACCCACAGGCAGAAGGAACCATATCTTAACCCTGTGCTGAGCACCTTGGTTTTCCCTGCACTGTCAGATCAGTCCTGGCAGAACGTCACATCGTATAATGGTGTGTGTGTGTTATCCCAGCCACTGAGGCAGAGGTGGCTCATTGCTTAAACCTCAGGTGGCATAGTGTGATCATAGCAATGAACAAGCAGCTCTGTATTCCAGGAGCAGCATTTACAGTCTAATAACCGACCCCTTATGAGCCTGAGGGGCACTGAGTCTTCTCAGGTTTTTACCTTACTGCTTTTTATTGTGCAGTTACAATAAAGACCTTCTGGACAAGGTGATGGAAATGGCTGATGGGATTGAAGTGGAGGACCTGCCACAGTTTACAACCAGAAGTGAGCTAATGAAAAAGGTAATAAGCATTTCCAAGCATAGAGGTGAAGGTCCCAGCTTTGACTCTGTATCATGCTGTTTTTGAACATTCTTGTTTCCTGTTCCAGTCTCAAGTCCTTTCATTATTTCTTCACAGTTGGAATAAACCTTTTCATAACTAGGCAGCAACTCAGCGCAATAAGTTATGCATTGTTGGTGGAGTAACACATAGGCTTAGTCTTTTAGGTTTGCTAGAACACTTCTTTTCTCTTGGTGCCAGGGTCTGAATGCTATGTAAACTGGGAGGACTCTAAAAAAACCTAAAATCATTTTCCAGCTGTACTCCTGAAGGACTCTGAGTAAACATAGCCGAGATTTTACACATTCGTGTTTATGGCGGCACTGCTCAGAGCTTTGATATCCACCACTAGACAAGTGGATAGTGAAAATGTAGCCCACATACACTGGAATTTTGTTCTACTGTAAAGAAAAACAAAATTGAATGTTCACAGAAAATGGATAGAAATGAATGGAGATCATTATGTTAAACAAAATAAACTAGAACAAAAAAAAAAACCCCAAATGTTTTCTTACAGGTAAAATGTAAGCTTAAGTGTGTGTGTTATTTTGTGTTAATGAGACCTGAACCTGGAGTACTCTATGCATGAGGCGAGTGCTCTACCCCTGAGCTGCGTATCCAGCTTTTCCTTTTTGTGTTTAGTCCTGCCCAGGCGGGCGTTGACCGTTAGCCTGATGGGCCTTGAGCTTGCAATCCTCCTGCCTCTGCCTCCCTGGTAGCCTAGAGGACAGATCTCTGTGCCCAGGCACAGCCGCTTTGCTTATTTCTTCAGGTTTGTTTGTTTGAGGCAGGATGTTGCTCTACAGCCCTGGCTGGCCTAGAACTCACTGCAGCAGGCTATTAAACCTGGTATGGTCCTCCTACTCCTACCTCCTGAGTTCTGGGGTGATAGGTATACACCCCCCAGACTTGCCTTGTTTTGCTCCTTTAAAAAAAAAAAAAAAGAAAAATCTTAGAGTGCTAAAGTTAGAAGTACCTCATTTAAGAGTAATTCGTACAGATTATCTTCTGCCTCAGCAGGTCAGAGCTGGACCAGACTTGTGTGGCCTCTCTGGTAAGGACTGTGGTGGGCAGTGTCCAGACCCCACAGCTGTGTTCTGCTCGTCAGGACGGAGTTTTGTGGCCTTGTACACAGTGAGCTTTGCCCTAGAGTCTTCCTGTCTGGACCCTGGGTCCCTAAGGCCAGGGAGAGGCGGAAGAGCTTCGGAGAATCGGGTTGCGCGCCCCAGCAGTGCACCTCTGGACAAGTGTTTTCTCACATCTGTCCCGGATTCTTCAGGCAGCAGAATTGCTCCCTTGTTTCCTTAAGTCCCTTTGATATTTACCCAGGCCTCTCAGATAAACTTCAGATTATTTATTTGGGTAGCATAAGATTTACTACTGAGCATGACTCGGGAGATAGTGTAGCCAAATAGAAGCCAAGCATGCAGGACCTGCTACGACACCACAGCCAAAGGAGAAAGACTACTTCTCAGTTACCAGCTCTACAGATTTACTTGCACTAAACTTGGTAAAGCCCCACATCTGTGGGGTCTGGGTTTTCTGGCAGCTGGTGAACTTCAGGTTGATCTTATGCAAGGCATCCCTCACATGCTCCTTATTCTTAGTTTAGTGCAGAGGGACATGATGACCTAGCCACTGTGTTCTGGGGCTTCCCAGAGATATCTGTCTGGAGCCTGTAAGCCCAACACAGAGCAACAGGACAACATGTTATTGATATGGATAATGTGGATAAGGTGGAGCCATGCTCATATATGAAAGCCATGTTTGCACAGACATGCTTGACATGTCCTCCAGGGCTTTGAAGGAGCCAACATGTAGAGACAAAATGGAAATTCTTCCACTTTTGTCTTCTGCCCTAAGGAACAGGTGTCAGTCTTGGGCTGGTGATAAGGGTGTTTGCAGGCAAGCTTTATGACCTGAGATGAGTCACAGAATCCACAAGGTGGAAGGAGAGAACTGACTCCTGAAAGTTGTCAGCTAAACTCCACACATGAGCTGTGGCCTATACTCCTATTTGAGCACACACAGGGAAGTAAATACTAACTGTAAACCAAACAACAGGCCATTCTTCTAGAAGGCTGGGGATGTGGCTCAGTGACAGAATGTTGCCTAGCCTTGGTACCTTCTAGCACTCCCGACGAAACAAAGTCCTGTAAATAAGCCCTTACAGTCACTCACTGTGACTGGTTTGTGTGCTATGGAAGCCACCTGGAGAGTCCTGTGCAGAGAGTCTGTCTTCAAAGGAGTTTGTCCTTCCTTTCGTGTCAGATGAAGCTGAAGAGTACTGGGCCAGAAATCTAAAAGCCCCATCATCATGCCAGTCTGAATTGATCCTCTAAAATTAGTTTGGTTGGGTTTTAGAGTTAGCTGGCATGTGGAAATAAGTTGCTCAGTATTGGCACCTCGAGACAGGGCAATGATGATAACTTAGACATAAGCTCTCTGCAGTAGAGTTTTAAAAATATTTTGTTGCCCTCCTGCAGCTTTTGGGCAGATGTATCTGTCTGTCCAGCTCTTACCCTTTTTAGTCTGAGGAGTGAGTGACAGGAGGGCTTTGCTCAACAGTTGGAGTGTGTGGTCTTTTCTGAAAGACAAGCATATTGAGCAAACAGCCTTGGCAATCTAAGCGGCAGCCAGAGCTAGCCTGCAGCCTGTAGCCACGGTGGCTGCCGCAGGGGCAGTGATAGCATCAGCCAACTCAGGAAGGGCATCACCGCAGCTGCCGCCACTGAGTCAAGAGCCAGGTGTGTCGGCATTGCCTGTAAATCCCAGCACTCTGGAGGCAGGTGGATCTCTGTGAATTTGACGTGAGGCTGCTCTGTGTTTTTAGTTCCAGAACAGCGAGGGCAATGTAGAGACTGTCTCAAATAAGCACAACAAACAAAAAAACGAACCATGATTGACAAAGAAGCTATGGTTGTTGGTTCAAAGACATCATTAACATCATAATTTGATTCTTCTCTTGAGAACATCTGTATCCCACAGGGAAAGACATCAGTATGAAAGTGACAAAGGTAACAAAAGCAGGTGTGCCTACAGGCCTTGCACACAGTCTCCGCCAGCTCTGAGGCCATGTTTTTATGAAAGCCATAACCGGACACGGGGTCCACACCTTTAATCCCAGCATTCCAGAGGTGAAAACAGGAAGATGAGCTGAAGGTCATCCTCGGCTACGGAGACAGTTGGGAGAGAAGCCTGGGCTAAGCAGACCCTGTCAAGGGAGAGGGAAGAAAAACTGCATCTGACCCTGTGGACCAGTGTTCTAGCTCAGAGTCCAGGATGGGTGGATCACCTAACAGCATTGCGTGGAGAAGGCAGTGGTCTGGCTCTGTCCAGGTGACAATCTGATAGGCTGGAGAGGGCTGGCTCAGTGGTTAAGAGCTCGTCCAGAGGATCCGGTTCAAGTCCCAGCAGCTACATGGTGGCTAATAATCACCTCTAATCCTAAACCTGGGGGTCTAACTTCCTCTCCCAGCACCTCCCCAGGCACCAGGCATACACTTGGTGCACAGACATACATGAAGACAAAACACCTATACACATGAGGTAAATACTTTTTAAAAAGAAAATCTGAGTGAGATGGCTCAGGGATGTCTCCCCTGGACTGCATGCAGGTGGTTTCTTGGGTCATACTGCATTCTCCTGGGAGTAGAAAGACTTGTATTTTATCTTTGCTGAGGATTTTTGTAGCTAGGAAATAGGTCATACCTTGAAATCTCTGATTACTAAAAAGACTTTGAAGTTGATTCACTGATGCTGCTCAGTGTTAAGGGAATCCATTCAAAGGCAAGGTGACAGTCAATGAGTTCTTCACACCCTCCTTAAAAAGTTTCTAAGCCAAGTTTAAATGTACCAAAGGTGCTAGAGAGCACCCGGAAGGAATCTGTGGGCCCCAGGTCACTGCTGCTCCCAGACTCCCTTTTTACAGTTTCTAATTGTGTGAATTCCAGAAATACATAACCTTCACATTCCCTAAGTGTCCTGACTCAGTGTGGAGTGCTACAAATTACCACCTGAATCTGGCCGTGTTGAATTTAGAACAGTGACTGTGAGGCAGAGGCTGGCGGCAGGGCCAGTTATTTCCGTTATCGCTTTAAATTGTGAACACTTACAAACAGCAAGCACAAGTCAGGGAAGGAGGGTTCTGGCTTCCAAATGGATCATGTGGTCAGTGTTTAGCTACATTTTTTTGTATGTAGTAAAATATTAATAATCTCTGAGTAGACTTGATTCACGGGACTCGGTAGCTGTGTAACTTTTTCTCTTTTCTCCCCAGCATCAAAGCTAAGGCAGATCTCCACATCTCCACCCTGGGGACTTGCTTACAAAGGAGGCCGGGGTGAAGGAGACTGAACCATGGCGGCTCCTGAGATTCCTGTATTTGCAGCATAGAAGCAGCTGGAATGGAAAGGGACCTGGATACAAGGGCTTCAAAGAAGTCTTCATTCTTCCAGAAGCTGTTGCTTTAAAAGTACATGTGCAAATTTATGTATTTACAAATGGCGAACTGTCAGTTATTTCATAAGCCAAACTTTGTTTGAAATGCCTTTTTATGTTGATATAACAATGACAGGTGATGAATTTTGTAATTTGATTTTTTTTTTTCTTTTAGTGGAATACCTTTAATTATAATTCTGGGTTTTGCCCTACCCCTATCCATTCTTGTCCTGAGGCAAGCCAGATCCTCTATGTCCTTGTTTCTTCCTGAACCCACTCTATACTCGTACCTCACTGCCGATGGCCACCAAAGGGCTATGTGCTGGCTGACCACATCACTGGAGCAACCCTGCTGCTGAGCTCACGTTGCAGGCCTGCAGTAGCCGAGCTACCTCATAGGTAGGAGGCAACTTACAAAAAAGCATCTGGCCTCATTTTAAAATTTGCTATGGGCTGGAGATGCAGCTCAGATTTACAGTGCTCCCTTAGCATGTTTGAAGTCCTGGGTTTGCAGAGAGAAAAAAGTAGCTAGTTAGATTAAAAATTGCTGGAAGTATCTATGGCTTTGTCCAGCCAGCTAGCTGACTTCTAAACTCTGTAGGTCTCCCGGGCTGCCCACGTGCCTACCTTCTCTGTTTCCAAAAGGCTTTCACACACATCCCCTGTAGACTGTAGTGTGGTCCTGCTGTTCTGAGATGGTGCTGATACTCCACCTGACAGCTGATGTCTGTTCTGATCCGCCCCTTCTAGTTCCCTCTATTTAGTTGCCATTAGGTAAATGCCTGAGCTGTGGGCAGCAGTGGAACAGTGTACCACAGCAGGACTCGTCAGTGGCAGGCCCGTCGTGGCCAGAAAGACAGTGGGGTCTGCCTTAGCTTCATCCGCTGCTCACAGGAAATTGGACACCCAGCAGGTTGGATGTCAGAGCAGTGGGATGACATTCTTGTTTGTGGCTTGAGATGAAGGCCACATCTTTATGTGACTTTAGCTCCAGTCCCTAGAGACCAGGAGGGGAGACTGAGTCAGACTCCTCTAGGCAACGGGAGTCAGACTGCCTGTCACAGAGGGTGATGGTGAGGGAGTGAGCCGGAGAGGGGTGTGCTCTGTACTCACTGCCTGAGGCGTGTCCTCTCAGATGCAGCCTAGCCTTCTGCCGTTCTAGTCACTTGTGCAAATTTGTGAGCTTGGAAACAAAATGAAAAATTGTGACAATTCACTTTAAAATGCACTTTCCATAGATTGTTGATTTTATCTTCTGTATACAACCCCCCAATAAAAGCTTTTCCATTGAATGAAGTTAGGCTTAAATTGTGTGATTTCCTCCCTTTGCATTTACTTACTTATGTAGGTATTTGGACAGCCAGAATCAGGAAGTGGAACTGGTTTGCAGGCATGGTGGCTTGGGCCCAGCATGGCACAGTTCTGTTGCCTTCTGTTCTGTGCCCCCAGCCTCTTCTTTCTTTCTTTGGTTTTAATGCTGATGATAAACCTAGGGCCTCATTTGTGTTAGGTAAGGGCTCCATCATTAAGTTTTTGAGTAAGTTTTCATTTCCTCAGCTAAGCTGCCTGCCTCTTCTCGTTTTTATAACCTGGTGGCTGACTCACCTACAAAATCAGTAATTTCTTCTTTCTGTCTTCCCAAGCTTGAAGTGAGAGTGTGAGGTCATATGAAGGGACACCATAAAGCAAACATTCAAGTCATGCCCAAGAGGACTTCCCTGACAGTGTGCATCAGGTCATGGGAAGAGAGAACTGAAGCTTCAGGTGGGAGGTGCTCAGGTTGGAGACGCTACATCCAGAAAATTGTTCTCTGCCGTGTTCTGAGGTGCCAGTGGCCCACGCCCGGGGTTGTGGCTCAGTTGGTAGTGGAAGGCGTGGCTTTGTGCCCTAGCACCACAAAAACAGGATATGGTGGGCCATGTCTGTAATCTCAGCACTAGGGAGGTGGAGGCCTGAGAGTCAGAAGTTCAGGGCCATTCTCAGCTGATACTGAGTTCAAGTCTAGCCTGGGCTACATGTGACCAAGTCTCAAGGGGAAAAATAAATTTCATCTAATGAAATCTCTGTCCTTAAAGGATTCCCTCTGAGCTTTTCCAGGATGGGTGTGAACTACTGTGAGCACTTTGAGAAATGACTGTCCTCTGGCTAATGCTCTGTAATATGTAGTAAAATGGTGGCCTGTCTGAAGTGAGGCTCCTGTGCTGGCCGCTTGCGCTCTGAAGGATCTGGGCAGCAGTCATGGTACAGAAATTTCCTAACTTACAAACTAGACTTTAGTCACAGAGAAACTGACTTCAACAAATACTGAAAAAAGAAGCCTCTTACCTTGTGTGTACAAAATGAACTCCCAAATTCGTTCATTCTTTCTGGAAGATCACACTCTCGGGCCAGGTGGGGGAAGGGTAGCCGGCAGCTGGGCAGTCTGTGGCATATGCTTATCAGAGATGAAGGAACCTGGATACCCACACTCGAGCCAGCTGAGGAAAGCAGGCTTCGCTCTGGCCTTCCACCCTCACTTGCCCGGGGGATGTCACTTGAGAGGCTTAAGAACCCATCTTCCTTCTCCGGTTTAAAATGGGTGGAAGTGTGAAGAGGGTCCCCCAGATCCTTGGATCCAATCTCCTGGAACTGGAGTTATAGTTGTGAGCTACCATGTGGGTACTGGGAATTGAACCCAGGTCCTCCCGAAGTGAGTGCTCTTAACCACTGAACCAGCCCTATCTCCAAAGGAGCAATTAGGGATCATCCTTGAGCTCTGTGGGGCTGGTGACTAACTGCTTTGCTGTTAAACTGCCATGGAGATTTATTCCTTATGGGCTCTGACCATTTTTGAGTCTTGCTATGTATATAGTCCTGGCTGGCCTGGTACTCCATCTGCCTCAGGCTCCCCTGTGCTTAGGGTGACACATGGAATTCTTAACAGGTTTGGACCTTGGTCTCTTAAGTGTTCGTTCAGTTGTCCACAGTGTGACTGCAGACACTTCCTACTGCCAGTGCCCTCACGGAGGCTTTTGCCAAACAGGGCTCCCTGTTGGAGGAGTGCATGGTAAGTGTCTGTGTCTGAGTGTGCTTCTGTTCTGTCCTGGGTTTCCACTGAGGCCACACTGGAACATGCTGGAAGCAAAGCTTTTGACAAACTTGGGCCCACACAAAAGAGAAGCCACCTCACAAGCTGCTCCATGCAGAAGATCCAGTTTGCCAAAGAAACTATGTGGGGCCAGGGTGAGTGCTTTCCTAAGGTGGTGCATGAAGGCCCAAGTTTATCCCCAGCATCTTGTAAACCAGGCATGTTCGTGCATACCTATAAATCCTAGCAACAAGAGGATCAGACACTAGAGGTCATCCTTGACTACACACCAAGCTCAAGGCCAGTCTGGGCTACGTAAGACTGTTTCTGGCACACACAACCAAACATGTGATAACCAAAGGCAAGAAGGGGAACATTTTGCCATCAAACTCTCCAAGCCTCGGTGTTGGCTTTGCTTGGACCCTAAGGAAGAGGCCTCACTCCAAAGGAAGCCTTTCATCCCATTCTGCCTGATGCAACATCTTTGCATGCATACACAGGGCTGTTTCCAGGACTGAGGCGGATCACAGCACAGGGGAGGACAAACTGAAGCTGCTAACAAGCCAGCATCCGCAGAGCCATCCCTCATCTCTGCCAGTGTGCTAAGTTACGAGGTGCGGCAAACACATCTTTTTCTATGGAAAGGGAGAGGCTTAGAATGAGGTGGTATGTGATGAGTTTCCTGTTCCTTTTCTTTCAGCCAACCCTGTTCTAAAGTTTCCCAATTCCATTTTCTAAAATGACTTTACACGGGCCAACCAGAGCTGCGAGCCTCTTTATTTGACAGTCTTCAGGAGCGCCGCTAGGCTAGTTCAGCTGGTGAGCAGTGGTATTCTTGGCAAAAGGTCTTGTTTGTAAAGGGGCAACTTTCTCCTCTGGGCTTCAGAGAGGAAGCAGGCGTAGCCAAGTCTTTGCTCCTAAGAGGGCAGCTGAAGTGCAATGTCTTCATTCCAGCAGCTTTCAAGACATAGTAGAGAAAAGTCTTTCTCAGGTTCTAAGAATGATGATGAATGAATTCAGTCAGACTCTGATCCTCTTTAAGGTCCCAACCAACCACATTTTAGGGATTCACTTCCAGATCAGTCAAGGTCTACTGAACAGTTAAGTGGCATCTATCTACTGTTTGTGTTGGGGGTGTGGGGGAGGGCGCTGCTGGGGAATCAAACACTGAACCACACACATACCCCGCCCAAAGGTGTGGTTTTTTTTGTTTTTTGTTTTTCTGTAACTGTCGCTCTGTAAATTCATTCCCTGGTAAGCTTAGCTATCTGCTCTCAGCAAGACACTGTCAGATAAGTCCCAAGTGGCCAGAGCGCTAGTTACATAATAAACGGCAGTTTAATCCTTCCACAGGCAAGTTCCTCAACCAAGTCTGAACCTTCCATATACCAAAGAGGATGCCTGGAGCTAATGAGGAGCTGTGTGTGGACTGCTGACAAGATGGTTTGTGAAGGACGCAGGCCATTCATCCTTTTGACCCAAACTAAAATTAACTCCCTAACCATCCTATGAACAGAAGAAACTTTAAAACCTCAAGACACCACAAAGACTATTTTTAAAAAGCTATAGTAGTGATGGGACAAATTTACTAAAAATGGCACCTGTATTCAATGATGCCTTCTTTCCTGAAAGGCCAACCCTTTCCGTCAAGTGACTTCTGGTATCTTTGCTTTGTCATATACTTAGATGGAAAATGATCTACATGGAAAATGGTAGTAGCTCATTTTCTCCAGAACTAGATGGAAACTAAAGACAGCCACAACTGTTACAAGTCTCTTCCCTCACAATTCTGCACCTCAACAGCTTCAATTACTAGAGTTCTCTTTACACATTTAACAATTATGACAATTTAACAATTATTGTGGCCATGGCTGGACACAATAGAAGGAACTGTGACTCACACTGTCTACTCCCAAAACTAGGAAAATTGAGACATCAATACATTCTAGGGTTTGGTAATACAGCTGAAGAATACTCACTTAGCATGCCTGAGGCCGTTTTGAGTCCCAGCAATTCAAAACAGACAGAACCCTGAATCCTACCATTTGAGTTCAAATGTTTATTTCTAGAGGCAGGGTCTTACTCATTGCCAGCCTCAAACTCATGGTAATCCTCCTGCCTTGGCCTCCAAGAGCTGACACGGGCACAGCCCACACATCACATTGATACTGTATCCATGTTCTTTTAAAATCTTTGTCTGTCTGTGCCGAGAGCCGGTGCCCACAGGTCAGAAGTTTCAGGCCAGTTGAGAGCTCCCTGGCATGGGTGCTGGGAATTGAACTTAAGCCTTCTTCAAGAGCAGTGTATGTAGCTGGGTTCAATGGTGTGAAAGCAGAAAACCACGACAAAGAAAACTTCACTGGATAGTCTGTGTAACTCTTATCAAATAAAGCATTTCTTCAGAAGTGAAATTCCAGTTGGACATGGTGGTGCACCTCTGTAATCCCAGCACTTGGGAGGCAGAAGCAGGTAAGATACCTGAGTTCGAGGCCAGCCTGGTCTAGAGTGAGTTTCAGGACAGCCAGAGCTATACAGAGACTCTTGTCTCCAAAACAAAACAAATTCCCCTTAATATTCCTTAATGGTTCAGGGTTCAGACTACTCCAGCTTATTTTCTAGCCAGTTGACCCGAGACACTTCATCTCTCTAGTTCCCTGGCCTGTAATTTAACAGTGCCCAGCTTTATGCTTAAATGAAACCTCAAGTGCTACAAGCAGCGCGCTCCACCAGGCCATTACAGAGGAGGCATGAGCACATCTAAAGCCTATACACATCCACCCCAAAACCTGAGTGCTAGCTTCTCACTGTACAGATATTATCTAGGGTAAAAAGGAACATTCTTGTATGGTAATGCTTATCAGTTAAAGATTCAGATCTGGTACTCTGCCAAAGACAAAATAGGAGTGGATAAGAAAACCTTTCTAAGGAGTGTCTCCTAAAGTCAGAAGGGCCACACAGACCTCAGGTGTATAAACTTGAGCAGCTGGGCTCATCATCTCACATCATTCCCTTAACTGTTTACCAAGTATTGAAATGTTTTCACCTGGGTGAGAAAAAATGGTCAAGAATATGGAAGCCAGGTGCAGTGGTGCACACCTGTAAGCCTAGCACCCAGAAAAGCAGAGGCAGGAGGATCTCTGAGTTTGAGGCCAGCCTGGTCTACAAATTGAGTCCAGGACAGCCCAGGCTACACAAAGAAACCATGTCTTGAAAACAAAAAACCCTCCAGGATCCTCCCCAACTTCCCAAGGTTAAGCAGGTCATGTGCCACCATGACCTACTTATTTTTTTGGTAGTTTTTTAATTATGTATCTGTGTGAGTGTGAGTGCCAGTGTCTGAGTTAGTCAGAGGCTTTGGATACCCCTGGAGCTGGAGTTACAGGCAACTGGGAACTGTCTGAAGTGGGTGCTGGGAACCAAGCTTGGGTTCTTGCAGAAACACTATTTGCTATTAACGACTGAATCATCTCTTTAGACCCTTGGGGTAACAACATCTAAAGAAGTATCAGTTATTATCCATCTCAGTTTTAAACTTTGCTTATAAGAAGAAGTCACAGTCACTCTGCAACCCAATATTCCAACAGAGAGGCTACCAGAGGTCTCTAGGAGGCTGGTATGGATAAGAAACTCAGGCTCACTCACTGCAATAGCTGTTTCAACTACTAGAGAGACTACACAAGTGGTTCAACAGAATTTACTTGTATATTTCCATTTTCTATACTATTTGAAGGCATAGGATAGCTTTGTATTAGCTTTCTACAATACTGTGTTTTAAATCTATCCAGTAAACTAAGATGCAGTACAACTTGTATACAACTGAGGGTGAGAAGCAACTCAGCAGGCCCTGGTACTCAACAGTTCCAGAATAAACAGGTAGCGCGCAGCTGCATGAAAAGGTAGTTTGCAAATATTCAAGTTACACCAAGATTCTTTCCAAATCTCTGCCTTGCTCAAGCCAACGCAGCTGGCCAGTGCTAATACTGCAGCATGACGCCTGGTAAGTGGTGATGGTTTTACTTTCTTCTTAATCAAAAGCCTGTGAAGGCGCTGCCACACAGCAGAGTAAGTCGGCTCTGCTCGTGGTAGAGGTGCCAATTGTGAAGTCACAATAGGTACAGTTTAACATGAGAAACGCACGTTAACAAGTGGCCCAAATACAGAGCTGGACAGAATCAGACCAGTAAGTCTATAATTACTCAACTTAACTAACATAAGTACATTCAAAATAAAGCCGGAGATCAGAATTGGTTTTGAAATCAAATTTGCAGACTTTCTTGATAGACAGAAGTGTGATCTTCTGCAGTTGGAAATGAGGCTCTCACCTGGCGGGGAGCTAGAGACTGCACAGTCCCTCCTGCACAGGTAAGGAAATAAGTGACAAAGTCTCTTGCACTGAAGTTATGTATTTTAACAGCTTTACATGTAATATTCATATATAAAAAACTTTAAGTGTTTTTCTCCAATTTAAAAATCTAAAGAATTCAAAAATAAGGCATTCAATATTTGAAAAAAGTACAGATTTACAAAATGTGTATATTCTGTCATGAAAACTCCACACCAACATTATACACTTGGAAAAAAATACAAACAGGATATATTACAAATTTATGCAGCAATAACTTAGTTCACACCATGCAATAAAAAGTACATTAATCAAGATACACAAGCTTTTGTAGGTTCTAAACTGAAGGACTTTTTCTTTTCTCTCTGCAGAATCCTTAAAACCCGTGGCACTTAAAACTTGCTAGCCTTTCTACTGGGAGGTAAATTATACACAACAACGATGAAAAGATGAACAGACCGGGTGTCTATTAGGAATCATTCCAGCTTTGCTCAACAATGGCCGAAACTCTCTTCTCATACTCCCGTTTGTTCTCCTGATAAAGCTGTGCTGCTTGGCTATTGGCTGGACTGTTTGGATTCGGTTCATCCAACAGAGACTAGAAGAGAGAGAAAAACAGGACCCAGATGAGGACTGAAAAATTACACAAAACAGAATCACTTCAAGTTCATGTCATCTTTTAGGTCTTAAACCTTCAGAAATGGTATGAAACAAGTTTCCTCTGCTAAAGAACATAAACTTCCAAAACAATTCCCAGTTGCCTTGAGACTTCCCATTTCAAGGAAATCGCTAGCATATAAGAACTTCTTCACCATGAAATAAACATCTTATTTCGGTTAAACTTAACACCTGTAAATACCTTAGTACCTTTTACTGCTATTAACTTTTTTTTTTTTAGCTTTTTGATATTAATTTCATGTACCTTCTACTGCTATTTCATGTACCTATTACTGCTTTTTTAAGTTTTTCGAGACAGTGTTTTCCTGTGTAGCCCTGGCTGTGCTGAAACTCACTCTGTAGACCAGGCTGTCCTCCCACAAAGACCCACCTGGCTCTGCCTCCCTGGCGCTAGGATTAATGGTGTGCGTCACCACTGCCCAGCTGCACTATTATCATTTTTCTGTGGTGTTCAGGTTTCGAGCATGCTAGGTAAGTGCTCTATTACTGATCATCCTCCCAGGCCTGATTCTTATTACTGTGGTTACTCAGCAAATCTGTAGGCAAACTGGGGGATAAGCCTTATTCCTTTGATAAATAAAACACACATGTTTAACAGGGAGGGAATGAAATAGTAAAGGTGTAAGATGACCAGAGTGGGAAGGGGGACAGAGAGCAATGGGCGAGGAAGAGTAACAGTTGCTCTTCTTCGTAGAATATACTTCTGAAGACATGGGGACAGAAGTGGACTATGGTGGGGGTGGGGGACACACAAGAATAGGACTGATGGATGAGACATGGATAAGGTTCAATGATGTAGTATGGAATACAATGACATACCCAAAGATGAGCAGAACTAACAGTAGGGTGAAAGACTCACAAAGATGGACACAAATTCCACCGTTTTTTCACTCCTCTCATATCAGCACAGCTAGAACAGCCTCTCCAGCATGGACAGTTGCTGCCCTCTCTTCAGAATACTTTCTTGAATAAGACAAAGGCACAGGTTCCTTGAACCTGGCACTTCCTAGAGGTCCTCACGGTTTTCTAAGTAATAACCTTTACGTCTCCCCAAGATACCATGTGGGCAGAAGTAAGTCTGACCTGTGAGAACATGTAGCACAAGGTAAGGAAACAGACCAAGCTGGGCAACCCTCAGCCTGGATTAGCTACCCTATACCAGGTAACAGACATGCAGAGCAGTCGGGGTCTTGTCTAAGTGCAGCAGGAGTTCCTGGCACCGGTGGGTGGTGTGTTTTCCGCTGTTCTAAGGACTGGTTATGTCCACAGAACACGAAGAAGCTGCAATGCATCTCAACAGAGACTTACCTGAATTGAAGTTAAGATGGAAGAGACATCGTACGTGGGACTCCATCGATTCTGCAGGATATCTAAACATATGCTACCGTCAGCATACACTGCAAAAACAACAACCAAATTACTTATAAGCAACTCCATCCCACATTACAAACTCGTCAGCACACACATATACAATATCCAACACCAAGACCCAAGTTCTGAATGTTAGGTAATAACTAAACTCGTCCATCTTAGAACGAAATTTGTGAAAAGTAATGTCTATTTCACTGCCCATCACACCTTTGGAAGGCTGAAAGAGATTTTTTCGGAAGCACACCATACATTAACCCATTTCAGGTCCAAGGTTGTAGCTCAGTGGTGGAGTTTTACATGTGCAAGGCCTGGGTTCACTCCCCAGCACCCAAACCAAAACTACCCCACCCACCTTAAGTCTCAAATACAGTTCTTAAAAAACCTCACTCCTTGAATACACACAGAGATGTATTTGTAGGATATTAACAATTACATAATCAATGAGAAAAACCAGTAAACTTCCTGGTGGTCCAAAAAAAAAATCTGGATAAAAAAATGGCACTCTGCCTGGAGGTGCAAGCTCAGCGGTGGGGCATTCACACTCATGGACAGAGTCCTGGGTGAGGTTCCAAGTATTACCAAACAGTCAATGATGACACATTCAAGGAACAGTACAGTGCAGTCAACAAAAAAGGCATCCGTACACTGTGCTTGCCATGAAAACAAGGAAGCTTTGAAGACAGGTTCTTACTTTGTAGCCCTGGTTGGCCTGGAACTTACTATGTAAGACCAGGCTGGCCTTGAACTCACAGAGAATAGTCTCTTTCTGCTTGAAAAGAAAGCTTAAAAACTATATCCAGTAATTCCATATTGTGATTTTTAAAAAGTATATAAACACCTTCACTTTGACTAAATGAGGCCACAAATTTGAAAAATTAATGTTAAAATATTAGCAGCTAAGACTGATGGCTGGTCTTGTAATACATGGTTTTCCTCCCAAACCCTGGCTACACACAAGCGGAAGAAAAACACACGAAGTTATCATGCACTGAGAAACTTTCACTCTCTTAGCCAGTGTTACAGATATCCCGTGTAGCCCAGGCCTGCCATGGAGCCCAGGACAGCACTGAGCTCTGATCTCCTCCTGCTTCTCTCTACCTCCCAAGTGTTGGAATTACAGGCATGTTCCACTTCTGACAAAACCACAAAACAAGAACATTCTCCTCAGCAACAGAACTGGGGAGAGTGTGTGTGAACCCTGCCTCTCCTCAGGGCTCCACCCTCAGGTTTTCTTCTTTCCAGCCCATTACTGACCCCTGCGCAAACATATCTGCCCCTCTTGGCCTCCTTTGTTCTCTGTGCTCAGTACTGCCAACAGCCTCAGCTCAGACCTTCTGGCCTTAGAGTGTAAGTCAGCCGCTTTTCATCTTTCCTACAGAATCAAATGTCACACCACTTCCCACAAACACACAAACAAAAAACAGGTAAAAAAATAAAAGCATTTGATAATTTTAAAGTTTTCCATCAGTTTTGTCTTTTGAAATGGTAAAGGAAACCTGGATCCAAATGCCCATCAATTGATCAACAGGGAAACAGAATATATCTAAATAGAGAAACACTCTTCAAGCAATAAAGACAAAGTATAGCTACAACAAGCACAAGAGACAGACCCGATATGCTTTCTCTCACCAGAGAAAAGGAAACTGGCCATTTTAAGTTTCACCATGTCTGTGACTGTACCAGAACTCTACTGAACTGTGTAGTTTTAATGTGCTGTAATTGTGTAATGTGGTGTAACTGTAATGCAGTGACAGGCCACACCTTTAATCGCAGTGCCTGGCAGGCAGAGACAGGTAAATAAGTAAATATATCTACATAACAGAAACATGCAGAAATGGACACGTAGAAAGGTACACACATTAAATATATGTATGTCAACCCTGGACTGGGATGTAGTTCATTGTACAGGAACAGTACAGCGCAGTCAACAAAAAAGGCATCCGTACATTCTAAAAGTAGAGTGCTTGCCTACTGTGTAAGCTTGAGAATTTGATCCCTAGTACCACATAAATCAGGCATGGTGGCACCTGCCCATAAGCACTCTAGGGATGCTCAAAGTCATCCTTGGATACACGTCAGCCTGAGGGTCAGCCTGGCTGTGAGATCCCATCATTTGTCTTTTTACTCACTTAACTACGCACACATGGGCATGTGTGCTCAAGTATCAAGTCTGGAGGTCAGAGGAGAGCCTGCAGGAATTGGTTTTACCACGGGAGTCCTAGGACTGAACTTAGGCTGTCAGACTTGGTGGCAAGATACCTTTTACCTACTGAGCTGTTTTGTTTTGGGAGACAGGGTATCACAAAGTCTAGGCTGGCTATGTAGCCAAGGATAACCTTGAATTCCTGATTTCAACCCCCTGGCTTGAATGTGTGGTTTTTAAAAGTCAGGTTTCAGGTGAATTTTTTGTTCTTTTGTTTGTTTTATTTTTTGCTTTTTGAGACAGAGTTTCTCTGTGTGGCTCTGGCTGTCCTGGAACTCACTCTGTAGACCAGAATGCCTTGAACACGAAGAGATCTGACTGTTTCTGCCTCCTGAGTGTTAGGTAAAAGGCATGGACCACCACTGTGCAGCTGAAATTTTTTTCTTTAAGCAAATAAATATTTATTACCTTTAATTCAGATGGTATTAAAACTACTTTCCCTCATACAAGGAATCTTAAGAGTCTAGCAATAAGGGGCTGGAGAGGTGGCTCAGAGGGTAGAGCACTGGCTGCTCTTCCAAAGGTCTGGAGTTCAATTCCCAGCAACCACACCATGTATAATGAGATCTGGTGCCCTCTTCTGCCCTGCAGGCAGAATACTGAATAAATAATAAAAAGGGTTCTAGCAATGAAACTGTAGCTACCATGGGCATGGAAGCACTAGTTGAAGACCAGCCCTAACTAAAAACAAGCTTTACTCAACGGGAGGGAACAAGCCCTCCCACACCCTCATCCCATCACTGACAGAATCTAAGAAACTGCTACTTACCATTTGGATGAAACATTTTGGATAAAAACCTAACGGTTGGTGGTTTATTTGGATATTCTTCAGAAAATTCTATCACTAGTTTAAAAGTACCTAGACAGAAAACAAAGCAGAGTAAAGACAAACATCACTTCTAAACTTCATCAAATAGTTTTATTCTGCACAAGCACACCTGTCATCCTGAGGAATCTGCTTTAGCACACAAACAGCTAGCACACTTCCATGAACAAACAACACTGCAAGGGCTCAGGGGACACCCGCTTTCGAGGGCTTACTAGTGTGGCCAGTGGTAACAGTCATATCTGACTGGTTAGGTGTATGTGATTTGTGTATGCAGGTGTGCGTGTGTGTGAAGGTCAGAGGTCATTTCTATTCTGGTTAGTTCTTTCCTCCCACCTATGCCCAAGTTCTGGGAACAAACTCAGGTTGTCAGGGTCTGTGGGGTAGGCTCCTTTGCCCCCTGAGCCATCACACTAGCTCTAACTGCCATATTTTTGGAAGGCAACTGGGCCCTAGCTAATAAAATTTAAAAATACACACTTAAGGAACGAGAAAAATTTTTACAGGTTAAAAGGAGGGTGTCAAAGGATTCTGAGACAGCTGACTACCATCTGGCGCAGGATAACTCAGGCATGGATGCGGATGGGAAAGGTAGTTCTGTCTCTTTCATTTGAACATGCTAAAAACCAGTAATATAGTTCGAATCTTCAGCTGTCAGAGATTTGTAATACAACCTCCATTTCATTAATTTTTGTTGCTGCAGGTGGTTGGGAATTTGGAATTAGAGGCCAAAGATATAAGACAAAGCTAAGTCCTATCTCATACCTGCATACATATTAACAGATGTAACAGACAGTTAACAAAGTTGGCCCTAAACTACTATGCTGAGGATCAAACCACAAGGGCCTCATGTACCCCTCAATCATCTACTCTTCGCTGACCTACATCTCCAGCTCTTACATGTTGTAAGTATACAATTTCAGTTTTGCAATTTTTAAGACAGCTATACTATATAGTTTCAGATTACAGGATAGTTAATCTGAAGGTTCCAATCTCGGGGCCACCTAGCAGTACTAGCCCCACTATGGGCAAGAAGTGGAGTCAGGAAACTGAGGTGTACAGAACGGCATACACTACTATAACTCACCATGGTAACAGACAAAAGAACTCCAAGAACCAGGCAGTACCAAGTAGAAGAAAAATTAGAAAACAATCTTGTGGTTTTGAGTATTACCACTGTTTTTTTTTGTTTTTGTTTTTTTTCTGAGCCAGGCAAGGACAGCCTTGGCTGCCCTGGGCTCGCTTTGTAGACCAGGCTGGCCTTGAACAAGAGAGATCCACCTACCTCTGCCTCACTTAGTGCTGAGATTACAGCGCCTGCCACCACACACAGCTGTCAGTCATTATTTAAAGTGAACATGTTCCACAGGGAAGGAAAAAACAAAAACAAAAAACCGCAACAAACCAGCAACCCAAGCTTTAACTGCGCTGTGAAGTACATCTGATGTACTTCTGAGGGACACCTCCATCACTGAAAATAATGAGGAGCAGACCAGGAGGTCCAAATGTGATGGCACAAGCAATCCCAACTACCACCATTTTAACACGCAAAGACCACAGTAACTGTCAGTACTGTGCGGGTCATAGTCTCAGCTTGTTCTTAAACGCTGAATTACTTAGGTACTGATGTAGCTTTCGCTGCTTCTGTACCAGCAAAAAAAGTCAACACAGCATTGGTATCAAGATGGTCACACAGTTCCCTGGAAGGGGACTCAGACACCCTAAAGTTTATGAATGGAACACAACCTACAAGTCCTGAAAGAGCTAAAAAAAATTGCTGCAATCATTTAGTACCTCCCTGGACTCCTTATGCCTATCTGAAAATAAGATGACAATGTGGCATATATCCTTAACACAGATGTTTAGTAAGTCAGCAATCCTAGCACTTAGAAGGGAGAGGCAGAAGTAGTTCTGAGTCCAGCCCAAAAGAACTACAATAAGGGCTACGATATAATCCATCTCAAACATGCAGATGCTAGATTTCATTACAGCATGAGTCTAGGACCCATGTCCAGAGCAGCCATGTTATTCTTCAACAGGTACTTAGTATTCCGCAGTTCAAGTGCAGTACCATTTGCTTCTCAGCTTTCAGGTGGTACCCTCACAAATAATCACCTTCAGTGATTATTCTTGTCAAACAGATGGATCACTGAACAGATGGATTCTGAAGGCATTCTGATAATTACAGCAAAACTGTTTAATTTTTAAAAATCCACTATAATTACAGAAAATCTTTAAGTACCTGCTTAAAAAATCAATGTAATAAACTTAACTGTGATTACAGATTAGAACCATTCTCCCATTTTCCTGGCTCATGTTGTATATACCCAACCTGAGATACATATAAATGACTGTGCAGATGCTTCTGGGTGTTAAATGCTAAGTAGTGATGCTACTGGTGGCTATGGATTCAGAACTCTGGATAGCTTAGCAGTGGAGTGCTTGCCTAGAACACACAGAGCTCTGGGTTTGATTGCTAGCAGTAGAGGAAAAAAGAGAAAAAGAACCTAACCCTCATCAATGCAGATAACCAAGTAGAAAAGTACAGTTACCCTCTTAGTATTACCTCAGGAACACCTTCTCTCTGGCCACCCAAATAGAAACTATTCATAACAGACCACCACTTAGATCTACAGCTCTACAGGCAAACCATGTTGCAGAAAAAAACTGGTGGCAGAGGTGTCCAAGATATCTGCAAAAACAATTCTTGTAAACTAATTTTTCATTCACCAGCTTAGTATCCACAGGCTTTATTAAGCATAGAGCCTGTCTTCAGAAAGGTATGTTGGTGTTCAAATCTCCGACCTAAATGCATCCTTTGAATTTACAGAAAATAATTAAGAATTACTCACCATCTTCAAAGGGTGTCCCTTCTGGTCTGAAAACAAAAAGACTTCTGATTAAAAGGTGTTTTTACTGTGCTTTTTCTGTTTTTAAGGAGGGATAAAGTGGGTAACTAGAAAGAACCGCACTCACCCTGCTACCTGGAGAGCTCAACAAACCAGCTCAGGCTTCTTACTGAGGGAGCAGAAATGACTTTCAATGTTTGTTTTTTGTTTTCTTTCTTTTTTTGAAAGGATAGATTTATTTAACAAACTTGTCTATGATTTTGTTGCAAAAGAATACAGTACAGCCAAGTGTACTTGCTTTTAATCCTAGCACTGAGAAGGTTGAGGCAGGCGAATCTGAGTTTGAGGCCAGCCTGGGCTACAGGCTACAGCCAAGGCTACAGAGAAACCTTTATTTTATTTAATATCTTTAAATTTTTATTGTATGTACATTGGTGTTTTGCCTGCATGTGTGAAGTGGTCTAATCCTCTGAGGCAGGAGTTATATAGACATTTGTGAGCTGCCATGTGGGTGCTGGGAATTGAACCCGGGTCCTCTCAAGAGCAGCCAGTGCTCTTTACCACTGAGCCACCCCTCCAGCCCCGAGAAATTGTCTTTAGAAAAAAACAAAACAAAAAAAACCCACCACTACCAAAACTAAAAAATAACAACAAAACAAACCACCACCAACAAAAAACAATACCCAACCAAAAAGGAAAAAAGAAAAAGAAAAAGCAACACAAGCGCCACAAACTTGTAACCTCAGATATCAGGAGGCGGAGCAGAGCAGGTCTGAGGACTGCCTAGGACACACAGCGGGAGGCCAGCCTGGGCAACTTGGCAAGACTGGCTCAAACCAAAATTAAAAAATACAATAAAATAAATGGCGCAACACACATACACAGGAAAAAAGGGGGGGGGGGTGTGGACACGACAGCCCATGCTTACTTAACCCTGAAGCAATACTCCTGCCTCAGACTCCTGAGTGGTAGGATTTATTAAGTATGAGACAGTACACCTAATAAGACAAGGTTCTGCTAAATAGTTGGCTAATTTGTGATCCTTCTGCCTCAGTCTTCCAGGGAGTATGATTACAGGTGACTGGGGCCAGGACATCAAGAACGCTAGGCAAGCACTCCACCAACTGAGATACATCCTCAGTGCCCCCCCCCAGTTCTTAGCTGTAGACCCCTGCAAGGTGACTCAGTGATTAAGAGTACTTGAAGAAAGCAGCTCTTACAGGAGCTTTGTTCCCAGCACCCCCACCGGGCACCTCACAACTTCAGATCAGACAGCACCTTCTTTCTTGTACATACCCCTTCAAACACTAGTTTTTAATCAATTACCTGGATTCACCGTAAAACCATACCATGGCCAGCTGCAGTGGCAAACTCCACAATCTCACACACACATAATCCCCTTGATGGAGGCAGAAAACGACTGAACAGTTGTCCTCTTACCTCTACACTGAATGTTGATACAGGAACCTACCCAGTCCCTGTCACAGGTCCGAACGTGTGCTCACACACACACACACACACACACACGTGCACTTTCACACTCACACAAACAGTAAACAAAAACTTAAGAAGGCACTAAGCATAGTGGCACTGAAGCAGGAAGACCCTAAGTTTAAGGACAATCTGAAAAATTCATGAGATCGCTTTGCCTTTTTGGTTTTTTTTTTGTGAGACAGGGCCTTATTAGGTAGCCTTAGCCTCCAAGTGCTGAATCAAATGGCTGTACTCCAATCCTTGCCAAAAGAGTCCATGTCAATGAAAGGGGCTGGGGGTGAAGCCCAGTGGAGGCGCATTTGTCTACAGTGTGGAACACACTTGGGTTCAATGTAAACCAACTGCTCTGTTCCGTGCTTCTCAGTGGGTCGTGCGCACTTGATGTTTAGCTGAAATTCTTGTCACAGCAGAGTTCTCAGGACTTCTGGTTCCCAGGTTTTACAGCTCCAATAGTGTGAGCAAAAACACTTGCACGGCACACATTTTATATGAAGTAATTTATCTCTTCTTTATCACCTTATTTAATTTCAAGCATTTACTTATCAAACCCAGGGCCATATGCACTGCAGGCAAGCATTCCACCACTCAGTGTTCAAATCCTAGAACCAGTCACCTGAAGTGACCGTAAAAAGCCACTGCCAGGTACAGTGTCATTCCCACAGTCTCAGCTGACCAGAGGGCCTAAAGCAAGAGGATCATTTCAGTCCAGTTCAAAATCACCCCAGGCAACATTGCAACATCCTGGCTCAAGAGAAAGAAACCAGATTAAACTATATATAACAGCACGGAACAAACCAATTTTATATAACTGTCCCAGACTCAATAAATGTTTCAGGGGCTGGGTGTACAGCTTAGTGGTGGAGTGCTAGTAAGCACATGAGGCCCTGGGCTCTCAAAAAACGTGGCATCCCTCCACCAAGTGGGTTTCGGATTCGACCACAGCCTTCCCCCTAGTGCTTATATACTTACTTTTCTTAAGGAGTCCCTATTCCAACTCACCCAAATATAACTGCGTTCCACTGCATGATGTTGTTTTCAGATGGTGCACCACTGACCCCCACAGGCGGGTCCTCTTGCAATCTAAAAATCCAGAGTGGTCATTTTCAAAGTTGAACATAAAGGTCAGTGAGGTCAAATTCTACTGAGCCTATTCTGAGACTGGCTAGACTGACTTGTTGTCTAGGCTGGAATGAACCACGACTTAAAGAAATCAGCCAGGTTAACCCACTTATTAATACTACCAGTGATCTGTAAGTCCAGAGGGCTAAAATATCATCCCTCTTCAAACAGCAAGACCTAAGACATGGTCTCTTGAAGAGCTCATGTTTCCCGACTCCCCTCATCATCCTATTAAAAGTTTACAGTGTCAGCAGTAAAGATACTTTTGGAGAATCTGCAACTTATGTCAGGTGGTGGTGGTGGTGCATGTACACCCAGCACTCGGGAGGCAGAGGCAGGTGGATCTCTGTGAGTTCAAGACCAGCCTGGTCTACAAAGTGAGTTCCAGGATAGCCAGGGCTACACAGATAAACTCTGCCTTGAAAAACAAACAAACAAAACGAAAACAAAACCAAATAATAAATAAATATAAAAAAAGAGAACCTGCAACTTTCCTATCTTAATCATGGAAGGTTCCTCAGTCCTAATGAGACCACTGAACAACAAATAAAACTGTAGGAAATCTCTGTACACACCAAATGACTAAAAACCATATTCAATTTAACTAGAAAGCAAGTGTTACTTTCTGGCCTGTATGTGCTTCAGACAGTGGCTTTCTAATGTAGAAAGTCCAGTTAGCTTCCAGCAGTCTGTATTTTAAATACTCTGCTCTCAGGCCAAAACTTCCTCTCAGAGGAGGAGACTTCATAGAAAGCATCATCAATTTCTTGTGGCCTCAAGATGCGTGGGAAAACCACCAAAGGCACAGTGTAGTCCGTTTAGAATCAAGTACAAAAATTACAAATATGAACAAGAGATAACAATGGATGCAACTGGGAAGTTTTATTTGCATTTCAGTCATGGAGCTAATCAAATATTGTGACTTCAAGGCTTGGGTGATTTCTGCAACAAAAGGGGCATCTCCTTGTCTGTCAGATCATTAAAAACAAACAAACAAAAAGACAAAACCTGTCCACTACACACACAAAATATATCATTTTCAAGTGGTAGGTCATTTGGCAATCAGTCCACGTATACTGTTTGGTCAACCTCAAGCAGATTAGGCCACTAACAGGCCTGAAAGGAACTCCTTACTGCTCGACTCCCCACTTTTTAAGTGGCTAAAAACAGCAACGAATTAAATGAAGTTGTCTAGAGCCCAAAACAATGGCTTCCAAATGCCTCATACAGGGTTTTATAATGGCCAAGTTGAGAAGTTAACTTCCTGAGTGGCAAATCTAAGTTTTATATTACAGATTTGCCTCAATCACGGCAGGTCTGACCGGGAAAGAGCACTTATGAATACCCTGACACTGGATTTCACGTGCTGTTTTCTGCACTTGTTTCCAAGTAGAGGTAAACAAGTGGAAGGGGAGGGAGGCTTGTCTTCCTCCAAGCCCCACATTTCCGAACAAACCCCTATTTTCCAAAAGGAGGCCCAGGTGGAGTATCGGATTAGCTGCAATCTGATGGGAGGCATTTTTCCAGGCTGGAGAGGCTATAGATAGGCCTTTATTCGGCAGCCAGATCTTAGTTCCAGAAGGCCCTGGCAGCCCGGAGTGGCCAGCCACGGGCCCAGGTTTCCCGAGCCAGTTCTCAAGGTCCTTCCAGGTGGGCGGGGGCAGAGTCGGGTTTCGGGGGATGGGCTAACCACCTCCGGACCTCGCGCACCGGACCCCACCCTCATCACTGCAGAAAGGGAAGGGATGCGGGGCGGCGCTCACCCCAACCCCGACCTAAGCGGGGGACCGCGGGGCCCCGTAACAAAGCTGGGCTGGTCCGCCGGGCGAAGCCCGAGCCTCCGAAGGAGCTCCCTCGCCCCGGCCGGGGAGGGCACGCCGCAGGGTGCAGAGGCGGGAGCCGGGTCGTCGGCCCCTGGCCGAGGTGGATCTCCGGGACGCCTAGGCCCAGCGACAGCCACCTTCCTACTTTTGGTGGCGGAGGGGGGGAAGGGCAGGAGGCTGTGGTGCCGACCGTCTTCACTCAGGAGGGAGGTACGAGGCGAGGGGGTAGGGGCCGCCGGTACGCCGGAGCCGCCGCGGACCCCCACACAGCCGCCCCTCAGGGTCGCCGCGGGGAAGACGTCCCGCATCCCCGCCCTGCAGTCCCGCGGCTTCGGGAAGGGGCCGTCACGTCGGGCCGGGACCGGGGCCTCTTACCGCTTGAAATCTCGCATGAGCCTCCTACGGGCCGGGGTCGACATGCTCCGCAGCTGCCCCGCGGTCAGTCTGAAAGAAAAGAGTCCCGTTCGGCCCCCCCACCCCCCGGCGCAGCGGCCGAATCACTGTGGGTCGCCGCCGCCGCCGAGACTGCACAAACAACCCCGCAATGACGTCTCCCTCCGCCGCCTCCGGATCCCTCCGCCCTCCGCCGGTACCACCGCGGGAGGAGGGGGGCGGGGGCGGGGCGAGCGGGCGCGCGCGGCGGCGCAGGCCCGCGCGGGAGGCCGCCTTCCGGGCCGGCCGCCGGCGGGGAGCGGCGGGCGCTCGGCTCCGCGCTCGCGGCGGGCGCGGCGCGCCCGAGGGCGCCGGGGCCCGCACGCTACCTTGCCTCTCTCCCCCTGCCGCTGGTTTCGGGTTCGGCCGCGCGGGGAGAGACGGGCGCATCCGGAGACCGAGATTTCGGGAGGGAGGCGGTGGGGTGACGTCAGGTCACATGACCGCTGGCGGCGTTGTCAACAATCCACCCCCCCTTCCCAGGGGGGGAGAGCGAAGTATCTAGAACCACGTGTCCCTGTGACGCCGCTAGCGAGGGTCACGTGACAGTGGCGCCTGGCTCCCGGTTTCGGGACAGACGGAGCAGGTCCTTGCGTTTAAGGGGTCGACACCCCCAGTTAATTCGTTGTTCTTCTGTTCCCAAGTGTGGGGACTTTGCCCAAGGAGACGTGTGGAAGGAGCCGCTTTGCCTTCTACGTCTTTAAAACGGAACAACAAAAAAAATCTGGACTTAATTCTCTGGTTGTTTTCAAGTGGCTTAGCAACTCTGGTGCGTGGGACAGGTACCGAAAGGGTCGCATAGCCTTCTAAGAAACAGCTTTGCATTCTAAGGCAGGGGCAAATGAGATGGGCCAGGAGCGTTTGGACCAACAGCCTGTTCCTGCTAATAGGATCTCCATACTTAAGAGTCTATACAGAAACGAGAGTGGAGTAGATTGCCCAAGCCTTACAGACTCCATAGGGCTAGGAAAATTGGAATATGTGAATTTGCCTGCGGTAGGGCATAATTGTATTTCTCAAGACATGTGGGGGTGTGATTTTAGAGCATATCAATGGGCTGCTGGTTGTCAAAGAAACCTACAAAAATGACTCAGCTCGGGGGAGAGAGATCGTGCAGACATGGGTGGTAGGAGTTAAATCTCGCGTCTAAGATAACTCATTGAAGCTTGGTACAATAGCAAAGAAGGTCCAGACGGGCCGGAAGTGCCCGGTTGTGGGAGGGTGATGCGCAGCAGGTTCAGAAGCAGAAGCGTTGGCCCTATGGGCTCCTTCTCTAAGTCACAGAATTCCAGCTAGCCTCAGCTTCAAGGTCCTGTTGTGAGGATTTGTTAGTCCGAATAGTTTAGTACATGTGGAATTCTTTAGCTCTAGAAGGGGGAAGGGCATGAAAATACACTGCCATGAAACCAGGAAGGGCTAATGTTTCCCTCTTTCGTATCCGTCCGTCCTTCACACTAAATTCTCTTGACTTAAAATCATCTTGGGAGCCCGATGTCTTCGTGCCTTCTGCTAATTCCACCATTCAGGAAGTGGAAAGGATCAGGAGTGTAAGGCTAGCCTCAGGGACAGGCCGGAATGATAAACACCCTGGACGGACTGAGAGTCTTCCCCCTCCCCCCCTTAAAAAAAAAGAAAGCTTGGGGATTGTTAGGTAGGTTTAACTTGTGCTAACCGACGCTGCTTACTCACAATGTGACTAAAAGTTGTATGTTCTTACCTTCACCTTTCTTCCCCTCTTTTTTGAGGTATGCGCCAGAACCCCGGGGCCTTACCTAGCCCTGTAAGATTTTATTGAGCAGGATGTTTTGCAGAAGCGCAACCCCAGCACTAGGTAGGTGCAAGTTCCCCCACTACCTTGAGTCACACAGAGACACCGTGTCACTGGAGAAAATAGTCTATTTAAATTCCCTGGCTGGCCTTCGACTCCTCTTTGAGGAGCTGGAGTACGTAACACGTGCCTTGCCCTGCCTTTTTCCCCCTACCCGGCCATACGGATCCTAATCTTTCACATGGTTAGGGAAGAAGACAAACGTGCGATTAAATGCTGTGAAATGCTAAAGAGAGTCTGTATTTTTTTTTAACTTTCATTCTGTCGCTTATCTGTAGCAATTTGTAACTTTTAGAAATGGACGGGATAGTTTTGATTTTTTTCACAGTGTTTTTGACGAATTGAACGTGCTTACAGTTTCATGGTCAGGAGGCTTACTGGAAACCTACAACAGCCGTCTTCGAACGGTAATTTTTTTTTTTTTTTTAAAACAGGTTCTGTGTAGCTGGCCTGGAACTTACTATGTAGACTGGCCTCAAATCTCACGTAGCTCGCTCCTGATTGCTGGGATTGGTGAATCAAATAATGGCAGGGACTCAGTCTGATTCATGCTTTGCTCCTTGGCAAATATTTAGTTCATAATTAAATTACAGCAGTGTAAGACTTAACTGTGACATTCTCATTTATAAACAAAAGCCCAAACCAAGTACCTACCCCCTCTGATGCACTAGCATGAGACACTTCTAAACTTTTTTTAAAAGCAAACTAGCTTCTCTTTTTTTTACACTACTGAGCACACTTCTGCACACTCATTTATTTGTGTGTATAGGTCAGAGGACAACTTGGAAGAGTTGGTTCTCCCTTTCCACCATGTAGGCCCAAGGGATTGAACTCAAGTCTTAAGGCTTTGTAGCTTTTTTTCTACTGAGCCATCTCGTTGACCTAGTTTTGCTACTACAGTTAAATCCGGATCTCTGGAAGTAGAGGCCTTTAAAAGCTCTGCACGACATTTAAATGTACATTCCAAGGTGTCCTTGTACATCATTCACTATGTGGCAGAGTCCAGTGAGTTATTTATAAACCTAAAAAGTTTTGCGTCTCACATGTAGTGAGAATACTTTCTAAAACTGCTATGGTTGTACATGGTGGCGCACACCTTTAAACACAGCACTCTAGGCAGGCAGAAAGATCTCTTGGGAGTTCAAGGCCAGCCTAGTCTACATAGTGGGTCTCAGGACAGCCAGAGCTACAAAGTAGACCTTGTCTCAAAACAAACAAAAAATTACTAGTAGTTGGAAATCACGAAGGAATACCGAGATCGTGTACAGATTAGAAGTCCGGGGCGTGGTGAATGCTGAGCCTACCACTGAGCTATAACCTGTGCCCACGAACCTTCCCAGTGTAAGGATCAGTGTCGACTTTGAGGTCGAAATCAGGTGTATGAAATATTAATGTAGCGTTGGCAAACTGTGGCCACCACACAAGCCTTCCTTAGATCAGTTATCTCTACTGACAGCCTCTTGGGGCTCCCACAAGCAAGTGACCAGGACACAGAACGCTCTCTTCCCGGGCGTTTGCGCCCTCGAGGGCGTTCAATGAGCGATAAAAACGCCCCTCCCACCAGCACCTGAAAGCAGACGGGGCCTGCTGCATCCTCGCTCCCGCTGCACTCAGCTTCCGCTTCTTGACCCTTTCTCTTCCGGGTCGGGGCCCCAGCCATTTCCAGTCTTGCGTACTGTGGTCCGAACGCGGCCGGCCCCGCCCCCACCCTGTTGCTAGGGCACGCGGCTTGCCGGGAGCGGGCAAGGTCAGCCAGGGGAGGAGGCGAGCTGTCCCGTGGCCGGCTGGGACTTCACGGAGCCGGGCTGGCGGGACTGCAGGATGGGCTGAGGCGGCGGCGGCTCTCAGGACGAGGTCGACAGCACGGCGGGACGCTCGACACGGGTGGGGGCTGCTCAGACTGCGGGTTTGGGGAGAGGGTGGGGCTGCAGGGGCGAGGTGCCCACGCGCGGTGGACTGTGTCCTGTAACAAGGGACCCGCAGTGTTTGTCGGTGGGACTTTTTATCTTGGCTTCCACTGTCATTGCTGTTTTCTGAAAGGGGACCTCTTATTCTAAATCCCGTATTCTGAAAGGATTCCCGTACCAGACGTCCCCTTTAACTTCTCAGTTCCCGTCTACACAAAATGCTAGAAAATGCAGGGCACCCTGTTCTGGTAAAACTTGGAGAAGTTGGAACGTCCGAGACAACCATAGAGCTCCCACGAACGGGCTCTGCTGTAGCCAGCACTCCTAGTTTTTGTTCTTACGTCCGAAAGTATTGGGTTATCGACGCTATGCGTTATCCAGTCTGAATGATCGAAAGCGTGAACGTTTAACATTTTCTTTCTTTATTTCTGTGAAGTAGAAGCCAGGCTTCAAAATGGAGATGTATGAAACCCTTGGAAAAGTGGGAGAGGGAAGTTACGGAACGGTCATGAAATGCAAACATAAGGATACTGGGCGGATAGTGGCCATTAAGATATTCTATGAGAAACCAGAAAAATCTGTCAACAAAATTGCAACGAGAGAAATAAAGTTTCTAAAGGTTTGCTTCTTTTGCCTTTTATTATACATACATATATATATATATTTTTTTTTTCCCATTGAGACCCATCATGCTATGATGTCCAGGCTAGCATGGAACTCTTATTTCTTTCAGTGCTGAGATTTACAGATCTGTGTTACAACACTCATCATCTTTTGCCTTGATTGTGTTAAGTCAAAAGAGAAATTGTTATGGAGTAAAAATTAAGTGTATGAAAGAAAATTTCCATTAACAGATAAACTAAGACTTGCCATAGAGAAGCCCTCATTGTCTACAGTCTGTACTTTTTTTAGTGATACAAGACTTGTGTGCTTTGATAAAATAATGATATAAGATTATCAAAGATTTATTCTTTGATATAAGAATTATGCTAATATTGTGAAATCATTCAAAACTATTCAAGTCTAACAATAAAGGTGTCTGCTTTGTACACGGGATTGTGGAAGAAGGTAAGATTAGAAAGGAGTGAAAAGGGGGCTGGTGAGATGGCTTAGAGGTTAAGAGCACTGGCTGCTCTTCCAGGGGTCCTGAGTTCAATTCCCAGCGACCACATGGTGGCTCACAACCATCTATAGTAAGATCTGGTGCCCTCATCTAGCGTTCAAGCAGGCAGAACACTGTATAAATAATAAATCTTAAAAAAAAAAAAAGGAGTGAAAAAGTGTTCTTTGCCCAGCATGGTGGCACAGGCCTTTAATCACAGAGGCAGGTGGAATCACCATGAGTTTAAGGCCAGCCTGGTTTACAGAGGGAGTTCCAGGATAGCCAGGGCTGTTATATAGAGAAACCCTGTCGGGGAGGGGGGGGAGTTCCTTAATGACGTAACTAGGCAGGAGTGGTTCAGTGGGCCGGATGGCTCTGTGGCTGAGAGCACTTACTGCTCTTGTAGATGACCAGAATCAGTTCCACACCACATGAGGAGGCTCACAGCGGAGGCTCACAGCTGCAGGCATCCCACACCCACTTCTGGCTTTCAGGGACACCTGCAGGCATGTGCACATAATCACATACCCCCACGGGGTTTTTGTTTGTTTGCTTTCTTAATGGTTAATATTAAATTCTGCAGATTCTTCCAGAAAACAGGGTGTGTACTTGTTCTTGAGTGATGTGTAGCATTGGGGTAGGATGGGGATAGTACTGAGTTCCAGATTAAGAGAACAGCATTAAGCTCAGAAAGATTAAAACAGGACAGAACAAGAGTGGAAAGGAAAAGAACAGATACTTGTCTATGAGTTTCTTGACACACTAGAGGTGTGACTAGTGCAGTAAATTGGAAGTAGACTTTATAATTGTTTTAGGCTAAGAAGTAAAAAAATTATTTTGGGACCTTGAGATGTTCAGAGTTAGGGTGCTTGCCAAGCATACCTGAAGCCCTGGGTTTGATCCCCAGCACCACATAAAATTTAGTGTATGCAGTCCTATCACCATCCTTTGCTACATATTGAGTTCCAAGCCAGCTTGGGATACATGACAGCATCTCAAAAACACAACCCTGATTTTTTAAGAGATGAAAGTGACCAATGCTACACAGGAACCCTGTCTCTTAAAAACAAAGCAAAAGCAAAAGAGAGATGGAAAGTCAAGATTTGAGTTAACTGTAAAAAATGCCTGTCAAGCATTACTCTAGCAGTGGTCTGTAGAATGCATTAGGAGACTGAAAACTAAGGGGGTCTGATGAGAATTTAATTCAGGATTTTGGCTCATATCATGAGGCCTTTTAAAAAAAGATTTCAGCAGTGTAAATGGATGTAAAGTTAAAATGGTATATTGCAGGAGACAAGGAGAGTGTAGAAGCATAGAGACAGGAGTCAGAATGCTGCAGCCAGATGAGAAGCTGAGAACCAGCCCAGTTTTAGATGACTTTGGTGACTTGGAGGTGACAGGAATATTAAATAGAGATTATTGAGCTTCTAAAACAGCAACAGCCTCAGGAGAGATCAGGGCCCTGCAGGTGTGCTAGGTCTACAAAGAACTGAGGTGAGAAGTGAGTGAACATTCCTTGGAGTCGGGGTCCAAAACTAGAGACTGAAAAAGAAGCCTCCAAATACAAATGCTCTATTTACTGCAATCCAGGTGCACTGAGGGTTCTTGCCTTGAGAGTGGAGTCTAGGTGTCTTATATGTGGTGAAGAGTATGGCTATTCTTGCCCATCTTTATCTGGTACAAAATATTTTTTTTCTTTTTATCTGTGTTAGATAATATAAACCAGTTTGATTCTAAATAGAATACCATGCTAGCACCTGTGGACAGTCAGAGCTGCTCTGTTCCTAGACTGTATGAAGGGAAATGAAGGGTTAGTAAAGATACTGTGATTTTGTACTTTGAGAGACACCAGTCCCTGCCTGATGAAATGAAACATTGTCAGGCAATCTGTGCTCCTTAGATGAGAAATCAAATTAGGAGATAATTAATGGCTTTGAGCTTCTGAGCATCCTGCCTGCACACCTTCCCTAGTGTTGAGATTACATGCAACACCATGCTTGTTTTACTTTTAAAATTCCATTTTACCAGTGTGTGTGTGTGTGTGTGTGTGCACGCAGCAGCAGCACACATGTAAAGGACACAGGCTAACTTGCAGAGATTGTTCTCAAGGACTCAGAAAAGGCTCTCAAGGACTGAACTCACATCAGGCTTGACAGCAAGTGCCTTTACCCTCTGAGCCATCCACACACCCAGTTTTATGTGGTGCCAGGAATCAAACCCAGCATTTCATGAATGCTAGACAGTACTCTACAAACTCTACACCAGCTTCAGCCCCTATGTAATTTTTTTTTTAAGTAACCAATAGTGACAGGAACAAGAAGATGAACTTGAAAACATTTTTGTTGTTGTTTTTAAAGACAGGTCTCACTATGTAGCCCTAGGTGCACTGGTACTTGTGTGTAGAACCGACTAACCTCTGACTTTACAGAGAGAGAGAGATCTGCCTACCTCTGTCTCATGAATGCTGGTATTAAAGGCATGTGACGCTGTTAGCAAGACACTTTAAACTACTCTCACTTCCTATGGGCTGGCCCAGTTGCTTTCTCTCCCTGCCTTTCTTTAAAACATTTTTAGACTTAAAAAAGTTTTACGTTATGTGTATGGGTGTTTTGCCTGCATGTATGCCTTTGTGCTATGTTCATGCAGTGCCCAAAGAGGCCAGAAGAGGGTGTCATAGTCCCTGAAAATGGAGTTCCAGGTGGCTGTGGGCCTGTGGGCTCAGGGCCAGAACCCCAGGGGCTGGAGAGCTGAGAGCTTTTGTGTCTCCTCCAGAGGACCTGGGTTTCTAGAGTGGGATCTGATTTTCTCTTCTGACCTCCCTGGACATCAAGTATGCATGAAAGTAAACTCGTACACATAACACAGTGAATAAATCTAAGAGTTCTCTGGACGAGCAGCCAGTGCTGTTAGTCATCCCCTTCCTTCTTTTTAAACAAAATTTTACTGCATAGTCCAGACTAGCCTGGAACTCTGTGTAGGCCAGGCAGGCTTCTAACTCCTCATTCTGCCTCAGCTCCTGGAGCCCTGGGATTACAGGCAGGTGCCACCACACCCTACTTTTCAATTTAACATGATCTAGTAAGAGATGTCTTGTATTTGTTAATCTTTAACCTAAAATGATTGTCCAAATAACTCAATTTTAACTACATTTTAGAATCCGATTAAATTACTGATAGAGCAGTTAGAATGTCTGTGGACATGTCTAGTAATAGAAAAATATAATTAAATACATTAAAAGTTAACTTCCCTTGAAGCTGGAGAGAGAAGAGCACGGGCTGCTCTTCCGAAGGTCCTGAGTTCAATTCCCAGCAACTACATGGTGGCTCACAACCATCTATAGTGAGATCTGGCGCCCTCTTCTGGCATGCAGGCACAATTAAGTGAATCTTTTTATTTATTTATTTATTTATTTTTAATGCCTTTCCTACTGTTTCTCTGGATATCCTTGCCATGCTAGAACTAACCAGACCAGGCTGGCCTCCAACTCAAAAGAGATTCACCCGCCTCTGCCTCCCAGGTGCTGGGATCAAAGGTGTGCACTACCACCTGGCCACCACCTGTTCTTACTGGTTTCTCTCTGCCTCCACTGCTGTGAAATAAAGACCAAGGGCTGGAGAGGTGGCCCAGCTGTTAAAAGCACTCGTTCCTGCTGGAGCCCTGGGTTTGATTCCCAGCACCCACTTGGTGGCTCACAATCATCTTTAACTCCAGTTCCATACACATAAAATAAATATACCTATAAAATCTAAAATAAAAAAAAACTGGATGGAAAGCCAATAGTGTTCCTAGGTGGGCCACTCGTGGTGTCCCAGAGCACAGCACCCCTCACTGTCTTCACACTGCACTGGGGCTTTTTGCCAAACAGCAAAATTGAGAGCAAAGATGAAGGAATCTGGCCTTGTATTTTGGCACAATTTTCTACTAGTCATGTTTCAAGGATTTTGGTCTCTGTCACAGGGAAATAGAAAATTAGAATAAGAGCAATTTTAAAAATTATAGTTTGTGTCAGGCGTGGTGGCTCACTTTTTTTAATCCCAGCACTCCAGAGGAAGAGGCAGGTGGATTTCTGTGAGTGAGTCCGAGGCCAGCCTTTTCTACAAAGCGATTCCAGGACAGCAGGGCCATTACACAGGGAAACCCTGTCTCAAAACAACAAAATTCTAGTTTGCTAGTGAATCTAATACTAAAAAATGGATTAATTCTTATCCAAATTAATAAATATTTTTATTAATTTAAAAATGGTTAAATATTTTAGAATTGATTGTAGTAGGGATAATTGGTTAAAAACTAGAAAAGGTACATAAAATATTAAGCTTCATTTGTTTCCTGTGCTGACACACAGTGATTTTTTTTGTCATTTTAAAATCATTTTTAGTATTTAATAGCATTTATTTTGTGTATGTTTGTGTGGAGTGTTTGTGTATATGTTTAGGCCGGCATGTGTCCCTGGAGGTCAGAGGTCAACATTGGGTGTCTGATTCCTGTCCCTCTACCTTGTGTTTCTGACCCAGAGGCTCTCACTGAATCTGGAGCTCACTGGCTAAGCAGACTGGCTGAGCAGTGAGCTGCCCTCTCTGTCCACCCATCTCCACCTCACTCGGTGCTAGGTATAGGTGCCCACTGCCTCATCTGGCTTGTCTGTGATTGCTGGGGATGAAACCTCAGGTCCTGTGTATGCATGCCAAGCTCTGTCCCACTAAGCCATCTTTCCAACTCCTTAAAATTATTTTTGACTGTGGTTGATGCCAGTACAAAAATATTTTTTGTTCTGTTTTTGAAATTACTTATTAATTTTTGTTTGTATGAAATGAGAGTCTCATTGTGTTACCTAGGCTGGCCTCAGACTCATCTTCCTGTTTCAGCTTCCCAAGTAGCTGAGACAAAGGGTGTTTTGTTGTTTAGTAGAATTATAGACTAGACAGTGAATAAAAGTACCATAAATATTTGCATATTTATGTCATTTCTAGGGTTATAAATTACTTCACATGTTTGAGGGTTTCTTAAACATTTTGATATTCTTGATCACCAAGTGGACTCGTAAATGACCTCTATAACTTATGGTTTATTCTCTATAGAGTTTAAGACCAAAACTAGAGAATAAGTTATATAAATTTTTAGCACATCTTAATGGTGTTGAAGTCTGTGCTTGAACTGGAGAGATGGCTCAGTGGTTAAGAGCACTTGTTCTTGCAGAGGACCCGGGTTCAGTTCCCAGCACTGCCCTGTGGTCCACAAACATCCTTAACTCCAGTTGCAGGGCGTGCAACATCACCCTCTCCTGGTGTCTGTGGAGACAAAGATGCACGTGATACCCACGTACACACGCAGACCAGCACTCTCACATTGACCTAAGAATGGAAAAGTCCCTGCTCATTTGAAAACATGAGGACCCTAGAGGCTAAGTACAGCTTAGCTCAGCATGTGAGGCGATCCCAAGTTCTGTTTCCAGAAAACAAAGCACCTGCAGTTTGAATGTGGTGTCTTATATCTGTAATCCCAGCACTTGGTCTTCCCAGCAGTCTTGAGGCTGAAATAGAATGGTGGTAAATTCTAGGTAGCCTGGGATAAATACATTTGTCTCTAAAAATCAAAATAAGAACAACTACAAAAATAAGCAACGTGAAACAAGGCCCATTTTATTTTATTTGCTTTTTGTTTGTTTGTTTGAGACTGAGTCTCATTGTGAAGCTCTGCCTAACCTGGCACTCCCTGTGTGTAGACCAGGCTGGCATTGAACTCACAGAGACTGGCCTGCCTCTGCCTCCCAATTGCTGGGATTAAAGGCCTGTGCCACCATGCCCCCTGCATAAAGTCCTTTTAAATTTCATGTGTTAAGTACAAACCAAACTAAAAGATAGCAAAGGATTTCTCATTGCATTGTGGTACAGTAGTTCTAAACTATTTTAATTAGCCATCAGATGGCAACATGTCTCACCTTTTTCCACAGAGAGCAAGAACTCACTTAACAGTAACGTTGACACATTGAGAACACGGCCAAATCAGTTAAGGTCTTTCTGCAAAAGCTGAAGCTGTTTTCATTTCTTTCCAAAAAACATATAGGTGTCTGCATGAATTAATGCCACTCTGTGAATCTGTGATAGTTTTACATACAACTCTTGTTTCTTTTTTTGTCAATAGCAATTTCGGCACGAAAACCTGGTCAATCTGATTGATGTTTTTAAACAAAAAAAGAAAATTCATTTGGTGTTTGAGTTTATTGACCACACAGTCTTAGATGAGTTACAGCATTACTGTCACGGACTAGAGAGTAAACGGCTGAGAAAGTACCTGTTCCAGATCCTGCGTGCCATCGACTACCTCCACAACAATAACGTAAGTGTCTGGGGACGGGCCCGGCTGTCCGCTATGCTTCGCAAGTGCCATTTGAATGGTTCTATTTTTATTAAGGCCGTTAACATTTTCTCTGCATACTAACAGACATCCTGAAAACAAGAAAGGGGAGGGGTGTCTTGCCTTTCAGTTTATTTGCAGAACCCAAAAGCATTGGTTGAGTACTAAGTAATTGTAACTATAAGGTACGTTGAGTCTGAGGTGCCATCCGGTTTCCCATAAGCCGTGATCAAACTACTGTGAGGATAACTTAAAGGGAGGAATGATTTGTTTTGCCTCACGAGATTTTAGAGGTTTCAGCCCATAATTCTCTTCGAGCGTCATGGCTGCAGGAGCACAGGGCAGTGGGCTTGTCTCGTGGTACATAAGAGACAAAAAGAGAAAGGGTCCCAGACAAGGTATATTCCCTCAAGGACATGCCCCGGCACCCACTTCCTCTAGCTGGACACCTGCTTCCAGATCTCTGAGCCACCTCCGACAGCAGCAGCAGTGGGGTATACCCTTCAATGGGCCTTTTTGCAGGGGATCCTTCATTATCCAATCAATGGCAGATGCTGAAAGTAGCATCAGTGATTTGGTTTAAAGGAATCACCAGTAAACTGAGGACCATCTCTGAGAAAATGCTGAAAAGGTGCAAATCAGAGCTGTGCTTTCATGGAGGCTTCCTTAAATGAAGGGAAGTTTGGATTCAGGAGGAGGATGTTTGGCCAGGGAATGGCAAGTCAGTGGGAAGAAGGTAGAGCAAAGTGTCCCATCACTCAGCTTGTAAAAATATCAGAGAAAAAGGGACCAACTGTTCGATTTCTAGTTCTGACATCAGTAGTATTTAAGTAGTAACATACCTCAGCAGTTTTTTTTGAGACATGGTCTCTCTGTCTAGTCCTGGCTGTCCTGAAACCTGCTGTGTAGAGCAGGCTGGCCTTGAATTCATGGAGTTCCTCCTGCTTTTGCCTCCGGAATGCTGGGATTAAAAGGTGTGTGCCACCAAGCCCAGTCTAGCTCAGTTTTGTTTTGTTTTGTTTTGTTTTCTGATGGCTCTGCTTTCTGGAAAAGTACATGTAGTAAGGAAATAGCAATAAATTATATATTTAGGAAAAAGTAGTAAAATCTTTTAAAATAGTTTTCTTTTACTATTTCTTTATTTTTTGGTTTTTCAAGACAGGATTTCTCTGTGTGGCCCTGGCTGTCCTGGACGTCAAGGCCAAGGTGGCCTCAGACTCAGAGATCTACCTGCCTATGCCTCCTGAGTGCTGGGGTTAAAGCTCTACACTACCACCATCAGGCTTGTTTTACCTTATTTAGTTTTTTGTTTGTTTGTTTTTGAGACATGTTCTCAATAGGTATCCCAGGCTAATCCCAAACACAGCATAAGTCTCAGGCTAACCTCAAGTTCCAGATCTTTCTGCCATAGCCTTCAGAGTACTGGAATCGCAGTGTGAGCTACTGGGTTGCATTTCGGAGATCATTTTGTTAAGTACTTGTTAACACCACAACTGAATACCCCAGGGTTTCTCAGCCTCTACTTTTTTGGCTTTCTAATAATGCCTCATATTTCATGGCTTTGAAAATTATTTTGATAGCAGTTGAAATTCATGTAGTAATGTCCTTGCCAGCTAGATCCAACAGGAGGCAGTTACGAAGTCATCAGGAGCACAGAGAACTGGGTCTAAGGTGCACATTTGCACTCAGCAGGCCAAGGCAGGCCAGCCAGGGCTACATGATGAAACCCTGTCTCAGAATGAAACGGCATGTATAGTCTTTGAAATCACTGTTTTCACCACAAGTTATCTCTGAAAACACACAACTTTTCTAGAGCTGACACCCCCATGATTCTGTATCCTGGAGATAAAACATTCTTTGTTTTGTTTGTTTCTTTACTTTGAGGCAGGGTCTCTCACATAGTTCTGACTGTCTTAGAACTCACTTTGTAGACCAGGCTGGCCTCAAATTCACAGAGATCTATCTGCCTGCCTCTGCCTCTGGGAGTGAAGGGACTAAAGGTGTGTCCCACAATGCTTGGCAAGATTTAATCTTCTTAAGCTTCCCTTTCTTGTCTGTAAAATGACAAACCTTCCCTCACTCACTTTACTACCAAATAGGCCATAGAGGGAAGGTGATTCCCCACCCTCCCACACCCCCCACAGGCCAGGCACCAGGAAACTGTAATGCATGGTACCAGCATGGAGTGTGAGCCAAACTAGAAGTTTGAAGATGAGGTGCAGCAAACATAATCTGGTTTTGAAATGTAGCTAGGAATTCATTAGACAAGTGACATGTTCACAGGCCGACACTGTAAGGTGGCAGTCAACCTGAGTGGGGACCTCACAGAGTGGCATTAATGAAGTCAGCTTTAGGGACCAGGAAGGAGACATGATTGTACAGTTGCCCTGGATGGGAGGATTTTTGTTTTTGTTTTTTCTGGAGTGCACACACATGCACACAAAATAAAGTGTATAAACATTTTAAAAGAAAAGTCAGCCGGGAGGCGGTGGCACACGCCTTTGAGCTCAGCACTCCAGGGGCAGAGGCAGAGGCAGATGGATCTCTGTGAGTTCAAAGGCAGCCTGGTCTACAGGGTGAGCTCCAGGACAGCCACAGTCACACAGAGAAATCCCATCTGGAAGGAAACAAAAAAGGAAGAAAGAAAAGTCGCAGTGAGGATGGCTCAGTGGATAGCTGCACTTGCTGCCCATGACTCTGAAATCCTCTCACACATTCACACACACACACACGAACACACTAAATAAAGGAATGCCATGTTAAAAAAGAATGTCATGGGCCACACATGGTGGTGCTCACCTTTAATTGCTGTGGTTGGGAGGCAGGGGCAGGCAGACCTCAGCCTGGTCTATATAGTGAATTTTAGGACAGCCAGCCCTTCAAAGTAAGACCCTGTCTCAGAAAACAAAAGAATGTCCTGAGACCCACTATTTTACACCTGTGCTATATGCTAACAAAAAGGAATAAATAAGCTGATTTAAAGGCTGTTCAGAAAGTACAGTGTTGGCTTGCTCAGACCATATCTATCAAGTTACTGAGTGCTGTTTCTTGAGCTTTTTTTTTTTTGCCCCTAAATTTTTGTTTAAAATGGGACATTTAAAATAATGAGACAATTATAGAAATCAGTGTTTTCTATTTCTCTCTGAACTCATCCCTCAGCTCCAGGCAGACAATAACTAACTTGCTTTGTGTTTATGGAGAGGCCTTTTCGGGAAATTTCTTATAAATGAAATCATACAGTGAGCAGCCTTGAATATGGCTTTCTCCGCCTTTGTACAGAGTTCCCGGAGTCAGCTTCATCGGGACATGCATTGGCCCTTCGTTTTGTCAGATGCGGATACAGCATACAGGGACTGGTGGACATTAATCTTGCTTCTAGTTTAGGCTTTCTGAATACTGCTGTCATAAAGCTTTTTTTTATTTACCTTAGCAGTGGTTGCTGTTTTAAAGAAACTGCCAAGTTTTTTTCCAAAGCGACAGTATGATTTTGGGGTTTTGCTGCTGGAGCTCTGACCCAGGGTCTCCTGCGAGCTACATGAAGCCTGTGCTGTGGAGCTGCGTTCCAGCCCTGTGACTGTCACTTTTTTTGTAGCGATTGTCGTGATGACATGGCAGCGTTTTTGAGTTAGGTGAAGTACACTGTCTTTATTCACACATAACTTGTTCATTTACATAGAAAATTCTCACAGCAAACTCTTCGAGGTTGTAGGATACAAGATGAACATTCCCAATTCTATTGTTTTTCTGTGCATTAGCAACAAAGAATCCGAAATCAGAATTTTTAGGTGTAATTTATGAGCTGGCAGGTGGCTTAATTGGTAGGATGCTTTCATGTAGCTCTGGGTTTGATCTTCAGATCAAATGTGAATGTGGTGGCCCACCCCTGAAATCCCAGCACTTGGGAAGCAGTAGCAGGAGAATCAGAAATGCAGCATCAACCTTGGCTACATTGTGGATGGAATACATGAGACCTACAGTAAAATAAATGCCATTATAACATCCGAACATTACACAACCTAAGAAAACCTTGACAAAAGATTGTAACATCTGTAAGGTATAAACATTGCTGAGAAATACTAAAGACAGTCTAACCAAATCGAAAGAAATACAGTTTTTTAATAAAGTGTCAATGTGACAGTGCCAGGCCAAATCTAAAATCCAAAGTCAACTCACGATACGCTGAAGACTTAAATGTGAGGCCTGAGGCTGAAACGGCGGAAAACAGCTCCGGGCCGCTGGTAGGGTAAAGGTGGTCTTTTGTTTGCTTGTATCGTGTGTGAGAGGAACACAAAGCACATGTAAAAGCAAAAATAAACAAGATGAGACCAAGCTGAAAAGCTGCTGTCTAGCTAAGGGGAAAATGTACAACATATTTCAAATAGGAGTAAGTTAAAAAAAATAATTTACAACATGGGAGAAAATTGGAAACCCATAAAGAACTCAAATAACTCACTAGTAAGCAGACTGGATGATTTAAAATGAGCAAAGAAAATAAGCATGTTTAAGTAGACCAGGTATTTGAAGGTAGACAGGTATGTGAAGAAATGCTCAAAGTCTGTCATCAGAGAAATTTAAATTAAAAACAACAATGAAAGTCACTGCTGGGATAGCCATTTCAAAGACAGGAATTAGAACATAGAGAAAGGGAAACCTCAGCCGATTGCGGGGGGAAGTGAGTCACAGGGACTTTCTGGGTCTTCATTGATTTAAAGCTGGATATATGGAAAAGAAATGAGCAGCTTGTCTGAGATGCCTGCAAGTTCCCAGTCACTGCAGCATCGCTCACTGTGGCAAAGCCTGGCGTTAATCTAAGTATCCAACCGTAGGTGAGTGGGTACAGAAAATACAGTATAAAAGAAGACTTGCTGTATATACAATGCTGAGACTTGGTTAGAGGGTATAGTGTCATCTGTGACTACATGGGTAAGTGAGGATATCATGTTACTTGGAAAATCTAAAACAAGATGGAGAACGATTTCTGTCAAAGGCTACCAAAGTTCAGATAGGAGTAAGGTTAAAAGATTGGGGGAAGGTTGTTCATTCATTTATTCATTTATTTGTAATTTTTGGTTTTTGGAGACAAGGTTTCTCTGTGTAGCTCTTGCTGTCCTAGAACTCACTCCATAGACCAGGCTGGCCTCAAACTCATAGAAATGAGTTCTGCCTCTGCCTCCTGAGTGCTGGGATAAAGATGGATACCATCGTTGCCTGGCTCAAAAGATTATTTTTTACAACATGATAACTATAGTTAGTACTTATTGTGCTGTTTAAAATTTCTGAGAATAGATTTTAAAGTCCTCTTTGCAAAAATTACAAGAGGTAAGAGATGGGTGCGTCTAATTTCACCATTCCTTGGCAGGTTTTTTGGTTTTAGTTTTTTGTTTTTGTTTTGTTTTTGACACAGGCTCTCTTTATTGAATTCTGGCTGTCTTGGAATTCACTATGTAGACCAGGCTGTCCTTAAACTCACAGCCATTCTCCTGTCTTATCCTCTTAACTGCTGAGATTAAAGGCATGTGCCACCATGCCCAGTTTCGTTAGTGTATCTTAGTAAAAGACATTTAATAAAATGTATGTAATTAATAATTATATATATTTGTGACAGTTAAAATATTTCTTAGCCCTAGTGGTAATAGTACATGCCTTTAATACCATTACTCAGGAAGAAGAGGCAGGTGGATCTCTGTGAGTTCAAGGCCAGCCTTGTCTATAGAGTGAGTTTCAGTACAGCTAGGGCTATGCAGAGAAACACTGTCTCAAAAAAACCAAACCAAACCAACCAACCAAAAAACCCTAACCAACCAAAAAAAAAAACCTTGCATATTCTTAAAAAATATATATTAATAAAAGAAGTAATGAGACTGAAATGGAGCAGGCAGTAGGTGGGAAGAAACATGAGTTTATGGTTTCAGAACCAAGTGATGAAATAAGTGGTCTACTGAGAGACACAGACAGAGCAGAGGGTGCTCAAGCGCCTGTGATCCCTTATGATGAGGAGTGTGAAGTGATCCTTGCCTACATAGTGAGGTGATGAAAGCTAGACTTGACTACATGAGACCCAGTCAAAAAAACAAAACAATGAAAACCAGAGAGAAAGAGGGGAGGGGTCGGGGGGAGATGAAAAGAAGAGAGGGCAGGAGAGAGACAGAAAGGGGAGAAGAGAGGCTGGAAGCCTGATGTCTGAGAATGGGACCCACAGGAGACCATCCTACTTTTTAGGGACAGAGAAAGGAACTGGGCAAAGAAGAGACTGCAGTCTCAGGACTACAGAATGGAGGAGGGCCTGGAAATAACCCCACTAAGAAATCAGTAAGGTTAAGGATTGAGAGGTGGCCACTCGATGTGAGGCAGTTTAACACAACATGAGCAGCAGGGACAGGTTAGTGTAAGTCTTCAAGAGGGTTGGCTGCAAAGACAGAGGTACCAACTCAGCTAAAGGAAAGTTGAACTTTCCCCCACTAGGTCCCTTTGATCTCAGAGTGTGATTTACCCTTTCAGTGTTATCACTGTGTCCATTCTGGCTTCATTTCATTTTGAAGTGGAGGATATGTGCCTTTTTTACCTGTGGTTAGGACATGTCTTCACTGTCAGCTGTAAGTTAGATTTTTCTTTTTCTTTTCTTTCTTTTTCCGTTTTTCTTTTCTTTTCTTTTCTTTTTTTTTTTTTTTTTGAGACAGGATTCTTCTGTGTAGCCTTGGCTGTCCTGGACTCACTTTGTCGACCAGGCTGGCCTCAAACTCACAGAGATCCACCTGCCTCTGCCTCCCTGAGTGCTGGGATTACAGGCGTGCGCCACCGCGCCCGGCTCCAAATTAGATTTTTCTCTGAACAGTTTTCCAATCTGTAGAAAATGGAGCCAAATCTTAATATATCAATTTTTGTTTTTGCTTTTTTAGATTATCCATCGAGATATAAAACCTGAGAATATTTTAGTCTCCCAGTCAGGAGTTACTAAACTCTGTGATTTTGGGTTTGCGCGGACACTAGCTCCGGGGGACGTCTACACAGATTACGTGGCCACACGCTGGTACAGAGCTCCGGAACTGGTGTTAAAAGACACCTCTTATGGAAAGTATGTATACTTTGGGAACCCACCTAGTTTCTCCCAGGCATGTCATTTTTCCTCTACTACTGACATTCTGCCCTCTCTGCCTGGCTTTGGTCAAAGAGCACGGGCTCCTATGCTCCTGGCGACTGTGCTGACACATGAGGTTTAATTGCTGCAGCTGCTAAGGCCAGTAAAGAGTCCTTACACTGGATCCATGCCTGCTTTAATCTGTGTCACCCTCCAGCGGTGCTGTGTACTCCATTGATGTCCTGCAAAGATTAAAACATTTCATATATTACATATTTATAGGGGTGGGGCTCCTGGCATGTGTGTAGAGATCAGAGAGCAGCTTGCAGGAATCTGTTCTTTCCAACTCTGTGGGTCCCTGAGATCCAACTCAGGCTGTCAGTCAGTGGCAGCTGAGTAGGGACGTGTTGAGCCATCTGGACAGCCTCTCCATAGACTCTGGAATAATTTACCATGATTCTGTGTTGAAATCAGATCCACCAAGCTTCCTGTCTGTCGGAAAAAGTGGCACCTGAACATAATGATTTCTTAAAATTGCACTGTTCTAGATGGCTCAAAAAAAGTATCATAAAAAAGTCTCAAAAAAAGTATCACGAACATCCTACAGTGAAAATTTGGAAATAATACCATTTAAACATTATTTCCACCTGGTTTTGAGACAGGGTTTCAGTGTGTAGAACAAGCTGGCCTCAAAAACCACAGAGATCCACCTGTTCCTGCCTCCCTGGTGCTGGGCTTAAAGGAGTGCACCACTGCTTGCGGCTGTTACCCCTCTTGAGGATTTGTTAATTGAATAACACAATGACATGTGTCAGAACATTTTCTTGCATGTACACACTTTGATCATGCTCATCTGCTTCTCCTCTCCTTCCCCACCTCTGCCGGCAAACATTTAGCTCCTTAGCTTTGATCTTATATAAAATGTTTCTAGACTAGTCAAAATGCGTATTTGTGTCAGACAAAGAAATTTACTCTGTGGTTTGTTTGTTTGTTTGTTTGTCTTTTCCAGGCCAGTAGACATCTGGGCTTTGGGCTGTATGATCATTGAGATGGCCACTGGCCATCCCTACCTTCCTAGCAGTTCAGACTTGGATTTGCTCCACAAGATAGTTGTAAAAGTAGGTAGGTATTACCGCAGTATGCTGCCACATGTCTAAGTAGTTACTGCCAGCTCAGTTATGCTTGCTGCCCGTGTTCAGTGAATGAACACTAAAGAAATGCCGTGCCTAGATGGGTGACGGCACATGGAAGCCCATGCTGAGAAAGATGGTAAGAACATTATATTTTGACAAATCATGTTTTCTTTGCAGGGACTCAAAGCCACATGTTAATCGATGGTGCTAAGAAAAGTAGCACAAGCTTGGTGCGGTGGTGCACGCCTGTTATCCCAGCACTCGGGGAAGCAGAGGCAGGGGATCTCTGCGAGTTCAAGGCCAGCCTGGTGTACAAATCGAGTCCAGCACAGCCAAGGCCACATAGAGAAACCCTGTCTTGAGAAACCAAAAGAAAAAAAGAAAGAGTAGCACAGTGGCATTCACCACAGAGTTCGGTCTCCAACCTCAGCGCTATAGTTTGTCTACAAGTTATGCTGTTCCAGGACTAAACTTGACCCCTACTTGCACTTTTACTAAGGAGTTTTAATAATAAAGCTGACTCACATGCTTTTTAAATGTACTGGAGGCCAGGCCGTGGTGGTACACACTGTTAATCCCAGCACTCTCAAAACAGAGGCAGGTGGATCTCTGTGAGTTTGAGACCAGCCTGCTCTACAAAGGGAGTCCTGAAACCCTGTCTCAAACAAAACAAAACAAAAAAGACAAGCAAAAAATAACAAAGTATTAGAGATAGAAAATCAGTTATTTGCTCAACTTATTCTTTTTTTTTTTTTTTTTTGATTATTCAAGACAGGGTTTTTCTGTGTAGCCCTAGCTGTCCTGGAACTTGTGGTGTAGAACAGGCTGGCCTCCAACTCACAGAGAGCCACCTGCCTCTGCCTCCCAAATTCTAGGATTAAAGGCGCATACCACCATGCCCAGCAATTTTTTCTCTTTTTAAGAAAAGGACTATTTTGTGTAATTACATGTATGTATCTGAGTGTGGATATGTGCATTCAAGTGCCAGTGCCCACAGAGACCAGCTGTTGGATCTCCTGGAGCTGGAGTAACAAGCAGTCTACTGTAAGCCACCAGATGAGGGTGCTGGGAGCTAACCTGGGGTCCTCTGGAAGAGCAGGGGGTGCCCTTAACCCCTGAACTATCTTGTCCCTTAAATCACCTTCCTTATTAACAACCACCAGAGAGCCGCAGCAGGCAGCCATGTTGCTATATAACATACATAAAATAGGTGTTGAAAAGTAAAACTTAAAAAGTAAATAATGAGTTTAACTATCTTACAGTCTGTTTTAACTACTGTCTTAGATGCTTTCCCTGTTGCTCTGATAAAATGCCTGAAAAGGCAGCTTCAGGGAGATCTGGTTTATTTTGGCTCACAGCCCCAGGTCAGTCAGTCAGAGAGCACCAGTCTCAGCGGCAATTGCTTGAGGGCCTGATGGCTTCATGCCCACAGTCTGGAGTAACAATACTCTCCCGTTGCTGGGCTCCCTTCCTCCAGGCCTACAGTCCGGGAGCCAGCCACTGAGTCACACCATCCACTGCAGGAGGTCAAATAATGCGACCAAGGTCATTCCCCAGGCCATACCCAGAGGCTATCTCCCAGTGGCTGACCGCTAACACTGATTACCACAACCTCCTAAACATTTTGCCTGTTAGCCTTGCATGCAGTGTTTCAGTCTGAAGGAGGGGCTTGAGGAGCCCCAAGTGTGCTGGGGAACTCTCCATAAACATGTAACTGCAGGATTCTGAGGAAGATTTTAATGGCTGTGAACAGTCATTAAAACAGTAAAACCCGGATTAACATTGATTGAAGAGGATTTAAGATTAATAAAAGTCAGAGCTTTGAAGCACCACACTCTATATTCCTTTTTTAAAGAGTTTATTTTAACTTATATGTATGGGTATTTTGTCTGCGCACTACAAGCATGCCTAGCAGAAGGTGTCAAAGCCCCTGGCACTGGAGTGAGCCATCATGTGGGTGCTGGGATTTGAACCTGGATCCTCTGCAACAACAGCAAGTGCTCTTAACCCCTGAACCATCTCCCCAGCCCTTTATGTGCCTTTTTTATTTTTATTTTTCTTGGATTTTTCGAGGCAGGGTTTCTCTGTGGAGCCTTGGCTCTCCTGGACTTGCTTTGTAGACTAGGCTGGCTTCGAACTCACAGAGATCCGCCTGCCTCTGCCTCCCTGAGTGCTGGGATCACAGGTGTGCATCACAGCACCTGTCTCCTTTATGTGCCTTTTAAAAAGTCCTGTTCTGAGACTGTTAGAAGACAGCTTGGAAGTGACAATAGTGACCCTGTCATTTTGTAGAGGAAACCGAGCCATAAGTGATGAAGAGACGTGCTCCGTGGTGCATTACTAGCTGTGGTGAAAGATGCTGGAGTCTTGTCAGTTCTTTGCACACTGTGGCTGCTGTCTGGTCATCATTCTTCTGTACCAGTCGTTCTCAGCCTGCGGGTCGTGACCCCTTCGGGAATCTCATATCGGATATCCTGAATGCCAGATATTTATATTACAATTCATAACAGCAGCAAAATTTCAGTTATGAAGTAGCAATTAAATAACGTTATGGCTGGGGGTCGCCACACCGTAAGGAACTGTCTTAACGGGGCGCCACATTAGGAAGGTTGAGAAGCACTGCTCTACACAGTACTTGAGTCTGAATTATTTTGCTGTTTTCGCTGTTTTGAGTAAGGTCTTCATCTGTAAGGCTGGCGACCACTTGACAGTTAAACCGATAAAGAAATATGTCAGATTTTAGTGTTTTGCTGGTAATTGTATATTATGTCCTAGAGTCTGGGTCAGGGGAGGACCCATATGGCTGTATGCACTTTGCTCCAGCTTACTGGGGGAGAGCACAGTTTTTTTTTTTAATGTTTATTTATTTATATGTATACAGTGTTCTGCCTGCACATTAGAAGAGGGCACCAGATCTCATTGTAAGTGGTTGTGAGCCACCATGTGGTTGCTGGGAATTGAACTCAGGACCTTTGGAAGAACAGACAGTGCTCTTACTCTCTGAGCCATCTCTCCAGCCCGAGAGCACAGTTTTTAAAACCTACTTTTTTTTTTTTTAATGGAGGCCTCACACTTGCTACACAAGCACTCTACCACAGGGCTGTGTCTCTAGCCTAGAACCTCTGTTTTTACGACACATTTAGCTATTTTCTCAACTGTAAGATGAACACCGGTGCTCCTCCTCGCCCCCAGACTCGTCGCTGAGGGCAGCTTCGTGACTTGCGCACTTGTATCGTTTCAGGCAACCTGACCCCGCACCTGCACAATATCTATTCCAAGAGCCCCATCTTTGCCGGGGTGGTTCTTCCACAAGTTCAGCACCCGAAAAACGCAAGAAAGAAATACCCGAAGCTCAACGGACTGCTGGCAGATATAGTTCATGTACGTTAAGAATGGCTGAGAAACTGTGGAAATCATGATAACATGGGCTCTTGTCATCCCTTTGGGGTTAGGGATGGACCCCACAGCTGGGCAAGTGCTCCACTACTGAGCCTCATTCCCAGCAATAGTACAGTTCTAAAATGTTACTTGAGAATCCAGAAAGACCCGTTAAGTGATGTTAACATGTTTCAAATTACATAGAAATTACGAGAGAGAGATTAAAATGTAAGGTGCTGAGGGGTAAACTGGAAGCACTTGAAGGACTTCCATGTCTGTCACCACTCCAGCATCTGCTCGGCCTGCTCTTTGCCCTGCACCGTCCTATCTTTCTACAGAGACGTCTATTGGCAGTGGCCATTTGAATATACCAAAATTAACCGTAATTTGGAGAAAACAAAAATTTTAAGAGGTGTGTGTGTGTGTGTGTGTTGTATAACTGTATTACTTGATAGTATGGGTATGTGTGCACATAGGTGCATCTTGGATGCATGTATTTCTAGAAGCCGAAAGTTGATGTCAGGTGTCTTTCCATGAGTCTCTCCTTGTTTTGTTGTTGCTGTTTAGACAGAATCTCTTTTTGGGCTATAGCTCAGTGATACCAAATGCATGCTTAAAAGACACACGGTTCGGTTCTGGGTTCAATCCCCAGAATGGGGAGGGAGCAGAGAGGGAGAGAGGGGAAAAAGAGGAAGATATCCCTTTCAGTTAACCAAAAGCTGCTGGCCAATGAGCTTCCATCCACCTGTCTCACCCTCACTGGTGTTAGGTTACAGACATAGCATCTGAACTCAGGTCTTCTAGCTTACTTTATCAACTGAACTATCTCCTTAGCCCTTACTTCATTATTTTAAGTTTTAAATTATACTTAAAGTAGATAGCATATCTTATTTTATTTCTCTAGCTAGCTGGTTCCTATACTAGGAAGAATGAAGGTACATATTTCTAGATGAGGGTTGTATGACCATAGGAAAGTTCTTTTTTCTTTTCCTTCCTTCCTTTCTTCCTTTCTTTCTTTCTCTCTTTTTCTTTTTTTCTTTGTATAGCCTTGGCTGTCCTGGACTTGCTTTGTAGACCAGGCCGCTGGCCTTGAACTCACAGAGATCCAAGTCCTTGTTTCTAATATACAGCTTGGTTGTTTTTTTTTTATTTCATATGTATAGCTGACCACAGGTCCCTCCTGCAATTGAAGTCCCAGGCAGAATTATTCACCTGCCTCTGCCTTCAGGGTGCTGGGATTACAGATTGCGCTGTCACCATCTTGCCTGGCCCTTAATCACCGAGCTGTCTCTTCAGTCCTCATGTATAACTCTTAAAAGAAACATTCTGAAATCTCAGAACAAGTATAATGAAATATCTTTTAAAAAGTAGCTCTTGGCTTAAGTTGGCAGTTGTTTGCCTGGGGACATGTCTGCATGGGGACCTGAGCCTGCGCAAACAGCTAGGACAGCGGTGCGCACCCAGTGATCTCAGTGTTGAGAAGATGGGGACAGGAGGGTTCCCAGGCTTGCTGCCAGCCATCTGCTGAGTTGGTGAGCTGCTGGTTCAGTGAGAAACGAGCTCAGAAACTTAAGGTGGGGAGTGACGGAGGGAAATACCTGACATCAACCTCCGCACAGCTGCACACGAGCTCACACGCAACCGCACAGACACACACATTCAGTTTCACTTTGTGAATTTCTTTGTGGTAACAAAACAAAACAAAAGCATCCAACCAAACAAAAAATGTGTAACAGCCAGGTAGGGTGGCACACACTGTTAATCCCAGCACTTGGGAGGCAGAGGCTAATGGATCTCTTAAATTCAAGGCCAGTCTGATCTACAGAGTGAGTTCCAGAACAGCCAAGACTACACAGAGAAACCCTATCTAAAAAAAAAACCAAAAAACCAAAAAACAAACAAACAAAAACAAACCAAAAACCAAACAAAAAAACCCAAACAAACAAACAACAAACCGTGTAACGTGCACTCTCCCTCCTCACCACTCTCAAGGACACCGCTCTAACCGTGTGTGCACTGCAGGACAGCAGGGCCGCAGGACTGTTAGTTTATACTGTGCATTTTGAAGATAGTAGAAGCATCTTTTCATATTTTAAATCTGGTCCTTCAACATAAGGTCTTAGGCAAGAGCCAGCAAGGTGGGCAGCAAGTCAAAGCACTTGTTGCAAGCCTAAATTTCTTCCCCGGAACCCACATACAGGTGGAAAGAGAGGACCAATTCCACAGTGTTGTTTTCTGACTTCACACATGTGGATATCATGCTAAAGCACTCTCAGGGCAGAGAAATAGAGAAGAGCTGCTCATTGATTTTTTCTAATTATTTTATGTACATTGGTAGTTTGCCTGTCTATTTTGTATTTTTCTATTTTGTCTGCACCATGTATGTGTAGTGTCTGCAGAGGCCAGAGCTGGGGGTTGGATCCTCTGGGACTGGAGTTCTAGATTGTTGTGAGCTGCCACGATGCTGGTAGTTGAACCCAGATTCCCTAGAAAAGCAGCCAATGTTCTTAGCTGCTGAGCCATCTCCAGCGGCAGAAGAGCTGTTTTAATGCTGGGTGTTTGGGGGGCTGAGAGTTTCCATATTCATTGAGTTGCCTTAGGCTATAAAGGGTGGAGCATTGAGAGCCATCTGAAATGATTAAAATCCTATTAGGCAAATCACCAATCATGCTCCTAGAGCTTCACAATATAAATTATTACCTGTGAGCTTTTCACCACACAGGCCTGACAGAAAGAGCAAAACAAGCCAGACTGTTTCTGTTAACCCAGTGCAACTTTATGCTTTTATTATAATTTGTGTGTGTGAGAGATGGTGGGAATTGAACCCAGAGCCTTGCATGTGGCAGGCTGGTTTCCGACCTCTAAACTGTACCCTCAATTCCCAAATTTCTGTCAATTATAGCAGAATCAGGCTGATTTTATTTTGGCTAGAATCATAGAACTTTTAACCAGTAATAAAAGTTTCGATGGCCAGTGAGATGGCAGCTGGTAGAGTCACTTTTCTGCAGGCTGTTGGCCTGAATTCAATCCCCAGATCATACAAGGCAGCAAGAGAGAAGCCATAGCAGAGCTGTTCTCTGGCCTGTGTGCCTGTGGCATGCACGTGCCCTTATCACACAAAATAGTAACTTTTAGAAGTTGAAAAAGTAAATTTTTTAGGTAACTAAATGGTCAGAATTTACTGTTAGAAATCTGTCTCTTTATAGCCTCTGGTAATTAGCTCTTGGTAATTACCTTGTCATGCGTCAAATGCATTTTTTACCCAGTTAAAGCCTTAATTTTAGAGGCAGAGCCAGAAGCTCACCTTTTATTAGATTTTTTTCTTTTCTAGGCTTGTCTACAAATTGATCCTGCTGATCGGACATCGTCTACTGACCTTCTGCAGCATGATTACTTTACTAGAGACGGATTTATCGAGAGGTGAGTGTCTCACAACAGGAGACACACAGAAGGGGAATCACCAGAGAGAATAATGTTACAAACCAAAAAAATCAAGTCAACAGAAACCTGAGGGAGTTACTGTCGGGTGTTAATCGGGTACATGGTGGGCTGGCTTGTGATGGGGAGGGCCAGGGAGACTTAAGGCGGATGACTGCAGCTAGCATTCCTCCCAAGGGTCTAGGGTAGCAGCGTACCAAGGTCCCATTTCAGAGTGCACTCTCACCTCAGACCAGGCCATATTTAATATGAGAACAGTGTTTTTTAAGGATTTGTTTCATTTGCTCTTAAATAATTCATTTTTATTTATATGTGTATGCACATGTGTGTGGGTACCTGTGGAGGTTAGAAGAACGATAGATCCCCTGGAGGTGGAGTTCTGAGCTACCTAACAGGAGTGCTGGGAATCAGCCTCTGTGTAAGTCTAAAGAGAGGAACAGCTTTTGTATCAAAACTCAACTTGACATTTCATTAAGTTCACATCTCAAAGGGAATCTAATGTAAGTTTGTTTTGTAAGTTTCATGTGGAAGATTTCCACAGCAAAACATCTGAAAGATCTGCTGCAAGCACACAATTATTATTAGGTAAATATTTATACCATCCTGACCAGGTATGGTAACACCTGTCATCCTGGCACCCAGGAAGTTGAGGCAGGAGGATTTTATGCTTGATACCAACTTGGGCTACACAGGGATATCCTGTCACAAACACACACATACACACCAAATAGTGCCATCTCTTTATAGCAGTTATAATTATATATCCTTTTTAGTGCTTGATTGAATGGTTCTGTTAAAATAAACCATATAGAAAAGATGATTGGTTAATATTGCTTGCTTCATCAGATTCATACCAGAACTGAGAGCTAAATTATTACAAGAAGCAAAGCTAAATTCATTCATAAAGCCAAGAGAGAATTTTAAAGAAAACGAACCTGTGAGAGATGAGAGAAAACCAGTATTTACGAACACACTGTATGGAAACACATCAGTGTGTGGAAAGGTGAGCCCTCCGTGCTTTTTGCTTCAGCCTGTGTGTAGCTGCGTCACAGTTAGGTCTCTAATGACAACAGCCGCTCTCATGACTCAGACTCTCGACATACCTGTTCCAGGAAACGGACAAAGAAAAAAGGCCCAAGGATATCAAATTCAAAGTCATTAAAGTCAAAGGCGGGAAAGGAGATGTCCCAGACCCGAAAAAGACAGAATGTGAAGGCGACCACCACCAGCAGGGCACGGCCGATGATGCGCACGCCTTGTCCCAGGATAGGAAGCCTTCCGTCGCTGAACTGCCAAACCCTGTCCATGCCAGCACGAGCTCCGCTGTTGTCTCAGAAGACCCCCACCCTGGAGGCTGTATGACCATGCCGCCCATCAACCTGACAAGCAGTAACCTGATGGCTGCACACCTCAGCTCAAACCCCTCCCACCCTAATGCACGGTGAGCTGGAGCGAGAGGAGGCCAAACAGTCTTCCCGTACAATGATGTTTCAGGGTCACTTCTAGAAGGTCAGTGTAGACTGACTTGGAAAAAGATCTGTTGAAATTCCAACCATGCAGCAAGGCATTTGCTGAGTCTTGGGAATGTTACGTGAGAAGCTTTTTTCCTAGCTGTTTAAGTACTTATTTATTTATTTTTGGAGACAGAGTGCCACAGTGCCTAGACTTGCTGTGTAACCCAAGCTGGCCTCACACACATGGTCTAGCAGCCTCAGCCTCTCCAGTGATGGGATTAAAGATGTGCACCACCACAGCCAGCTTTGGTGTTTAATCATTCACTGGTATCTTTGAGATAGCTTTAAAATTATTTATTTGTTTTCTGTCTGTATGTGTCCCTATATATGTATGTGCAACATCACATTCAGTCAGTGTCTCTGGAGGCCATAGCGCATCAGAGCCCCTGGAGCTGGAGTTACAGGCAGTGGTGAGCCACCAGTGTGGGTGCCGGGAACTGAACCTGGATCCTCAATGTGGATGGTACTCACTCTCAACTGCTGAGCCTGGAAGATCTTTTTAAAAGAAAAATATTTTCTGCATATAGACCTGCACGCCAGAAGAGGGCACCAATTTTCATTAAAGATGGTTGTGAGCCACCATGTGGTTGCTGGGAATTGAACTGAGGACCTCTGGAAGAGCAACCAGTGCTCTTAACCTCTGAGCCTTCTCTCTAGCCTCAGAAAAATATTTTCTATTTGAAGAAAAAAGGGGTGATTTGGTTTGAGTTTTGGCACCCGTGTGCCTTGATGTGTTAGTCTGCTTCGTATTGCTATGACAAAATAACTGAGACTAGGACACTTTATAAAGAAAAGAGGTCTGTTTGCCTCATGGCAGCAGTGGCTGGAGAGCCCCCAGCATGGTACCACTGCCCTGGCAAGGGCTCCTTGGCTGTGTCACAGCACAATCAGAGAAGGAGGCCAGAAACTGACCACATGTAGGAGTAACACATGTGCCAGCAAGGGAGAGAGATTTCAGGGAGGTGACAGGGTCCTTTATAAAGACTCTTTTTTATGAAACATCCCTTAAGTGTGAGAATGCCTAGTAAGGAAAAAGTCATCAATCATTCTTGAGATTTAGTCACCTCCTTTCTGAGAGTCCTCACCACTTAGAGGCTCCACCCCTCTCAACGCCCCCCCCCCCCCCCAACAAGCTTCCAGTATGTGGACCACTGGAGGACAAACCGTGTCTGACCGTAGCACTCAGGACCGCAAAGTTGGCTTTATTTCTGGCCTATAGCAGATTCTCTCAGTGGAGAAAGAATAGTCCAGAATCAGTCCTTCGTAGCAAATAGCCTTTCAGTACAAAGTGTGCTGGTAGGAAACCAGTGTGATTTCGGTCAGTTTTAGGTTTAGCCTCTGCCGCAGATGGAGAGGCTGATGCTGAGTCTGCTCAGCCTGGGCACTGGTGATGAACAGTGGAGACCTGAGTTCTGCCTGCAACCTTCCCCGGGATTCTGGCAGACTGCTTAGACTACAGGATGCAGCAAAGCCCTACAGAGCCTCCTCCCTGACCTGCAGTGTTGTGAGGATGAGCGGTCTGTAGATGTAGGCCAGATGTAGACGTGTCTGTGTAAGTCCAAAGGTACATCAGGCCACAGGCTTCAGTAACCCAGTGTTCTTGAGGTGATGCCAAAGCCGCACTTTCAATAACCATGGTTGAAAGCCAGTGTCAGACAACAAGCCCAAAGTTAAGAACTCCAGAGATAAATGGTCCAAGTGGAGAACAGATACAAGGGAGCAAATGCGCCACAAGAGTAATTTCCTGATGTGTCTCACCAGCAGTTGGACATGCACTAGTTGTCCTGTCCCTGGAGTTTTCAGAACTGCAGAACCAAGAGTGGCTTATTAACACTCCGTATTCAAGCAGTGCCATGGTATAGAACCTTTCCTTTTTCATAAGCCAGGGTCTGGTTATGTTGCTCAGGCTGTCCTGAAATTAAAAATCCCCAATCAGCCCCTTAGGTGACAGTGTTATAGGTGTTCACAGCCCGGCCCACCTATGAAAATTTATTTGTTCTTAAAGCTAAAACAAGCACAATTCTGGGAGGATCTAATAACTTCTCACTTATTTCTAATTAATAGGTTAACTGAAAGAGCAAAAAGGAGACGCACTTCTTCACAAACTATTGGACAAACTCTGTCTAACAGCAGACAAGAGGACTCAGGTGCCACACAAGTAAGGCAAGATGCTAGTCATTAAAACGTGAACTCTCGGGCTGGGGAAGTGTCTCAGTCAGTGAAGTGCTAGGTGAGCGAGCATGAGGGTCAGAGTCTGGATCCACAGCACCCACAGAAAAAGCTGGGTGCAGTCGTACATGCTGGTCAGGGAGGAGGCTCTGCAGGGCTTGGCTGCATCTCAGTCTGGCCAAATCAGTGAGCTCCGGGTGGAACAAGAAACTCTGTCATAAAAAATAAAGTGGAGAGCTATCCAGAAAGACACCCGATGAAACCTCTGGCTTCCACACTCGTGTGCATGTACACCTCACATGCATGTACACGCATAAGAATGGGAACACACATAATGAATGAATAAATTAATTAATAAAATATAACCTCTTTAAACATTACCTCCTTTCTTTTCCCTCCCATTAAGAAATTCCCTCCCAGGGCTGGAGAAATGGCTCAGCAGTTAAGAGCACTGGATGCTTGTCCAGAGGATCCAGGTTCAATTCCCAGCGCCCATATGGCCACTCACGACTGTCTGTAACTCTAGTTGTCTGTAACTCTGGTTCCAGGGGACTTGTCACCCTCACACAGACATGTGTGCAGGCAAAACACTAATGCACATAAAATAAATAAATCTTAAAAAAAATTTCCTTCCTCCTACCATTTTTTTCTTTTTTCCCCCCATTCTTTCTTTTCTCGTGCTGGGACAAGTCCTAGGCTTTGCACATGCTAAGCGTGTGCCCGCCAAGAATTGATTCATCAGCCCCTTTTTTCTTTCTGAAAATAGACCATGTTTTCCCTCATGCTTCATCTTTTGGTTTATCTTTTTATCTTTTTAAAAATTTCTTTTAGCTTTATTTTATTTTATATGTAATTACCTACTGGTGCCTGTGGGAACCAAAGGAGGTTATTGGATTCCTTGGCTGTGAGCCATCATGTGGGTGCTGAGGACTGAACCCAGTTCCTCTGCAAGAGCAATGACTGTCTCTGTAGCCCCTCCCCCCCATTTTAGCCCCTTATTTCTTTATCTCAAATTGCTTACTTCCACTTTTACAAATCACAAGATTTGTTTTTTTCTCTTCCAAAAATATCTTTATGGATTGAAAGCACTTGCCAAAAAGATGTAGTTTTCTTGCTCTGGAAATGCTAGCCATGACTTTAATTTTTTGCTTATCATTTCTTGACATATCACCATCAGTTTGTTACATTCAAGACACATCATTATTTAGAATAACATAAAATTGAAAACACCCAAGTGGAGCTTGTGCACACCTTTGATCCCAGCACTCAGTGATGTCAGGTTGGCCTACAAAGTGAGTTCCAAGACAGCCAGGGCTATTATATGGAGAAACCTTGTCTTGAAAAAAACAAATAAACATAAAAAACCCAAAAATTAAAACAAAAAAACAAGTCAAGATTGTGGTTCTCAAAATCAAGAACAGTAAATGGGTTAAGAATCTTGCGTGGCAAACTTCCCTGGCCTGCTTCTGGGTTTAGTGTTGCTTTATTATTTTGGTTTGTACGTTTGTCTTTGCTTTTGCTTTCTCAGGGTCTCACTGTGGATCGTAGGCTGGCCTTGAACTGGAGACCCTTTTGCCCGTCTCGCAGGTGCTGGGACTACAGGCATGTCCACCATACCTGGTTCTGTTCTGCTTCTTAACTATTAAGATAACCACCAGAACTGTTTTCCATCATCCAAAAGGCCAGCACTTCTAGGCTTGAGATTCTACAGTTAGTTTCCCACAGTTCTTCATGCTAACTGGTGCTTGTTTGTCTAGATCCAAACGGAGAAAGGTGTATTTAGTGATCGAACAGGTCAGAGCGACCAACTGGCAAGTGGGAGCAAAAGAAAGCTGACTTTTCCCAGAAGTCACAGGAAAGATTTCCATTTTCCTGAACTGCCATTCACAATCCACTCAAAGGAGATAAAAGGAATGGAAGGTAGGTACCTCGTGGCACACAGCTCCGCAAAGCTCTGCGGTGACACCTGTAGCAGATGGGCTTCTTGTGAGACAACTTACACGTGGTCCTCGGAGAAAGTAGTCAATTGCTTTGAACAAGTTTTATTGATAAGATGTTTTTTCTTCTGCAGCTAAGTAAAGGGTCAGACTTTGGTTTTGTTTAGTCAGGATCTACCATGTAGCTCTGGCTGTCCTGGACTCACTTTGTAGACCAGGCTGGCCTGAACTCACAGAGATCTGCCTGCCTCTGCCTCCTGACAGAGTGCTGGGACTTAAAGGTGTACTCCAGCATGCCCAGCAAGGGTCAGGTTTAATAGAGATAATTTTATAGATAATTTTACAGGTAAAGACAGCCCCAAAGAGTAAACATTTTATTAGCTTAATGTTGAGATACTGGGCCAGAATTTGAGGAAGATGAGTTTAGATTAGTGTATAACCTGGGGTTATACACCTTTACTGGTCATTTATTTGCCCAACAGTGTTAGAGATGCTTTGGGTACACTGGGATTTGGTAGATTTTCTAAACTGAGAATTTATCATAATAACCTTAAGCTTTATCTGAAGGGCTGGTGAGATGGCTCAGCAGGTAAGGCATTTGATGACCTGAGTTTGATCATGGGATTCACATTGTAGAAGAGGACTGGCTCTGCCCCGAAAAAACAAATGAATAAATAAATATATTGTTATAAAAGTAAACAGATATTTATTTAAAAATGGAACTTTATTGGTGTGAGCAAAAGTTCTTTCCTTTCCTTAAACAGAGGCCGTGTAAAAATGTGGTGCAATAGCCAGGTGCAGAATATGTGCAACTTGAGGGTTGCTCAGTGAAAATAGAAGACATGCCTTTGTGAGATCAGACCATATCTTACAACTCAGTTTCTCAGTTCATTTGCAGCTAACTTCAAAAGTGGGCCTAGCAGCTACTGGAATACCAAGCTGAACTCCTTGAAAGGAAAGTATAATTTCAAGGCGGAGCCAACAAATCACTTTTTTTTTCTTCCAAAAGGTAAACAGATAAAAGTGATGAAGAGAGAATCAAAGAAAACAGAATCATCTAAAATACCAACTTTACTTAGTGTGGACACAAATGAAGAAAAACAAGAGGTAAACTTTTTCTATTCTTTAGAGAACTCTGTTTTTTCTTTTACTCAGTGTTTAAATGTAGTTAATATTGGAAAGTTTTATACAAATTAAAACTTTTATAGTCTTTAAACTCTAGAAACAACTCTGTTTTCATTTTTTTTAATTTCTGTATTTTTTTTGGCTTTTTGACACAGGGTCTCACTATGTAGCTCTGACTATCCTGGGACACATAGAGATCTTTTGTGACACAGGCTTCTGCCTCCCCTGTGCTGGGATTCAAGGTGTATAACACCAAACCCAGCTAATTATGTCCTTATAACCAACTACTGAAAGCTTCTAGACGTTAGTTTTCAGAGTAGTGGACACCAGCCCTCATTTGAATTTTTAACGATTAGAATGCACAGCATCCGGGACCAAAGAGTAGCTGTGTCATCACCCAGCATTGAGGTGACCCACACCATGGGAACAGGTAGAAGCTGACCACCCTGGCCACAGCACAGCCATGTTGGCCTTTGGCTTCTTCCCTTCTCTCCTTCCAGTTTACTCTCCATCACTGTTCCCTAACTGTTGTCCTGTTTTCAAAAGATCTGCTCTCAGCTCTAACCCCACCTACCACAGCGATTCTTGGATTTCAGTCAGAAATCTGGCAGTCATCAGCATCCATTTGAATGCCTTCTCCTAAGAGAAGGAGACTGAACTGACACTGAGTCCTGGCATGCATGTGGTCTTGGAGTTCCTAGTGAGCTCATCTCTATGCATACTTTATCAATTTTATTATCCTCATTACAAATGAAATCAACTGTATTTTAGTTCATGAAGTTATTCCTACTTTATTAAAGACAATTGAGTAAATTAAAAATATGGCTGGGGTGGCGTAGCTCAGTTGGTAGTATGCTGGCCTGGCACACACAAGGCCACAGCCCCAATAAACTATGGATACAGATCTCTAATCCCAGAACTTGGGAGGTAGAGGCAGAAAGATCAGAAGTTAAAAGTCATTTTCAATGACTTTGAGGCCATCCTGGGCTATGAGACTTTGTCCCAGAAAAAAACAAAAGCAAAAACAAAATAAAAACCACAAACACACATACACACACATATGTATATCTATATATACAATTATATGTACATTATTATATAGACATATATGTATGTATAGATTTTTCAGAAACCCCACAGGAAGGCATTTTAATTCCATTTAGAGCTATAGCTTTGTTTTGATAGTCCCAGGATGACATATGTATGCCACAATCTACTTTGCAGAACCAGAGCTCTTATTGAACAGGAAAGTCACTAATGACCATCTTTTAGTTCATTTTAAGTCACAAGATCCTTTAAGCTTGAGCATTTAAGAGATGTATTCATGTCCCAGAAGCCTGTATAGCATACCATTTGCAAATATGTTGACTCACTGGGTGAGTTAGGGCCCCTGGGGTGGAAGAGAGCTGTGAGAGTCCCCTGGTGGTCATCCTGCTATTTCCTTTGAGGCCCAGAGACCCAAGCCACAGATACACGCAGGAGGAAAATGAATCACAACAGCTCCCCCAGATGTTTGCAAGGTGTGGAATTCCTGAAAAGGGGCCCTTGAAAAGAGTAACTGAAACCAGCTGCAGTTATTAGAAGCAGCCAGGAGCTGTCAGTGTTGCTCAGAGTTCACGTGCACACCGTTCAGAGGAACTTCCAGTGCATAGCTAAGATTCAAACAGCGCTAGTCTGAACACATTTCAGTGAGTTAGTGTCAAAATTAAGAAACTTTCTGAGCTGGTGAGATAATTTGGTGAGTAAAGCTGCTTGCTGCCGGGTCTGTAGACCTGAGGTCCAAGAAAGAACCAGGCTCCCCAAGTTGGCTCCTGATCCCAACATGAACACTGTGAAACACATATTCATGCACCCACAAAATAAACCTATGTAAATTATTTTGTGTAAAATTTCCTTAGCCATACATGGTTTCACAGGCCTCCACTCCTGGCACTGCAGAGGCAGAACAGGTGGATCATCACGAGTTTGAGGGTGGCCTGGTCTACATAGTGAGTTCCAGGCCAGCCAGAGCTTCACAGTGAGACCCTATCTCAAAATCTTGTCTTCGGAATTTTCAGTCTGTAGTTTATTTTATAGTACGAGTATAACATACTTTTCAAAACATGGGCGAGGAGCTGGGAGTTTAGCACTTAGTGCTTGTCCAGTGTGGGCTGGTCTCCAGCATCCCAAGACAAACGAAAACCAGAAGACAGGGAAAAGCAACAAACTTGCTCTAGTCTTAACTCTAGTCTTAACTCTTCCATTGCCTTGGTTTTTTTAATTACTTCACCAGATCCAAGCACTTCCTAGATGTGTACTAAACTCTTTCAGGGGTCTTAGCAATTCATTGACATTATATAGATGCACTCTGAAGGAGCTGACCAGAAAGAACCCTACATGACTGTGCATGAGTGGCCTGGGAAAGAGAAAAGAGCCCACAAGTAAGTACCTCTGTTTGGTGAGGACGAGTCCTTTCACAGCAGGCTGCCGGTGCCTGTAGGAAGCAGCCCCTGAGGCAAAGCACAGGTATTTTCTCTCAGCCTAAGTTCCCTTACCCAGTGCCTCACCACTTCCCACTTGTTTTCAGAACACAAGAAGTGCACCAGCTAAAAAAGAGAGGAACCTGTTGACTGTAGAGTAGAAAATGTGGCCGATGAAAATTCAGGGAATCCCAGAATCCAGTGTGGTTGGAACAACCCTTTCTTTTTGTTAATGTTATGCACAGAAATGCTGACTAGCATTGAAGCCTGGGTAACTCGGTGTAGTTTCCTATTTTTGCTTTTAAATTTATAATATTGTTCCTGTTTTCTTAATTTGAACATTAAGTTCACAAATGCCTGTTAATAGAACTACATTTCACATCAAGTCATGTGATTTTGTCTAATCATCTGTTATTTCCAGCATGTTGATTAGTGCTCATCCCTTGGTTTGGCTCAGGGCTTTATAATTATAGGAGGGAAAGTTATTAAAGATGTAACAAGAGAATTCCAGTGTAGATATATAATACAGAGAGTCCAATGTAAATATGTAATACAGAGTATCCTAATATAAATATATAATACAGAGAGTTCCAATGTAAATATATAATACAGAGTCCCAATGTAAATATGTAATACAGAGAGTCCCAATGTAAATATATAATAGGGTCCCAATGTAAATATGTAATACAGAGCATCCTAATGTAAATCATAACACAGAGTCCCAATGTAAATATATAAGAGAGTCCCAGTTTAAATAGATAATACAGAGTCCCAATGTAAATATGCAATACAAAACATTCTAATATAAACTGTACCACAGAGTCCCAATATATATAACACATAGTCCCAGTGTAAATATGTAATACAAAGTCCTAATTTAAATATATGATGCAGAGTCCCAATGTGAGAGTCCCAATATAAATATGTAACACAGTGCATCCCAATGTAACTTGTAACAGAGTCCCAATAAAATTATATAATACAGAGTCCTAATGTAAATATGTAATACAGAGAGTCCCAATGTAAATATATAACACAGAGAGTTCCAGTGTAGATATGTAATGCAGAGCATCTGATATAAATATATAACACAGTATATAATACAGAGTCCCAATGTAAATATGTGATAGAATCCCGATGTAAATACATAATACAGAGCGTCCCAATGGTGGAAATCTGTAACACAGATTGTCCCAATGTTCAGGTGCCAAAGATTCCCAAGCAAAGAAAATAAGCATGAGCAGGTGTTGGTTGGGTTTCACACTGAACATGCTGGCCAGACTTTGAGTCCTGTCCTGTAGTTTGGCTTAAAGGATGGGACTTAAACTGAGCAGCGCTTACCATTGAGTGGGTCTCCTGTAATGTAACATTAGTACAATCACGGCTTTGACAGCAGATGTTTATATTTCTTATCCCTGGTTCTTACTGGCTTGGTTTTTAATTTTAGGGTGGAGATGGCGATTGTGAGGGGAAGAATTTGAAGAGGAACAGATTTTTTTTTTCCCGATAGTGTTTTGTCTTTTAAGTAATCTTAAAAATACAAGCTTGACAACTCTTTCCTTTTTATTTTATGCACAGTAGACCGTAACATAGGTTTCTGCTGAGATAGCCATCCATCCCGTCTGCTTCAGCATCATCTGTGTTTTTGGTTTTGTTAGCAAAATTTTAATCATTTTCCTCTTTCTTCTAAAAACTGTGTTATTTTGATGCTGTGATTTGGAATTATAAAGTCACCTTCTCTCTGCCTGCTTCCTTCCTTGCCCTGATTACTGAGTGGGTAGTGTCACGTGACATGCTGTGCTTACACTGCTCTCAGCCTACTGAGAGTCAAGCCTCGCGAGCCCGTTCTCCTGGAAATCACTGGCCTCTTCAAGTGGATGCTCGAAGAACCTTCTTCTCTGTTGTCTTAGTAACCATTCGTTACCATCACATGATAAGAGACATTCTGTGTCAGCAGTGAAGCATTTTTAGTATTTACATAACATCTTGACAGTGATCCGATGTTCCAGGCTTAAATTCCTTTAAATGAAACAATTGCCTGCATTCTTTCACTCTCCTCCTCTGATAGTGCCTTCCAGTTAGCCGGAAGAATTTCCCAAAGAAGCTATGCACAACCTGGGCTGTTTACTGTTGCTGAATAGTACAGAGTGGGTAGTTAGTTAACATAAAAAATAGGGATTATTTAGCTCATAGTTCTGGAGGCTGGGGCTCACTGGCACAGGCTGGAGTCTGCTCAGCACCGGGGAAGGCCTTGCTGCAGGTGAGCATGGTACAGGGCCCACATGGAGAGAAGACAGGATGGAGGTGCCACTTCCTGACCTTATCCATTCTGAATTCCCTCCTGAGGGCCGCACCCACCTGATGCTGTTGCCATATTAGCTTGGGGGATTAAGTTTATAACACACTAACTTCTTTTTTATTTGGGGGTGCTAAGAAATTAATTCAGGACACACACATGCAAGTCAAGCTCTCTATCCCTGAACTAAAAATATGGACCTTTTGTTGTTGTTGTTTTAAGACAGTTTCTTGTTATATACTGTCTCAGCTGGCCTAGTACTCTATATGTAGCCCAGGCTAGCCTCAATCTTGGAGTAATCCTTCTGTCTCAGTCTCCTGAATGCTCAGAGTATAGCCATGTTCCACACATGAACTTGAGAAGAATATATTTAAATCAAAACATTACCAAAATTCTAGATTGTTTTTCACTCTGTAATAATTATAAAATTGTCTTTCTTAGTGTTTTTACCAGGTTTCTATCCAGTTTTCTAGTTACTAAATAAACAGGGAAAAGAAAACAAAACACAAATTTTTGTTTTATTCTCAAGATAGGGTTTCTCTGTGTTGCCCTGGCTTCTCTGAAACTCTCTCTGTAGACCAAGCTAGCCCATACTTAGAGATCTACCCACCTCTGCCTCCTGCATGCTGGTATTAAAGGGATGTGCCACCATGTCCAGCAAGAAAACACAGTTTATTTAATAAAATATTGTGCTGTGTTTTTAACTTAAGGTATTTTGAGTAGACTGTTTTTATTAATTCCTTGAGAATTTCATACAATGTGTTTTGATGATACTCACTTCTTACTCATTTCCCTAACTCCTCCCAGATTCATCCCCACCTTCCTACCCCACCCCAATTTCATGTCATATGTTTCTTTTTATTTCTAATAATCTGTCAAGTTTAATTTGTGCCGCCTAAATTCTCCTGGCTGTGGGGCTATCCACTGGAGTGTGGGTGACCCCCAGGGGACACACCCTTAAAGAGAGCGACTCCCTTTTCTCCAGGAGCCATCAGCTGTCCAAAGCGACACCGTGAGGGGGAGGGCTCCCAAGCCCCTCACCCTCCATGCTAGATGGCTTGATGGTGTGCGAGCGTCCGCAGCTGCTGGGAGCTCTTGGGTGCATTGGTTCTTACTTGCCCCGAAGTTACTGTTTTGCTCCCTGACCTCTGGCCTGCTTTCACCTCTTTTCACCTCTTTTTCTGTGATGTTCTCTGAGCCTCGTGGGAGGCTGGATGGCACAGATGTCCCATTTGTAGTGAGCACGCACACCACTGACACTTATTCTCTGCACTCTGACCAGTTGTGAGTTTCTTTATTAACTACCATCACTGCATAAAGAAACTTCTCTAAAGAGTTCTGAAAGCCACACTAATCTATGGGTATGGAGGAACAAATTCAGAGGGCAAGTTGGTTCTATGTCTGTTTAGCAGAATAATGGTAGGTTCAACCCTGGGGTCTATGAACTACTCCATTGGGGTTCTTAGCTAGATTTACAATAACAGATATGCATTTCTTCCTTCTCAGGCCTTAAATGAATCACAAAATAGTTATTGTTTATCCCCATAACATTTATGCCACTGTTGGACTCATTGGCATCTCTTGCCATGCCAGTCACTATTGAAGTGCACAGGGTTCATAGCTAGGTAAGATTGCTGATGACTCCCCCCGCCCCCCCCCGCCCCAGCAGCCTACCTAACACCTTCGAGTACTATAATAGCTAATCATCCAGGAAGAAACTTTCTTGGTAATTACCAACTTGATTCCTCCATGACCTGGGACAAAAAAAATGTGTGTTGTTGTTAACAGTGGGGGCTTGCATAAGTTCTAGTGAGCAGCCCAGAGCAATGGCAATAGCCCATGTGTTTTGGAGTCTTCGAAAAATTCTGATTCAGGACTGGGGGTGTAGCACAGTTGGCCAAGCATTCTTCTGGCATGCATGAAACCCTGGGCTCAGTCCTCTTCATTGCATAAACCAACCGTGTGGCACACACAAGGGCCTATCTTAAAAAACCAAACACCTCTCACCCCCAAAGAGCATTTGGGGGCTGGAGGATGACTCCGTAACTAAGAGCATTTGCTGTTCTTGTGGAAGATCGGGGTTTGGTTCCCCGCACCCACACAGAAGCTCCTTACTGTCTGTAACTTCAGTTCCAGGAGACCTGACCCTCTCTTCTGGCCTGGACCATGTAGATGTAGGAGCACACTGTGTCCGTGCATAGGAGCACCAAGAGAAGGGAAAGCTGCCCAAATTCAGAACGACACTGTCTGAAGTGCAAATTAAAAGGCCCTAAAGGGAAATTGGGCCATGTTACTAAAACAGTCCACAGAATTGTATAGGGAAATAATTGAGAAATATTAGGTGACTAAAGAACTGTAGATTAAAATGATTAAAAATGGGAAAGCATTCCTTTAAAAAATGTAAAATAAGATTCCTTTTTTTAAAAAAAACTACACATAAACACACACACATTAACACTGTGCCATGTGATTTCTTTGGTTTAAGTCTTTGGTTTAAAGGAAGGCAAAACACAGAAAGAAAATATTCTCTATGTCACCAGTTCCTAATTACCCAACTTTCTTCTCCTGAAGAGGTAGGAAAGCTGATAAACTGTGACCGTGGGGACAGGTCGACAGCATTTTTTTTTTTCCCGAAAAAGTAATCCTAAGGTCATTTAGCCAGCAGTGTGCATCTGTGATGGGGAACACCCAGGCCACCCTGATGAAAGAAACTAGTTAACAAGCTCTTCCGGCTGTGCTGTAGTCAGGTTTATTTAATGTATTAATCTTTATTTTAGAATCGGGAAGAAATGCTTATTAGAGATTAGTTTTCGTTTCTCCTCTGTGTGTTGGTGTCATGGTTCTGTTTTGTCTTTGAGACAGACTCTTGTGTACGCCTGTCATTTTGATTCCTTATTTTGGACAACCCCCTCGGGGGCAAACTAGCATCTCAGCCTTCTTAAAAAATGCCTCAGATCACGAAGAGAACATATTTATTCTCTCTCGCCTAGATAGTCCCCAAACTCTGCATTCAGATTTCCAACTGTCTGACAGCAACATTGAAGCATGTAAGAGGCATCTTAAAGTCAGTGATGAGGGTCTCTGGTCACACCTCACTCCCCCAGTTATTCTACATCCCAGTTGACGTCAACTCCACTCTTTTTTTTTTTTTTTCTGCTCAGGAGAAAATTTGTGGAGTAACTGTCTAGTACTTTCCTCCTGTGTCCATTTTTTTCAGGTCTGTTTTTGAAGTATTTCCAGGGTCTAACCACTCAGCCCTCGTTTTTGTTGTTGTTTGTTTTTGTTTCTGTGTTTTTTTAAAGATTTATTATGTATACCATGTTCTGCCTGCCTGTACACCTGCACAGCACAAGAGGGCAGTGGTTCTCCTTCTAGATGGTTGTGGGCCACCATGTGGTTGTTGGGAATTGAACAGAGAGGCAGCGCTTTTAACCTCTGAGCCATCTCTCCAGCCCCTTGTTTTTGTTTTTTTGTTGTTGTTATTGTTTTTGAGGCAGGGTTTCTCTGTGTAGCCTTGGCTGTCCTGGACTCGCTTTGTAGACCAGGCTGACCTCAAACTTCCAGAGAACCTCCTGCCTCTGCCTCTGAGAGTGCTGGGATCACAGGTGTGCACCACCTCGACCCGAGGTCTGCATTGTTTTTTTCATGACATCTCTTGCCCAGCCTTGGTGGAAATCCCCTAACCAGTCATTATGATTTCACTCTTCAACCTTCATTTTCCTCCCAGTGCACAACCAGAATGCTCCCAAAAACCCTCAGGTGCGTTAGGTGAGGTTAGGCGACCCTGCCTCCCACCAGTCGGCCTCTCTCCCTCCTTTGGTCCCATTTGCTGCTTTCCTCTCTTTCTACTCTGACCTACGAAGGTCAGCTACCTGTCCAGTGCCCTTGTTCCTGTGGGCTTCTCTGCTTAGACATCCCACCCCCAAAGGCGTGGCTGCAAGATCTCTCTACTCTCTTCACCCGTCCAGGAAAGCCTGCTCATCCGTCTGTACTTACATATTTGACACCCTGCTGCTTCCAGCGTCATCCCTACTCCCATTTCCTGTTCGATTTTCATATAGCATTTTCCAGTCTGGTAAGCTGTTTTATGTTGTTTATCTTACCTACTGGAATCTACCTTCAGGTGGGCGGGAGAGCTACTTTTTTTATTCACTGTTGTATTCCCCATGCTTAGAACACATTGTCACTCAAGAATATTTGATTTGTGGTGAATGAATATAAGCTCTCCCCCCTCTCCCCCCAGAGTCCTTAGAAAGCAAAAGTAGCATGGCAATATGGCCTTTTGTTATTTGTTGAGACAGGGTCTCACTGTGAGGCACAGGTTGGCCCTGAATTTCTGGACTCTCGTAATGTTTCTGATCAAGTATGTGTGGCTTGGATTACAAGCCAAATGCTGCTGAGCCTAGATGCAGTGTGACAGGATGGATTTCATTTTCTGCATCTCAGCGTATAGATTGTAGTAGGTCCTTAGTAGCTCTCAGCTGCCTCCCTCACAGAAGACAGCATCCTCCAGAAGGAGCCCAAGTCCAGCCCTTTCAGGACTCACGGTGGGAAGGAGGGTGAGCAACTTGGTCCCTGTTGGACACGACTAGTTTATGAAGATGGGTACCAAATGCATCAGTGCTTTTTGCTCCAAATCCCCTAAGTGAGGATGTGATAAAAAGCCACGGTTTGGGATCGGCTTCCACAGGTGAGTGAGTCCTAATCTTGGGATGTTTCAAACCAAACCCCGAACAACCTACAAGTGGTTCACACTGCATTCTTACTTGGGTGGCGCCTTTGGGTAATTTATTAGTGGTCACTAATTATTACATTGAAATGTGTTATCATGCTAAAAGCATCTGATGTGTCATGAAAAACAAGATTTATTACGGAATCATCTTGCCATCAATAGTCCTTAGATTGTTTTTCAGTTTGGTAAGTCATTTCCTTTCATCTTTCTCTCTTCTCCAAAGAGACCACCCAGTAGGATCTGAACGTTTGTTGGATCTTTACCTATAGAATTCTGCAGATCCTTTCACTGAAAAATTGTATTGAACCAACACTGCACTTTTATTAAAAGCCATTAAAGAGTATGACTGTCAGAGTCCAAATGACATCAGGATGGCTTCATGAAAGCCAAATACTCAGTGGTTGGCACCTTCACCATTTCTTTAAACTTTATGGTGTGCGTATTTGGCTTCAAGTATGTATGTGTACCACGCCTGGTGCCCACAAAATCTAGAAGAGGGCATCTGATCCCCTAGAACTGCAGTTAGAGATGGTAATGGGCCACCATGTGGGTGCTGTGAACTGAACCCCAGGTTCTCAGGAAGAGCAGCTAAACTGCTGAGCCATATCTCCAGCCCCCTTTACCACCTCTTCACTGGGGGGATCTGTGTGTGTGTGTGTGTGTGTATTGCCTCAGACTTTCTAGTTGGAAAAGGGGACAATAGTTTATTTACACACACACACATACAATAAGTTAATGTTATTTTGTTTTGAGACAGGATTTCTTTATGTAGCCTCGGCTGTCCTGGACTCGATTGGTAGGCTAGGCTGGCCTTGAACTCACAGAGCTACACCTGACTCTGCCTCCCTGAGTGCTGGGATTTCAGGAGTGTGCCCCTGCGTCAGGCCACATTTAGTAAACTAACGTTAAAAAGAGTAGTTTTTCTTAGAGATATTATGATGTTTTAGTGTATATGAGTGTTTTGTTGCATGCATGTATATGTGTATACCATGTGCTGGCCCCATGCAGAAACCAGAGAGGGCATCAGATTGCCCTGGAACTGGAGTTATAGACAGTTGGGAGCTGCCTGGTGAGTGCTAGAAACTGAGCCCAAGTCCTCTGGAAGGGCAGCCAGCGCTCTCAACCGTGGAGCCGCATTTCTTGGAGATAGTGTGAGAGTTCCTGAGATAAGGCTTAACAGACACAGGTATAATAGGTTTGCACTGATCAAAGTCACTTATTTATAGGGCTTATTTATAGAATTTCCTTCAAGAAGGTGGAACTGTGGTCTTTTGGTTTGGTTTGGTTTGGTTCTGCTGTAGAAGTTCTGAGACTGCATCCTGACTTCTTTACTCTGGGAATGAATTCAGGACAGACGCGCGCTCTGCTCTGTGGCATGTTGTCTGAGTAGTTCCATTTGCTTTAGACATGAAGCTGGCACAAGTGACAGCATAGGCGCTGTCTGCTCTGTGTGCACACACTGTCTCATTAACTCTAAGAAGAAACACTGTATTCAGAGGGCTTTGGTTGGTTAACTCTGTTTTCAGAGTCTTACTGTGTAACCCAGGCTGACTTCAATCTTGATGTGTAGCCCAGGCTGTCCTATGACTCACAACCTTCCCACCTCACCTTCCCATGTGTTTGAGAGCTCAGGTCTAAGCTACCATGTCCATATAAATTTAGAATTCAAGAAGACAGGGCTGGAGAGATGGCTCAGAAGTCACTCTTCCAGAAGACCAGGGTTCGATTGTCAGCCCCGAGATGGTGGCTCACAACCGTCTGTAACTCAGTTTCAGGGAATCCAACACTTTCTCCTGTCCTCTGCCAGCACCAGGCATGTAAGTGGTATACAGGTAAACTCCAGTATTCATAAATTAGAAAACAATCCTAAGATAAACATGCATGTCTCCTACTGTTCTTGGAAAGAAAGTCAGCATGGAGACGCACTGGTCCTTTTAGTGTTGTATCTCAAGGGGAGATTTTAGTGCTATAGTTTTATTTTTTTTTTCTATCAAGACCACAGGTCATAGTTGGGTTTTGCTGCTGTTATTTGAGTTTACATTGTTTTTTTTTTCTTCAGAATTTTTGTGCATTCATAGAGTTCACTGTTTTCTTGGTTTTTTTGTTTTTGTTTTGTTTGTTTGTTTGTTTTGTTTGTTTTTTGTGGGGTTTTTTTTGTGTGTTTTTCTTATTTTACAGGGTCTTACCCTGGGTGGCCTGAACCTCACTTTGTAGACTGAGGTGGTCTGGAACTCACAGAGTGCCTCCTGTCTGTGCCGCCAGAGTCCTGGGACTAACGGTGTGCACCGCTCCCCAGCTCCTGGAGTTCTTAAGGTGCTATCACAGGCTTGGCTCTGGTTAGCGGGGTGCCACTTACTTTGGGTATCTCCAGGCTTTACAGAAGCTGACCCTTTTAAATGGCAGGTTTTTTTTTTGTTTGTTTGTTTGTTTTAGAAGAAGAATTTCAAATGCAAAATTACCCGGCTACCTCTGTGGCCCGGGGAGAAGTGTGAACAGGGATTGGGTCACACGGTTTCTCAGCAGGTCGGCCTCTGCTGACAGGATTGCTGCCCCTTGAGTCTCTGGCCACCAACTCATTCCTACAAGTGTGCTGCGACAGCGCAGCTGAGTCAGTAATCAGGCGCTTGGGTTTTGAAATCTTCAAGGTAGATATCCATAGGATGAGGCAGAAGTCCTGGCTGCAGTCCTTTGCCTTCAGCTGCCACAAACAGAAAGGGTGACACGGGGTAGCCCAGTGGGTACTGCTGTGTGGTACCCACTTCCTTTCAAAAAGAAACAGAGGAACAAAGTGCAGAGGGAAGGGCCCGCCCTGCTGCATAATGCCCCGAAGAATAAGATTAAAAATTTGACCCATTAAATAACTGGGCCTGGCTCCCGTTTCACCAGCCGTGAAACCCTGCTCTGGCTGGGCTCCAGCATCTCCTACACCATTCAGTCCAGTCTCTCTTCCAGCCCTCTTACTTGATTTTATTTCTGACCTTGGTGTCATGTTTTACACTGTGAATCATCTTCCCTTTCTGGACCCCTCTCATCTTTTTTGTCACATGTCATCATTCCCTTCTCACCTCCAAATGCTTTTCTGCCCTTCTGGTAATTTATCTTCCCACCTGTTTCCCCGTCGGCATTTGCTGGAGCATACTTCTTCAGTTCTTTGTTCTTTCCATTCCCTTGAGAGGAGCACCTCTCGGGCGCCACTTTCCAAGTCCTGAGAGGAGAGCTTTGTAGCTCTCGCACTGACCTTCGGACCTGAACGCCGGGCCTCTCTGTCTGTCTGCTGCCGTGTCTACTTTATCCTCTTGAGGTCCCCACAGATGTACAGGCCCAAACAGGATTGATTTATCCTAAACCATCCCTTTCTTTTTTTTTTAGAAGTGGAACTGATGGGGGACTCCTGGTCTTGGCTCTTAACCCAGGGAGCTTGGATACTGGACAATCAATGGTCACCAAAGCTGCCCCCAGTCCCTCACTTCTGGGTGTTTTGTTTTTGTTTGTCTTGTGCCCAAGAATAATAAGGAAACATGAACGAGAAGTGAGCAGAGTAAACATAGACTTATTAAGAAAAATGAGAATGACTCCTAGGAATGGATGGGGAGGGGCCCAAGAGGGATCACTGCTCTGGACCTGCTTAGTGGAATTCCGTTGTATGGCAGGAACTGAGTGAAGACTTAGGTAATCTTTTCTGAGATGGAGTATTTGGGGCTGGCTATTTGCACCATGGGCTGCAGCTGTGAAGAGTCTGTACACCCTTTGCATGCTCCCTTGGTTCAGCCAGAGGTGATCATTTTTCACTCTTCCAGTCAGGGGAGTGGTGTGGGTGGTGACCATTTTTTGTTTATTTGTTTCCAAGCTGCTTGACTAGCTCGTGGCCCACTGTGGGCTCTGCCCTTCCTTCCCGTGGGAGCTGCCTCCTGTCTCAGCCCCCTGGTTCTCCCTGCCTGAAACTTGGCATCGGCTTGGTACTTTTCAGTCTGCACGTGTGTGATAGCCGTTAAGGCCGCAGGGTGCTTAATGCATTCTTGCTGCCACATTCTGGCTCTCCCATATTATATTAAGTTTTCCGCATTTAAGCATTTATACCCATCATAGTCATCGCTCTCCTCTATATTCTCATTTTTAATTTTTTTTAACTGTTTCACATCCTGGCTTGTGACATGAGTTACCTCCTAATTTATGTTTGTCCTCAACCAAACCATCCTTGAGTTGCCTACTTGTAAAATGTGTTTACGTGAGGTAAACATTCCCATTATTATGCTTAGTTACTGTATTAGTCAGAGATCCCCAGAGAAGCAGGACAAATAGGACATGAGAGGAAGTGATACAAGAGGAGGGTTATTAGGCTGACTTACGTCATGAAAGGCTGACTAGCAGACAGCGGCCACCTGCACACTGGACAGCCAGAGAACACTGATGGCTCTCAACCTAAGAAGCTGGCGGCCTCAGCACCAGAGGCACGATGTCACCGTAATCTGAGGCCAAATGTCTGAAAGTCCCCAAGGAGCCCCTGGGGCAAATCTGATGTTCTTAGAGGCTGAAGATTCTGATGTTCACACGAGATAGTAATGGCAGAACACACATCCGCTCAAGAAGGGTCGAGCATGAAATTGCCAGCGTCCCGCTTCTGTCTCAGTTTTGCTTTGTCTGTCCCGTGCCTACCGGATATCACCTGAGCTCGTGGTCAGTCTTCTCACAGCACCAGCCTGACTGCCAGTCTGCTCTGGAAAGGACCTCACTCCATCCAGTCAGATTGAAAACCATACTGGCCATCAACACTTCCCAGAGAAAGGATAAAATTACAAAGAAGTGATACGGAAAATGGATGGGCCACACAAAACAATAGCAAAAATAAATTCAACATGTCAGTAATGTAAAAAAAAAATTCTGATGAGTTATCTCAGCAAATCAAGGCACTTTCTGCGTACCCACAGTACGTGAACAATAGAGAGGTGGGATAAAAATGTAACCAGCTATTTTGGAGTTCTCCGCCTCCCTCCCTGGTCCACCTCCTGCCTCCCTCCGTCTGCATGGAGTCCCCGAGCGGCTCGTGCGTGGGGCAGAACCGCAGGCAGGGGGATGGCGGGAAGAGAAGAGACACAGTCCTCTGACCCCACCAGGCCTGCATCCTGGGGGAGATTAAACTAGAAGAAAATGATGTGGTGATCGTTTCTGAGCCCAGCTGTTCCATATGGAATGCAGTGTATGCAGTGGCCCAGGCCCTCCATTAAATGCTGTTGAGCAAAACTGAAATGGGATCTAAAGAAGGCAGAAGCATGGACTGGCTTCTACCATGCCAGAGTGCATTGACCTACAAAGATGTGCATGTGAACTTCACTGAAGAAGAGTGGGCTTTGCTGGATCTTTCCCAGAGGAGTCTCTACAAAGATGTGATGCTGGAGACCTACAGGAACCTCACTGCTATAGGCTATAATTGGGAAGATCATAATATTAAAGAGCATTGTCAAACTTCTAGAAGACATACAAGGTATAAAAATAGTCAGAGTGGAGAGAAACCCTCTGAAGATACTCAATATGATGAAGTCTTTGCACATCACAGTAGTCCCCACATATATAAAAGTAAGCATACTGGTGAGGATCTTTATGAATATAACCAATATGTTAATGCCTTTCCATATAACAGTCATCTAAGAAATAAAAGGACACATAAGGCGAGAAAAAAAAATGTAACCAGCTAAGGTGAAGATATAAAATGTAAGGAATTGATAGCTATTGCCACATTCATAAAATATTAGGACACAATAATAAAGAAAACATTTGTCTAAAAAGATACAGGGCAAATGCTGAGTATGAACCAATGGTGGAAAGAAAGAACAGACCCCTGCCATCTGTCCTCTGACTCCGTACAGTACAGCATACACCACACATACACACAGAATAAATGAATGTAAAAAACTTAAGTTTTAAAGAAAAAACTGAGTATACAAAAGAGATACAATGTGATTAAATGCTAAAAAGTTCTGCATCAACAATCTAAAGCCACAGCTCAGCGGTAGGTCACCGCATGCATCAGGACCTGCTTGCACATTCAACAGCCGCCACACACACACACACAAATGCAAAGGTCTTGCATCTAACAGTATACTTTCAAAGTATGCAAAAGACAAATTTAGTGCCCAAGGAGAACTTAAAAAGTCCATTATCGCAATAAGAGATTCCTGTTTGTTTGTTGTTGTTTATGATGTGTCTACATCGCTCTGGCTGATTATGTAACCCAGGCTAACATCAAATTCACAGAGCTCTGCCTCTGTTCCTGCTTCTCTGTCCCTCTGTCCTCTGCCTCTCTGCCCCTGCCCCTCTGTCCCTCGCTTCTCTGCCCTTCTGTCCTCTGACCCTCTGTCTCTGCCAGAGCAAACAGAGCAAAATGAAATACCAAACAAACAAACAGAAAAAAGCAAAGACGTGGATACCAAACAAAAACACAGATATGGATTTGAGTAATACAATGTTTAACTTAGCTATAATAGACATAAGAAAATATTTTATCCAGAAATAAAAAATAACATATATAAGAATTTTAAATATGTATTTTAAATGTGACAAGAAGTAAATAATAATGAAAATCAGAAAACATAAAAAAGACATTATGAGGGCTGGAGAGATGGCTCAGTGGAAGGTGAGTACCTGACAGCAGAAGCAGGAAGCCATCAAGCAGAGGCAGGCACAGAGTGGGAAGAAGAGAGAGATTCTTGTATTGTGAGGTTGACATCAAAGATGAGGGAAACATAACAAAAGCTGAGAGAACAATGTTACCAGCAGTCTGGTCCTAAGGCAAAAGTTAAAGGGAATTCTTTCTTTTTTTTTTTTTTTCATTTTGTTAATGTTTGTTGCTTTACTTAAAAATATTTTAAATTAAGCCAAGCAGTGGTGGTGCACACCTTTAGTGGCAGCGCTTGAGGGGCAGAGGCAAGCTAATCTCTAGTTCAAGGCCAGCCTGGTCTACAGAGTGAGTTCCAGGACAGTTTGGGCTACACAGAGAAACCCTATCTCAGAAAAAAATGTATTTGTGTGTGTGTGTATGTCTGTGTGAGTACATGCCACAGGCTGGGTATGCCCTTGGAGCCAGAAGCCATCCTGTCACCAGGAGCTGGAGTTAGGTGGCTGAGAGTTTCCCAGTGTGGGTCCTGAGAACTCAACTGTGGTCTTCTGCTAGTGCCCAAGTGTTCTCAATCACTGAGCCATCTCTCTAGCTCCCGCATCCAGCGATGTGGAAACGCTCATTCTTAAAGGAGGACTGGGCCCTCCAAAAGCCCACGGGAACCAAGAGCTGCTGCACCAGCGTCCTGGCACACATGCACCCGGATGTTCCCGTTCTGTTTCTGAGTTCTGGGCTTTCCCTCCTGTGGCGTGCTGGGCACTCAGAGCCTCTGAAGTTCTGCAACCCTAA
>CM053757.1:39302305-39317877 GCA_028658305.1 Pachyuromys duprasi
TGCACTGTATAAAACAGCCGTAGGATGCATGAAGCAATGGCTGATAGACCAATCATAAACATAGCAGATATCGAAGTCCTTTTCTGTGGTTCGACAATTGAACCCACGACCTTATGGCCTTATGCGTAGAAGTGCTCTACCAGGCAGTGACGACCGAGCCCTCCTTTTCACTTTTTTAAAACAGAATCTCATTAACTGCCAAGGGTGTCCTTGAACTCACTCTGTCACCTAGACAGGCTTTGAACTTAAACTCCTGCCTCAGCCTCCCAGGCAGCTAGGATTGCAGGTCACACCACCTTCAGTATTCTTCAGGTGACCTGAGTAACACCAGCCAGCTTGAATAACCGTTGCTTCTAGAACACTACATCCGAGAGAGCCGAAATACACATTTTCAAAAAATAGTTATTTCTTTGATTTATATGCACTTTGTGTGTCTGTGTACATGTATGCTTGCATGTGACTGCCCACAGTAGCCAGAAGAAGGCATCAGATCCCTTGGAGCTGGAGTTACAGAGGGTTGTGAGCCATCCAATGTGGGTGCTAGGAATGGAACCCCAGTCTTCTGCAAGAATAGCAAGTGCTCTTAACCACTGAGCCGTCTCTCCAGCCCCAAGAACTACACATTTTAAAAAGTTCAGATATAACAGTTATTGCATGGACCCTTGGGCTGCCTAGATTTTGCCAATTTGATCCCAGCTGGAGTCATTTTGGAAGAGACATCAGTTGAGATAATATCCCCACCAGACTGGCCTGGGGGCAAGACTGTGGGACATTTCCTTGATTGATGGTTGATGTGGTAGGGCCACATCCCTGTGCCTGGGGAAACCTCTGGGTTGGTGGTCCTGGGTGCTATAAGAAAGCAGACTGAGCAAGCTAGGAAGCGCAAGCCAGTAAGGAACACTCCTCCATGGCCTCTGCATTAGCTCCTGCCTCCGTGTTTCTGTCCTAACTTCCCTTAGTAACGGACTGCTACCTGGAAGAGTAAGCAAAGTGACCCCTTTCCTCCTCAGGTTGCTTTTGGACATGGTGTCTGTCACAGCTACAGAAACCCTTAACTGTGACAACTATGTACGGAACCATAAGCCAAACCTCGACACATTTCCAAGGACTGCTTCTATGCATCTGCTTTTAAAGGAATTGATAAAACAAGTTAAAGTGGGAGAGAGATGGCTAGGCCAGAGGGCTCGGCAGGTGAAAGCCCTTGTGGCCATTCTGACAGTCTGAGTTCAATCCCTGGGACCCACATGGTGGCTTACCCTCAGAACACATCTGAGCACATGCCCACCTGCATACGAAATAAGTGCAATTTAAAGAAAAAAGATGGGTCAGATGGAAGGGGAGGAGGTCCTCCCCTATCAGTGGACTTGGAAAGGGGCAGGGAGGAGATGAGGGAGGGAGAATGGTTTGGGAGGGAATGAGGGAGGGGGCTATGGCTGGGATACAAAGTATATAACCTGTGATTAATATAAAAATTAAATTAAATTTAAAAAAAGAAAAAAACATGCAAAAGAAAAGAAAAGAAAAAAGATGGTTCATTGTTTAAGAGCACTGGCTGCTCTTCCGGAGGACCCAGGTTCAATTCCCAGCACCCCTACAGTAGCTCACAACCTTCTGAAAGTCCAGCTCCAGGAGATCCAACGCTCTCTTCTGGACTCTGGGCCTGAGGCACACATGTATACATGTGCACAGACATACATGCAAGCAATATATCTATACACATAAAAATGCTAAAGGAAGAAAAGAGAAAGTGCGAGAAGAGAGAAAGAAAGGAGAGATTCAGCAGTATGTGGAAGGAAGGGGATGAACAGCAGAGTCTGAAGACAGGAAGGTGACCATGGCGTGGTGCAGACACTAGACATAGGCAAGATTCTGTACACAAAGCACGACGTTAAAACCGCAACACTGGGCTGCACAGAGGGCTCAGTGGGTAAGAGTGCTGACTGTCTGGGGGACCCGGGTTCAACTCCCAGAACATACATGGCAGCTCACAACCGTCTATCACTCCGGTTCCAGGGAATCCAACACCCTCACACATATATACACGCAGGCAAGACACCAATGGATATAAATACAAATAAATTACTTTTAAAAAATAACACAAAGCTGTCATAAATAACTTTGTATCAATAAATGTGACCCCAAATGGGAACAAATTTCTTGAAAAAAAACACTGACAGAAGATTTAGAAAACCCCAAGTGCTACAATTACAGGTATGTACTACCACATCCAGTTGCGAAGTTCAACTGATACTGAAAATATTCCTCTGGGTTGAAAGAGTATCTCAGTGATAGAGTGCTTGCCTAGCATGTGGGAGTCCCTAGGTTCAATTCCCCGGGTTGAATAAAATGCCCCTTCCTTTGCAAAGAAGAAACTCAGTCTCTAAGGGTCTGGAGAGCAGAAGCAGCTCAGTTAGTCAGCGCCCCTATTGTGCCTGCAAAGGACAAGCCTGTTTTCCAACCAGCGTCAGGCAACTCTCTGTCCCCGGCCTCCAAGGGCACCTTTCCATGTGACATACACAGTCACATAATCAAAAGCCAAATTAAATCTTTTAAAAACAATTCTCTGAAAATTCTGTGTAACTTTGCTTTCATCTCATTTCCATGATAAACACCCATCAATGAAATGGAGTTCTCTTTCTGAGGACTCCCTCCCCCTCCTCCCTTCCGTGTCCCTCCCACCTTCTCTTCATTTCTCTTCCCCATCTCCTCTGCTCTCCTTCCCACACCTTCCCTTTTCCTCTCTCCCCTTCCTCCACCCCTCCCTGTCCCCCTCCCTCTCATTTCCACTTTATCACTCTCCCTCATACCCTTCCCCCCTCCCTTTCTTCTTTCATCCATTCCTTTTACATTTTTTTCCTAAAGAATTTTTGTTTTCTGTGTATGACTATTTTGCCTGCACGTGTGTGTGTGTGTGTTCGAGAGCGAGTGTACCACATGTCTGCCTGGTGCCCATGGAGGCCAGAAGAGGGCCTCAAGTCCCCTGGAACTTGAGTGACCAGTGGTTGTGAACGGCCATGTGGGTGCTGGGTCCTCTGGAAGACTGGCCAGTGCTTTTTACTGCGGCGCCATCTCTCCAGCCCTTTCTAGGTTGTTTTCATGATGAAGCACCCACACACCAGAACGGGTTACTTTCTGGACTCTGAAGCATCTTCTTCTTTTTCCCTCTTTTACTGCATAAGCTTCCAGAATTCAGCGATGCTATGTAATACTTGGGTATCAATAACCCCCACCGCTAGCACAGCTCTGCTGGTTTGTTCACGTGTTGGCACATCTGCGGGACTGAATTATACCGAGGAAAGGAAGGAGCGGAAAAGAGTGTGGTCGCACTCACGGGAGACCAGCTGAGTGGGACAGGACAAGACTCCAGGCGTGAGGAGTACATGCCGAGGCGAAGGCTGGCATTTGGGTCTGAGGCTGCAGCCACGCGGCACAGTGAGCCCGTGCTGTGTTGTGAGAATTTCTGAAGCAAATGGCTGAGCAGTGAAGTACACTCGCTGCTCTTAGAGGAGCCAGGTTTGATTTCCGGCACCACAGGGTGCCTCATAATCATCTGCAACAGCAGTTCCGGGGACTCGATGCTGGCTTCTGGTCTCCATGGGCGTCAGCTACACGTGTGGTGCACATACATACATGCAGACAAAACACCGGTACACATAGAATGAAGAAAAGTTGTCAGCTACTTTATAACTGTTGGATAAAAGTCTGTAACATTTAAGAGATGCTCCATCTTGCTTTATTGATAATTGATTTACTGGTTGATGTCAACACCAGGATCTTGGCTGGGCAGTAGTGATGATCCAGGCCTTTAATCCCAGCAGGTGGGAGACAGAGGCAGGCAAGTCTCTGTGAGTTTGAGGCCAGCCTGGGCTACAGAGGGAGAGCCAGGGCTACATAGAGAAACCCTGTCTCAAATAAAACAAAACAAACAAAAAAATCCAGAATTTTGTAATTTGTACATTTTCTACATATTTTGCCACTTTTTGAGTAGTGATTGTCTCTACTATATGTTTTCTAACCATAATATGTCTGCCTTAACCCTTCTTATTTTCTCCTACTCTATTTCAATATTCTTTCCTCCTCTCTCCTCCTCTGTTTCCCCCCTCTCTCTCCAAAGTCTTACTTTTATAGCCTCGATTGGCCTTTAATTCAGTGTGTAGTCCAGGCTGGCCCCAAATCAGTGGCTCTATCTGCTTAAATCAAAGGTACACACCATTGCATGACTATTTCTGCTTATTTCTAGCACAGATCATTGAACAACAGGTGCTGTGCATTTCTGTTACGAAGAAGCATGCTAAGGCCATGATTTTGCCTCTAGGAGCATCTTTAGCTTTCTCCTACAAGGTTTCATACATGTTCTTTTCATTGTTGCTCAGTGAAAGTATTTTCTAGTCTCCACTTCAGTAACTTCTCTGAGCCGTGTGTTATTGAGAGATGCATTTCTTAACTTACAACCACACAGGAACATTTGAAGTCAATATTTAGTGTGGTTAGAGTTTAGTCAGAGATTCTGTAGTATTTGGGCTCTTATTTTAAAGATTTGATTGGGGTGGAGAGATGGCTCAATGTTTAAAAGCACTGCTCTTCCAAAGGACCTGGGTTCAATTCCCAACACCCACATGGCAGCTCACAACTGTCTGTAATGCCAATTCCAAGGGATCTGACACCCTCATATTAATGCACATAAAATTAAATTAAATTAAAAAATGTATTTGATTTGGTTTAGATACTGGCATACAATAAGTGCTTGAACTTGAAAAACATGATCATGGTATAGTTGCTGGGTGTGCATCCATTAGGTCAAGGGTGGACTTGCCTCCTTCAGGCCTTTATATGTTTGTGTGTGTGTGTGTTTTGTTGGGGTTTTGTTTTGTTGTGTTGTTTTTTTGTTTTGAGCCAGGGTTTCTCCCTGTAACCTTGGCTGTCCTGGACTCACTTTGTAGACCAGGCTGACCTCACACTCACAGAGATCCACCTGCCTCTGCCTCCCTGAGTGCTTAGATTACAGCCGTGCACCACAGCGCCCAGCTCTTTATATAATTTTGGATCATTTGACATGTGCCTAGTCTAACAGGTAGGTGATATGTTTAAAATTTCCAAGTATGATCGCGGGTTTGTCTGTTTCTTTTTAAGTTTCTTTTTCTTACATTTTTTATTCTAGTGTTGCGTGTATGTGCAAAAAGGGAGGTCTGAAGATAACTGTGGCTGCTGGTTGTCTCCTTTGCCTGTGTGTGTCCCAGATATTGAACTAAGGCCATTAGCTTAGGCTTGTCCACTGCTCCAAATGCTGGCTCTGTTTCGTTTAAAGCTCCATTAGGACCTTCCGATTAGGTTCACAGAATTCACATTTGCTGTGTTTTCATGCTGACTTGCACCTCTTCACATGTGTCTGACTCACCAGGGACTGATACAGTTTATACTTTTATTCTTTAGGCACGGTAACACGGCTTAGAATGCCCTCTCCCCCGTCTCTCCAGCCGCGGGCTAATGCCACGTATCTCCCTTATATAGGTGTGTGCTAGCCCTGTGTTACTGTTGTCTTGCATGGTTGACATTTATTTTTCACTCTGCATCCCTCCCTGCATCTCCAGGCTCATCTATGTAAAAGAAAAAATGCTCTTTAACATTTTCCTTCGTGCAGACTCTGATAAGGAAAAACCCTATCTGTGAGCCTGCTTTCTCCCCAGCGCTTGCTGTTGTTTACTCCTTGATGATGCTTGTTATGAATGGGGGGGGGAGGGCTCTCTCTATGCTGCTGAAATGTGTTCGTCTCCTTAACAGCCTGCTGTTGTGCGTCATACCCTTGGTGACCACATACAGATCCTTATTTCAACCTTCATTAAAAAGAGCGATAGAGGAAGACAGGCAGCTATGACCCTCTAGATCTGTATGTACACACATATGAACAACACACAAAGACGTTTCTGCTGCTGAGCTGATTTGCATCAGGTGTGTATATGTATGTGGTCGGAACTGACTCTACACAGGATACCCGTACTAACAAATTAACCAGGTTGTTGACTGAAATAGTCATTCTGAGAAGAAAAAGACCATTTTTAAACTTATTACACTTCAATGTACTTTGTGCATGCATGTGTGTGTGTGTGTGTGTATGATGCATGAGAGTAGAGGACATTTTATTTTACATGTGCACATGTGTTGTGGGCATGCTTATGTCACAACATGCATTTGGAGGTCAGAGGACCAGCTGCACTAGTCAGTTCTCTCCTTCCATCACGAGAGTCCTAGGGATGGCACTCAGGTCACCAGGCCTTTGCCCACTGAGCTATCTACCTGACCGCCAAAAGGGACTAATCTAACTGAGTCTGGGAAAGAGAATTTCACCTACATACTGTAAGGTTAAGAGTAAAAAGGATGGAGTGCCATCGGTGAACTCTAGTTTGTGAGTTTGCTCCTCAGCCGCACGCATTAGCAATTCCGAAACTGCATGTACATTCTAGGAAAGGGCTGAGCAAACATACTGTGGAACGAAGTCGCGCTTCCGTTAGATATAGTGGAAGTGTTTTGTGCCAGAAAGTATGAGTAACGAAATAAATTATGCAAGCCTATCAAAAGGACACAGAAGCCGGCTGGAAGGAGCTCCTAATGGCCAAACATGGGACACTAAAGCAGTTACAGTTAGAAGACTGGGGCAGACTGGATCCCACATACCAGAGAATGTCTGTGACCTCAAACACAGACACATAGACACGCGCACACGCACACACACAGTAATCATGACTATCTATGAATCCATTTCACGTGAAGATGAACATTCATTCCCTAGACACATGTTGAAAACAACACAAATATCATATATCATATATATATATATGTATCGTTTATGTGAATAAAACTGAAAAGTAGTAAGCAAAGGGAAATATACAGCTTTTCCTATAGAGTGATTCCAATTAATGAGTGCAGAAGGAATGACAGGAAAGGAAGTCATCATCACCAAATGACACAATAATAGATGATTTAGGGAACCTGCAGATGGCTCAGTTAAGACACTTGTCACACAAACCTGACAACCCGAGTTTGAGCCCTGGGACACACAGAGTGGAAGGAGAGGATCAACTTCTGAATGTTGTCCTCTGACCTCTAAATATGCCAAGGGCATGACTATGCCAGCTCCCCCAACCACCACTAAATCAGTAAAGTGTAAACACCAAAAAAAATTTTTTTCAAACAACAACCAGATGAGGCCATGGAGGGTAGTGCATGTCTGTAACCTCGGCGGTTGGGTGATAGAGGCAGGAAGATCAGGAGTTCAAGTTCATCCTTGGCTGCATAGCAAGTGTGTTGCCATCCCGAACTACACCAAGACTTCATCTGAACAGCCACCGCCCTGCCCCCTCGCGCCCCCACCACTAAAAGAACCGCTGATGGCAACGAAGCGAAATAGTGTATTTTCTTAGTTTTAGACTGTTTCCTCAAAATAGACATATTGGTTACAAAAGGTTTTTCAAAAAAAGGATGATTTGTGCAGAGAGAATATTAGAAGGCACCTGTAACTTTATCAAAGTGAGAATGCTTAGTATAGGGTAAACCAAGGGCTAGAGAGATGACCACTGGGTTATGTTCACTGTTCTTGCAGAAGACCCGAATGTACCCATGATCCCCTCTTCTGGCCCCTGTAGGCACCATCATGCTTGTGAGCACAACAGACATACATGTAAATAAGAATATAACACTATATAACATTGGACAAGATGCAAGAAGAGGAACAGTGCAATAGCATTATTTCCCTGGTGTTTCTGCGTGAGAGTATCAGGTGAGGATACTGTGAGGACAGTGGCCTGTAACACTCTAAGGATCAAGGCCATGACAATGCAGAAAAGACTGAAATACAGTCCAGGAGTAAGCGTATAATTTAGTGGAGTGTTTGTCTGGTGTGCACAAGGCCTTGGTGGTTTGGATACCCAACACGGGTATACACCATAATCCTAGCACTCAGGAGGTGGAGGCAGGGGGATCATCGTTGGCCACTTCCAAGCCAGCCTCTGCTACAGAAGACCCTAACCCAAGAGAGGAAGGAAGGGAGGGAGGAAGAGACAGAGGGAAAGGAAGGGAGGGAGAGAGAGAGACAGTATTTAGTTCAAAAAATCTATTCCTGATTAAGTGGGGAAAATACACTCAAGTAGAAATGGAAGGAAACTGCATGAATCTGAAAAGAGATCTACACTAAAACCCACTGAGATACCATTCAGGTATCAAGGGATCTGCAGGGATATGGGGATACCCTCAGCATCTTCCTTCCTCTCTCCGACAGGAACTCAACGTCCAAAGGGTGTCAGCGTCTCACAGGGCATGTCAACAAAACCCTGACCGTTTGTATGGGATCTTGAGCTCAGACAGAACAGCCAAGGGCTGAGAGCTGCCTGCGCATCGTAAAAACCAGGGCAGAAGAACTTGTCTAACTGGACCTCAGGCGGTTTTAAAGTTGTAATTAAGATTCTGCTGGAGTGATGAAAGGGTGGGAAATGAGCCAGGGTAACTGGTGAAGAGTCTGAAAACAGGCCCACTCCTCAGAAACTCAGCCATGGGTAATCCCAACCACTGGGGAGATGCCACATCCTTAAAAGTGGTACTGGACTATGGTAAAAGGACAGAGGATTCGGGCTCTTTCTTCATGAGAAATACTAAGTATGGATAAAGAATTATGAAGGGAGAAACTTGAAAGCTTTACAATGAAAGTTCAGACCATCCTTGTGTGTGTGAGAGAGAAGAGTGTGTGCGTGTAAGAGTGTAAGCATGTGAGTGTATGTGAGAGAGATCAGAGTTTGTGTGTGTGTGTGTGTGTGTGTGTGTGTCCTGTTCTCCAGTGGATTCCAAGTCAAACACAAGCAATCAGGCAGGCTTACTTAGGCAGTGCTTGCTTTTACCTCCTGAGTCATTTCACTGATCTTAAAATATATTTAAAGCTTTGAGGTACATATTTCTTAAAAGAGAAGGGAAAGTAATGGACAAATTGAACTGCATTAAAATGTATGGTTCTCAGCTGGGTGGGGTGGTACCCACCTGTAATCCCAGCACTCAGGGAGGCAGAAGCAGGCAGACCTCTATGAATTCGAGGTTAGCCTGATCTACAAAGTGAGTCCAGGACAGCCAAGGCTCACAGAGAAACCCTGTCTTGAAAAACAAAACAAAATGTATGGTTCTCTACGGGCCCGGCTGTCAGGAGCACCGGCTGCTTCTGCAGAGGGGTGGGATTCGATTCCCAGCAGTCACATGGCAGATCACAACAGTGTGTAAGTCCAGTCAGAGCATCTGGCATCCACTGCCGGCTTCTGCGGCACTGCAGGAAAGCAGTACGCAGACAATGCAGACAAAACACACCCATATATTAAAAATGATGTCCAAGAGCCGGGCACAGAGGCACACTGCAGTAATCCCAGCATTGGGGGGGTGGGGGTGGAGGAGCAGAGGCAAGTGGATCTCTGTGAGCTTGAGGCCAAATCCCTGTCTCAAAAACCAAACCAAACCAAAAACCTCCAAAACTTTTTAAATTTATGGTTATTCTATACTGCAAAACAATAAAAAGAATGGAAAAGTCTCTACTTGAAATTTTTTTTGAGTTAACACATTTACCTCTAGAGTACAGTGAATTACTAAAATCTCTTTAACAAAACAAAACAAAAAAGTTATAAGCTGGGCATGGTGGCCTTCCCAGTCTTCAGTGGCCAAAGCAGGAAGATCTCCAAGTTCCAGGCCAGAGTGGTCTATATAGCAAGGTCAGACCTAGGAGACCCTTCCTATGAGCAAACAAACAAAAATCGCAGATAATGAAAGAAAGAAGATGAACAGAGGGCCAATAACAAGAAGAGGCTTTGTTAGAAAGCAGGAAGGCCTTTTCACTCTCAGTCATCGGCACACCCCATTGGTGAGATGACACAGGGCCTCTGGAGCCGGGGTGAGGGGAACGTGGGCCGGCCTCCCTGGAATACACGCTGGCATTGTGCGCTGAAGCCTGGTGTCTGCCTTAAAGAACGCCTTGCATATGAGCTTCGGGTGAGTGTGGCGATGTTCCCAGCACTGTTTGTTACAGCAACATCTGTAAATATTGCAACAGCCCCTCAACAACTGTATACATGAACGGTCACTTCCACACAGTGTAAATGAGCTGTGGGTACAGCCATTCACGTGGACAGAGCTCACATTTTTTTTTCATTTAAAAAAAATGTAGCTATGAGAAGGCAGAGCTGTGAAAGTTGAGGCTAGCAGAGTATCTCATCCAAAATGTACTGTACTGCAAAGAAACGGACTAGTATGAGTCACTGTAGTATCGTAAAAGTAATCTACGGGAGCCGGGTGGTGGTGACCTTTAATCCCAGCACTCAGGAGGCAGAGCCAGGCAGACCTCCGAGTTCAAGGCCATTAAAAAAAAGAAGAAAGAAAGAAAAAGAAGAAAGAAAAGCATCCCTATAAAATTCCAGAGGATCCAACACCCTCTTCTGACCTCTGAGGGCACCAGGCACACACATGTTGCACAGACATACATGCAGGCTAAACACTCATATACATAAAATTAAAAAAAAAACTTACCCCGGAGCAGCGATATGATGTTTGCCACCAATCCTGACCACCTTAGTTCAACCCCGGGGGTCATATGGGAGGAGAGAACTGATTAAGTTGTCCTCTGATCTCCACATGTGCGCTATAGCATGCACATGTGTACACACACAATAAAATTTAATAAAGGTTTTGTTTTGTTTGTTTGGTTGGTTGGTTTTGTTTTTTAAAGACAGGGTTTCTCTGTGTAGCCCCAGCTGTCCTGGAGCTCACTCTGTAGATCAGGCTGGCCTAGAACTGACAGAGATCTACCTGCCTCTGCTTCCCAATTGTATTGTACACGGGGTATTAGACTCTAGAGTGTTCTCTACCTCAGCTAGTTCCAAAATAATTGAGACAGAGACCTCCTGGAATTATAAAACCTTTAAAATACCATAACTGGGCAGGTATCGACCCTCTATGCTATTTTGCTATAGCCCAGATTCACACCCCAAGTTACTTGATATAATTGTTCCTGCCTGAGCTGTTTCTGTTCCATCAGGTCAGCCCTCATGGCTATATGCTCATGGTCCATACTGCCTCATAGTGACTTTCTTCTTTTCCTCCTCTCTGCCTCCTGTGGTTTCCATCTGTTCCATGCCCAGAAACCTAAGCTCCACCTATTTCTCTTCTGCCCAGCTATAGGCTGTCAGCTACTTTTATTAACCAGCCAACTAGCCTGGCACTGTAGTGCACACCTGTAATCCCAGCACTCAGGGAGGCAGAGGCAGGTGGATCTCTGTGAGTTTGAGGCCAGCCTGGTCTACAAAGCAAGTCCAGGACAGCCAAGGCTATACAGAGAAACCCTGTCTTAAAAAACCAATAAAACAAAACCAACCAACTTTAAATTGGGGAGCAAGGTTTACACAACCTCCAGCACAAGTGCTGGGATTAAAGGCATGTATCACCACTATCAGGCTCAATAAAGGTTTTTAAATTAAAAATAAAGCAAAAACAAAAGCAAGTCATGTTATGCTGTCACATGTCTATGTTTTTTAACTAAGTTTTTTTTGGACCAGGGTTATACTGTGAAGCCCTGACTGGCTGGATCTGGCACTGGGCATGATCCTAATGTTTGGGTCTAAGATTACCTACGTGTACGTGTGCCTGTAAAAATTTACATAAGTTGTATTGGCTGGCATATTTGTCATCTTTTTAAAATTATGTGTATCTGCATGTTGATGTGTGTCTGTGTATGTGGATGCTCAAGACAGATAGAACAGGGTATTGTATGCCCTGTACCTGCAGTTACCTGTGGTCGTGAGCCACCTGGTGTGGGTGCTGGGAACCGAAACTGGATCCTCCCCGACAACAGGTGTTTTTAAGCCCCAAGCCATCTCTCCAGCCCTGTGAGTGGCGTTTTGTTTCTTGAAGCAGGATTTCTCTGTGTATTCCTGGCTGTCCTGGCACTCACTATATAGGCCAGGCTGGCCTTGAACTCACAGAGATCCGCCTGCCTCTGCCTCCCAAGTGCTGGAATTAAAATATTCACCACTACCACCTGGTCCATGTGTGCTATTTTAATAATGGTATAATGTAGTATGTTTGCAACTTCTCTCTCTCTTTCTCTTTCTGTGTGTGTGTGTGATGGAGTATAACAGGATTCTTTGTGTCCAATTTTAATTCATGCTTCCAGCCCTCCAAGATTTTAAAAACCTTGCTGTGGGTAAATCACACATGTTCAAGAGATCAAAATCTCATAATGATTCATCCCATGTATTTACCATAATGCTTTTTAAAATGTTTCATTTACATCTATTTATTACATGTAATAACAGAGTTCATTACAACATTCTCAAATATGTACTCATGTTCACCCCTATTACAAATCACCTTCCTCTTTCCAGCTACCCCCTCCTGTCTATTTCATGTCTCTGGTAAGCTTTGTTAAGGTTGTTTGCAGGAGCGCATGCACCTTACTGTGCACCTTACCAATGAAGAAACTGTATCTCCTTCTCTCATCAACTATCAAAGTCTCCAAAGGAAGCAGAAGCAGATTGGGCCCTGTGACCCTCCCCCACTCTATAACAGGGTGTTGACAGGGTCAATCTTGTACAGGTCTTAAGCAGGCAGTCACAGCTACTGATGAGTTCAAGAGCATAACAGGCATGTCAGTTCTCGAAGACACTGCTTCCTGTTCCCCTGTTTCTTTTCTTTTCTTTAGACAAGGTTTCACTCTAGCCTTGGCTGTCCTGGAATTCTCTCTGCAGACTATTCTGGCCTTGAACTTGGCTGAGATCTGCCTGCCTCTGCCTCCCAAGTGCTGGGATTAAAGGTGTGACCAATACCACCGAGATCCTCTGTTACATTCTTTCTAGCCTTCCTTCCATGTTTCCTTTGCCTTGGAAGGGGTTATATAGTTGTCCCGTTATGGCTGGCCACTCACTATTGGTTTATTCTCAGTGCTTTTGACTGGTTATAAGCCTCGAAGAGACTGCTGACTACTGAAAAACAAAACAAAAGACAGCTTCTCTGACCACAGCTGGCAGGAGGGTTATTCTGTAAGCACAAGCATAGTTATTTATAAGGCAATTGACAGACACCTCATGTCCACTTAGAAAAAACAACTATAGTCTCTTCCCCACTTGGGCCTCAGACCTCCCCACATACAGGCTTCTGGCTGGATTGACAATACCAGGCATGAATTACCCTCTGTGGAGTGGTCCTCAGGTCCAATCAAAAAGCGATTGGTTTCCCCGTAACAGACTTGCCACTATTGTAGCAGTGAACTCTCCTTGCCTGGCTGCTTAGTAGCTTTACACACAGGGTCCACACTGATTAAGACCCATTTATTGGCAGTTCTCCCCAGCAGTGTGTATAGCACCCTCTGGCACCATGAGCCAACATGGAGGAAGCATCCAGCCCATTTCAATTTTATTTCTCTTAAGTTCTGTGACCAAAGCATATGGTGTCTTTAGCAGTAAAGTCTTTCCATCTAGTTCTGGTGGTTGGTCAACAGCTGAAGCAAGTTTCTGCATTGTTTTAGGGAATCTCAGACTTCCTCCTAGTCAGCAACTCATAGGAAGGTAGCCCACCCCTTCACCATGTAGGTTTAACCATTTTCAACATATGGTCAATTTTCGTCCCCTCTCTCCTCCCAGGCATTTCCTTCCCTCCTGTATTATTTTGAGGTACAGCCTAGATATCATACAATTCTTCCCTAAATATTTCAAAATGTGTCTTTAAAAGTTCAGTGCACCTTTTAAAAAATATGTAATTGCTTATCACAGCTATAAATTGCTTTAAAACATCAAAACTCAATGGGCAGTGGTGGTGCTCACCTTTAATCTGCTCAGCACTCAGGAGGCAGAGGCAGGCAGATCTTTGAGTTCCAGCCTGGTCTAAAGAGTTTCAGGAGAGCCAAGGCTACACAGAAAAACCCTCGCTTGGAAAGAAAAAGAATCAAAACTCCAGCCAACATTTAAGTTTCTCACATGCCATGTTTTATATTGTGTTTGAATCAAGCGCCTTTTAATATTTTTAAGTCAGTCACCCTGTTGAGGCAGTGAGTGAGGTTCTGTTGAACATCCCTCAGGTGAAGATGTCAGAATGAGCAAGGTAGCTGGTTCACCCAATGGGGTAGGTTGTGATTCTAGATTTCACGTGGCTTGTAGAAGCCAATGCCCATTCCCACAGACGCCTGGTTTGTTTATCTCTGATATAATGTATATCAGATATTGTGGTTAGTTTTCCCTTCTTTGGTTCTTGTAAACATGCCCCTTTAATATCTTTCTTGTTCCTGTCTCATTAGATGACTGCGAAGCTTCCCAGTATTTACCACATCAAGTTAAGACAAACAGTGCTTGTTTGCCGATAATTCATGGTGGGCAAATGCTGATTTGCATGGCCTTGTCATCCTTGCTCTTCCACGAAACGAAGAAGGGCGTGGGAGGAGAGAAAGACTGGTGCTCTGACCGGGCGCAGGAACGCCCAAGAGTGAACTGCAACCGTGAGTGCCTTGCAGAGGTGTTTCAACAGGAGAGGCAGCCTCATCTCTCAACTGCTTAAACTGGTACCAACGGCAAGGAGACATCCTCCCGTTAGACATCCTCCCGTTTACTCATCAGGCTTTCGCCTACCTTCTTGGCTGCCCTCATGGGGTGTTCTCTGCATGCCCAAAGTACAATCTCGTTAATTTGATCCTGCCGTAAGCACGGTGATGTTTTGTGGCGGTTTGATTTTTTTTCCCCTCTTGTTTGATAAAAACAAATGGATAGAAGGGAATGGGGAGGGGACAGGACCACTACAGCGACATCGAGAGGCAGTGCCTGCAGAAATGTCATACTGTTCACGGAGATGCACTCCTCCGAAGCACTCAGAGCACCTGGACTCTCAGGTGAACCCTTGGTCACATGCTAAGTCCTTACATATTACATTGCTAGGAATATAAAAATGAAAGCAAGTATTTTGTTGAGTATTTTTGCATCAATGTTCATAAGGGATATTGGTCTGTAATTCTCTTTCTTTGTTGAGTCTTTGTGAAGTTTAGGTACCAAGGTGACTGTGGCTTCATAGAATGAATTTGGTAGTGTTCCTTCTGTTTCTATTTTGTGGAGTAGTTTGAAGAGTATTGGTGTTAGCTCTTCTTTGAAGGTCTGGTAGAATTCTGCCCTGAAACCATCTGGCCCTGCCTGGGCTTTCTTTGGATGGGAGACTTTTGATGACCGATTCTATTTCCTTAGGGGATATAGGACTATTTAATTGATTTACTTGGTCTTGATTCAGCTTTGGTGAGTGGAATCAATCAAGAAAATTGTCCATTTCATTTAGATTTTCAAATTTTGAAGTAAGACCTAAAGATTGTATTTCCCCAATGTTTGTCGTTATATCCCCCTTTTCATTTCTGATTTTGTTGATTTGGATAGTGTCCAGAAGGAGGACTCTGGCTAAGATGTTCAATTCCCATTCAGAAAGGCAAAGAGGATGGACATCAGAAGAGGGAGAAAACAGGAAACAGGATAGGAACCTACCACAGAGGGCCTCTGAAAGGCTCTACTCTGCAGGGTATCTAGGCAGATGCTGAG
>CM053757.1:39334042-39378562 GCA_028658305.1 Pachyuromys duprasi
AAAAAAAAAATGAAGAGAGGTCTAAAGTCAGCAGAGAAGCTCAGACTGACAGTGGACAGGTAAGAGGGTGTTCTAAAGGGAAGGCTGAGTGTGGGGACATGTGGGCAAGAACAGCTTTGGGGTAGGGAATGAGGAAGCCCAAAAGCTGAGGACGGTGCCTGTGAGAGGGAAGGCAAGAGAAAAGACAACTGAGACTCCTTTGTTTGTTTTTCTAGACAGGGTTTCTCTGTGTAGCCCTGGCTGTTCTGGAACTGGTTCTGTAGACCAGGCTGGCCTCGAATTCAGAGGTATGCCTCCCTTTGCCTCCTGAGTGCTAGGACTAAAGGTGTCCCAAGTTGGAGACAAGTTGGAATCTTGGGATCCCTGGTGAGGAAGCAGATGAGAAGACCACAAGAAAGCGGGGACTCCTTTCCATGAGGAAGGAAGTTTGGGCATCCTCGGGCACAGTGGAATATATAGCTGGCCTCCTGGCCATGAGGTTTTCTTTTTTAACCTTTCATCTACATGTGTATATGGGCACATGCCACAGCACATGTGCTCAGAGGACAACCCTCAGGAAACCAGTTTTCTCCTTCCACCACTGGATACCAGGATCAAACTCGGCTTGTCAGGCTCGGCGGCAAGTGCCTTAACCCACTGCGCCATCCCTTTGGCCCCTAGCTATGAGTTCTTTGAACCTGTGACTTCCTAAGAGATGCTCTGTTTGCTCAGAGATCCTGGATGTTTTCTTTTCACAGTCATGACGGCAACATGTATTCATTACAGAGGAATCAAGTAAGTACAGACTTAAAAGAAAAAAAAAAAAAGCCACCGAACTATTCCCCCCTCCTGTGAAGCTTGCTGATGTCTCTTGGAAGCAGGTACTTATAAAAGATATTTCATAAGACTATCATACAAGTGGCTGTTGTTTGGCTTGTTTGCTTTGAGTCAGGGTCTCACTGTGCAGCCCAGGTCTGGCTTCCAGCTCTTGATCGCACTGCCTCAGCCTCCTATGTGGTTGGTAAAAGGGTGTGTCCCATCACACCCAGATACACGTATTGTTTTATAAGGTACCTTTTGCACTATAAATAGTCACTTGTGTCAATAAATAGACTTATGATGGTTCTCCTGGGAACTGCAGGGTTGGTGGCAGTGTGTGTGGAGGTTGGCCTGCCTTCTAGATGATGAACTTTGCCTTTCTTTTCCTATGCTGTTTTTCTCTGTAACTAAGAACTGCCTGGACGTCATGGGCACTAGGCAGGGACGTGATCTCTTTAGTCAAATGACAGGAGCCGGGAGGAAGGTCAGTCAGGGATGTATGAGTGACAAGGATCCTGGCCACAAAACTTTGTCCATATCCCTAAAGTTCTAAATCTAGGTGAAAAGCCATATAAGCTTTCTTGCTTTCTTTTTTTTTCCTTCTTTCTTTTTTTCTTTCTCTTTCTTTCTTTCTCTCGTTTTCTGAAAACTACAAAAAGGAAGAGATAGATAATCATTGTTAGCCTCGGGTATGTGGAGTGCAGAAAGCCAATAGGTAAGCAGGCTTAGTTAACCAGAACACTACAGACCTTTTTTCCTGAGTGGGGCCAGTAGGTATTGGCTAGGGCTTCTAAGGCAAAGGATACGTAAGAGCGAAGAACATATTATCCTTTTTAGGTGTGCTGCTCCTTTTAGATACAGGATTTGGCGCTAACAGGAACATGAGCCTGACAAAACGTATTAATTCTTGGATTTATTCCTAAGTAACTGTCTCTATACAACAGGTCTCCTGATGATGAGGGAAGAAAGGGAGTGTTCTTTTGTTCTATTTCCACCTCTCTTTCCTTGCCTGAATTTTCTCTCCCATCTCCACTCCCTGCTCTGATTTGATTACACATGATGTTTTTATATACCTGAGGGACTCCAATGGCAATGGGCACATTTAAACTGAGATTTACAATAAAAATGATACATAGTGTTCATTGGCTGTGCATTCTGGGTTGCTCAGTGCTATACATTTGTAATCTCATTCTGTCCTCGAATAAACTTACCCTACTTTATGGGCTGGACAGATGGCTCAGAGGTTAAGAGCACTGGCTGCTCTTCCAAAGGTCCTGAGTTCAATTTCCAGCAACCACATGGAGGCTCATAACCATCTATAGTGAGATCTGGTGCTGTCTTCTGGTATGGAGGTGTGCATGTGTATAGAACACTATATATACATGTGTTTATAAATATGTAAATATATATAATAAATTAATTTTTAAAAACCCTAGACTTAGATAATCTAGATAAGCCAGGTGTTGGTGGTACACACTTTTAAGACAGAGGCAGGTGGATCTCTGCGAGTTCAAGACCAGTCTGGATTACAGAGCTAGTTTCAGAATAGCCAGGGCTACACAGAGAAACCCAGTCTCAAAAAACAACAACAAAAAGTATAATATATATGTATGAGGTACTGGCTGCAGACCCCGGCCCTCAGAAACAGAGGCAGGCAGAGCTCTGTGAATTCTGCACCAGCCTACTCTACACAGTGAGATCCTGTTGAAAGAAAGAAAAAGATAAATTAAGAAAGGGAGAGAAGCTGGGCGTGGTGGTGCACATCTTTAATCCCAGCACTGGAGGCAGAGGCAGGAGGGTCTCTGTGCGTTCGAGATCAGCCTGGTCTACAGAGTAAATTCCAGAACAGCCAGGGTTGTTACATGGAGAAACCCTGTCTTGACCCAAAAGGGGGGGGGGAGGGTAGCTCTCCCTGGCTTGGCATCTGCAAAACAGGATTTGAACCCAGGCCCATCGACCCCAGAGCTCTTCCATTCCTCTGCTTTCTGTGACAGCTGGCTCAATTTGGGGAACTAGATGGATCAACACCAACAAAAATAATTTTAGAGTGAATGCTGGTGAAGTACATCTCATTCCTTCTCCATGTTTAATGTCAATTTAATATCTTGGCTAAGAGTACCTATTATAAAGCTATTTGCTCAAGGTTGTCCTCCTCCTACCCCACCCATCAGCAGATGATTTTTATTTATAGCTATATGTAAACATCCCGGGCAACGCAGACTCACAGGATTTATCATCTAAGCAATGATTCTCAAATTTGTCTTAGTGATTTTTTTTTTTTTGGTTTTGGTCCAGAAGGTAAAAGGATAATTTTTTTTCCTTTTAACTTATCTTTTGGCTTTTATGACAGGGTCTTACACTGCAGACCCACTTGCTTTAGGCTCATTATGTAGTCCAGGCTGTTCCTGAGGTGGAGGCAATCCCCCTGACTCATCCTCCTAAGAGCTGATATTGCAGGCATATCACTCCCAGTTGTTTTTAAATGCTTGTTACAAGTATTCAATACCAGCTCTTAAAATTGAGTCATTTGGGGTCAAATTATTTAAAACCAGATTAATCAAACCCAGCTTTCAGATCCTTTGATTATATTGGAATTCAACAGAGTACAAAAGCATTCTCGGTTTCTGATAAGGGAAAAGACACCCTGATTAGCATTGTTCTGTATTGTTTATGATCGGGTACGCCTTACTCCACTGCCTGAATGCTAATGAGAGCTTCCTGGAAGTCATTCCTCAAGAAGTTAAGTTGCAGCATCTAATTATTTGGCAGGATGTTTAAGTACATGTAATTATATCGTCCCTCCATTTTGTGAGGGTGGTGAGCCAAGCAACCTGCATCAAGAGAAAATAAATAACACATTAATGCTACCAGCAAGTAGTGCCTAGCTATAGCTAGTCCTTTGAAAGAGCCCTCATTATATAACCGTAGCATACATTGTGGGCACTCAGTACTTTTCAATCTGCCAAACTAACATCATCCCTGTCTTTGCAGGTGAAAAAAATGCAGGTTAAAGGAACGAATGTTGATCCTCTTCTCTATTTCAGTAACTGTATGACTCTGGCTGAGATCCTGGCAGTATAAAGTTCTCAGTCCTAACCATTATCTTCCCTTTCATGTGTGCCTGCCTGCTTCCTTTAGGACAGGACCAATTCTCACATGGGTCCAGTGCAACGGTGAAGAGTGAGACAAGGCAGCACAGTGAACATGGCTTTGTATCTATGGGCACCCAACAATTATTTGTTGATCTCACACAGTCTTAACTCTTATACTGATTATTAGAGGGAGGGGGGTGCAGTGCAAACCAGAGTCATAATCTGAGCTGAAAGGACTCTGGCAGAATAAGTATGTAAAGAGGCTTCAAGAAGAGTAGATCTCAGGTACTTTCTTTGGGCACACGAGTGGGAGGTACCCAGGGAAAGCAGAATTGGTCAAGCCAGTCCACCTGGCCAAGCAGGTTCTCCTTGATATAGGAGGATTCTCAGCTCCACCATTTGTGGATGGGGCCATTGAGGCCTTCTCTTAGCTTGTGGGTCACGGTGATAACCCTGGAGCTGTGTCTTTGATGTGTGACAGGCTTGACAGTTCCCCACAGTAGAGCTAGCTCAACTCTTGCCTTGACCGTCATGATTAATCAATCATCCTTTGGCTCCTAGAACTCTCAAACTCTGTCCGTTCCATGCATTTCCACCAGGGCAGCAGCCCCTTGTTTGTCTGCACGACCCCCTCAATCTAGACATAGAATCTGGTAAATAATTGTCGCTCTGTGGAGCCAAGTATTTCTGTAAAGGCAGACAGTGCAATGCGAACACGTTTTGCAAACCCCAGAGAGATTCATAACCAGGTCAAGGGCCGATTCTTAAAAAAAGAGTATCAGCTTCCTTTACAGAGCACACTGTAGCTGCTTCTACCAGCCCCAGAACACAGCTAGGACCTGTGTGTTCACGTTCTACCGCCCTGTTCTCCTCTCTAGGCCAGGATCATTTCCAGTGGGCACAGGATTCGGAGAAAAGTGCACACGATAGCTGCTGAAGGCCACAGGAGAGGAAGCCAGGCTCAGGACCAGGCCGTGATCGAAGGCCTACTTCGTCCCGGCCGTGGCGCGGGGACAGATGTGTGCTGGAGGTGTCAGGTGCGTGAGCGACACACCCCAGCAGGTACACCTTCCTTCGCCTACGAATGACCTAATTATGGGAGCCTGCAATGCCCAGGGCTGGGGAAGGTCACTTCAGGCAGCCTGCCACGAGGCGTCAGTTCTTGTCCCCAAAGATGTGGGACTCCCATGTGGTTCCCAGGGCTGCTGGATTAAGCGCCTCAGGTTTGCGACTGTTGTTTCAGTCATCAGGCTGCCAGGCTTCTGAGCGGTGGACCCCGGGCAGCCTTCCAGCGAGACCGCAGGTCACAAGCAGCCAGACCTCGCCTACCCAGACCGCGCATGCGCCGAGTGTGCGCAGGCCGAGGCCGTAGCTCCGCGATTACCCCGGTCCGCCGCTTCTAGCCCGGCGCCTGCTCCCGCTCGGTCCTTCCCTTCCCCCGCCGCCCTCCCCGCGGGAGGACCACGCCCCGAAAGCGAGGGCACTGCCTTCGGCAGCCTGCTCCGCTGCGCCTGCGCCTGGGCCGCACGGTGCGCAGCGCTGGGTCCCGGCCCCACTCCGTCGCCCTCCCCGCGGCTCCCTGACGCCGGCGTGACGTCACCACGCCGGGCGGCCGCCATTACAGAAAGCCGAGTCCCGAGCTAGGGCGAGCGGAGGAGGTACAGCGGCCGGCGGCAGAGCACTGCGGAGCGAGCCAGCGGGCCGGCGCCAGCGCCCAGCAGCCGCCAGGGGCCGCAGGGAGCACCCCGGGGAGCGGCGGCGGCGGCGTGTGCGTGTGGCCCGGGTGCGGGCGGCGGCGCGGGAGCAGCGCGGAGAGGCAGCCGATTCGGGCGGGCGGCATCATGGACGAGAAGTTGTTCACCAAGGAGCTGGACCAGTGGATCGAGCAGCTGAACGAGTGCAAGCAGCTCTCCGAGTCCCAGGTCAAGAGCCTCTGCGAGAAGGTGAGTTGCTCTAGGCCGCAGGTGCGGCCTCTGCCCGTGCCCTCCCGTCGGGAGGCCGCGGGGACGGTGCAACATGGCGGCACGGAGGCCAGGCCCCTCGAACCCAGCAGACCGGCGCCCGGCGCTCGGCGCTGCCCGCGGCGACTCGCGAGCGACCCGGCGCCCCCCGCCTCCCGCGCGCTGATTGGATGGCGCCGCCGCGGCCTAAAATGGCGCCGCGCGCTGGACTCCGGGCCTCGGAGCCGCCCGACCCGGCGCTAGGGAGTAGGGGGAGGCCGGGACCCTTCGTGGCCCTGCCCGGGCCTGGCAGTGCTTTGCGCCCAGGAACAGGATCAGGACCCGAGCCGAGGTGGAGATGAGGCATTGCGCTTGCACTCGGGCTTGCTTCATGGAGCCGGCGATGCCCACAGGGGCCCCCACGGGCTGGCTTGTAGGCCAGGCCCCGGCGCCTGTGGAAAGGTCACATCGCGTTGGTGTCAGCCTCCACACGCCAGCTCCCTCGGAGTCCCGTTGAAAGTGTGCGTTTAACGATTATGAAAGGAGTCGCTAACCCAATTTCTACGAAGGTCACGGTGGTAGTTTCAAGGGAGGAGTATAAAGTTTGCATAGTTGGAAGAAATGGAGGCTTTGGTGAGTCATACTACACTAAGAGCTTTGGGATTGGAAATCCAGTGTGACTTTAATTTATGATGTATATGCTGACTCAAGTTGGGTAGTGTGAAACCCTTCTCTGTGGAACACACTTGGCTTGGTGCCATTTACTTTTAGAATGAGCAACACAAACGGCGAGAGAGTCAAATTCTGTATCCTCCTCTGGGTTGCAAAAGTTTCTTGATTGTGTTTTTGTGACTACAAGCATTGCTAGTAGTTCCCGTGTTGACCTCTTTCTGTATTTCAGACATGGTCCTGGGTCCACTGAGCGAAGTGATAACTATGCTTTCGAGCTCAGGCCACCTCGTTCCGTTGGTTTCCCCCAAGAATTGGGGAAGCAGGTTGTTCAGCTGTAGGTCTTGTTGTGTTTTTGAAGTCTCAATTAATACAATTTTCTAATATAAAATGTTTGTCTCAGCCGGGCTTTAATTCCAGCGCTCAGGAGGCAGAGGCAGACGCAGACGGAACTCTGAGGCCAGCCTGGTCTACAGAGCGAGTCTAGGACAGCCAAGGATACACAGAGATGCCCTGTTTCGAAAAACCGAAAATAATATATTTGTCTCCCGGCCATCTTGGCTTCACTTTTCACAATTAATTAAACGTTTAATTTTGATGCAGAATTATGTTAGTAATTTGTATTAACAGGAAGAAATTTTGGGGCATTATTGTGCTCATGCCTTTGTAGTTCCATGTAAAAAGAGGTTCTTGTGTTTGATAACTATTTTCTGACGACACAGTTTTGCAGAGCCTCCTGAGAACAGTTGGGTTTAGGTCAGGTGTGGATCTGTCCCACTCTGTGCAAAGCTTTCTTTCCTCCCGGATCCTTGGCTGCCCCACTGCTTTGAATGGAGCCAGGGTAGCTTTGAATTTGTGGGAGTCCTTGTGTCTCAGCTTTCCAAGTGCTGGGATTTCTTGTGGGCTGTACCACACCCCACTTGAATCTCTAGTATTTTGGTCTTTGTTTCTCTCACATCAAACAAGATTGGTATTTTTAAAGTGTAGAAATAAGCTTTTAAAAAATTACTTATTGTCAGGCCTTAATCTCTAATTGCTGACTCGGAGTGTGTGGCTTTATGTGAACATTTTTGAGTCAGCTAGATGGCTAGTCATTTGTCTGGAAGGAGTAAGACCACTCAATCAGCTGTCAGACTGGGACACCATTATTTTTTGTTTCCCATTTGAGTGATTGTAGCTGGAAAACATTTTGTTTGGTCCTTGCCTCTGTACTATAAAATAGTTAAAATATGTTCTGAGTATCCAAGACTTGATATTCTTGTTAAGGGAATCAGAAGAATAAATTATACCTATTCTCAAGGAACTTTTAATTTAATTGGAAAGACTAGGATGGCATTGTCAAATTAACACGATTTAGAGCAGCAGTTCTCACCCTTCCTGATGCCGTGACCCTTTAATACGGTTACTCATGTTGTGACCCCCAGTCATAGAATTATTTTGTTGCTACTTTATAACTGTAACTGTGCTGTTTTTGAATCATAATGCAAATATCTGATATGCAGGATAGCTGTGTGATATGTGACCCCTATGAAAGGGTCATTCCGAAGGGATCTCGACCCATAGGTTGAGAACCTGTGCTCTAGGGTCCCTTGGATAGGGAGTCACAGGAATTGCCTACATCAGGTTGGCCTCTGCGTATGTTTTAGGAGTATCTTCATTATGTTGATTTAGAAGAGCTGCCTACTGTAGATGGCATCATTCCTTAGAGTGGGGAGGAGGGGTCCTCAATTGTGTAATTGTAGAGGAAGCTTCCTTTGGTAAAGGTCCCCAGTGACCTGAGATTGACTCCTTCCGGACCTACGTGATAGGAAGAACTTACTCATTCGAGTTGTCCTTTGACCTGTACTGACAAGTAAATGTAATTTTAGAAGTGTGAGTGCTCAATTCATTGCTGTTTCTGATTATGTGATTTGTGCACCTCCCTCAAGCCTCTGCCACTGTGGCTTCCCTGCTGTGGGACTGGGACTGTGAACCAACATAATTCCATGATTCTATCTGGAATCAAGGCAGGGGCAGGCGAATCCCTGATCTACAGGAGGAGTTCATAGACAGCAAGGACTACACAGAGAACTCCTGTCTCAGGAAGGAAAAACAGATCTCCCCAAAGTGATTTCTCTTGATGTCTTTATTACAGCAGCAGGAAACTAAACTAAGTATGGAAATGAATGAATAGGACATGGACCATCAAGGAGTTTGCTTTGGAGACTTAAAGATACTAGAGAACAGAGGTGGGGTGAGGGCTGAAGCTTAATGGATCCAGTGTTTCTTTCTCACCTTTTCATGAAACTCAGATGTGAGACTAGTCAGCTTTAATATATTTTTCTCAATATGTACGGATGTTGGGGGGGTGTGTGTGTGTTATGTATGCAGATATGTGGGAGGGGGTGCCCATGGAAGCCAGAGAGGGTGATGGATCTCTTGGAGCCTGGTGGTTTTGATCCCAACTTCAATCCTCTACAAGAGTAGCATAGACTCTTAACCACTGAGCTATCTCAGTAGCCTAAAGTTTTAATTTTAGAGCCACATTAAAAAAAAAAAAAATACTTGAAGCCAGGTGATGGTTCATGCCTTTAATCACAGTACTAAGGAAGCAGAGGCCAGACCTATTTCCCTTGTCCCCAAAATAAGTTTCCTTGAAATAGATTCTTTTGGTGAATGTTGTTGGTAAAAATAAAAATACGGTCTTTTTTTTTTTAATATTTATTTGTCTTTATATCTGTATGTGCACCTGCACGTCAGAAGAGGGCATCAGATCACATTATAGATGGTTGTATGCGACCATGCGATTGCTGGGAATTGAACTCAGGACTTCTGGAAGAGCAAGATAGTGCTCTTAACCACTGAGCCATCTCTCTAGCCCTCGTCCTTTTCTAATACTCTCAATAGCTCCCAAATAATGACACAGAAACCTGTTAAATTTGTCAGTAAGCTTTAAGCACTATAGTTGGGCAGGTTCTCAATAATTTTAACCCAACTGTATGCTGACTTGTCCTACTTCCCAGCCGTATTCCCCTGTTACCTGTCAGCTACTTCTGCTCCATCTTTGTCCTCATGTCCATTTCCTTGTGAGGACTTCCTTATGGCCACTTTCTCAAGGCCACCTTCTCTTGGGATTGCAAGTCCCGCCTCAACTAACATTTTCTCTCTCTCTCCCCTTCCCTCTCTCCCTTCTCCCCTTCTCATTTTCTAAGACAGGGTTTCTCTGTGTATCCTTGGCTCTTTGTATCTGGACTCTTTGTAGACCAGGCTAGCTTCAAACTCAGAGATCCACCTGCCTCTGCCTCCCAAGTACAGGTGTTAAAAGACATGCAACACCAAGCCAGCTTGCTGTTCGGCTCTTTATTAGCCTATCAGAGATTATGGAGAACAATTTTACACATTGAGACACGAGATTCTTCAGTTATAATGACAATGCCCATGTCTACACTCTGACCAGATTTCTGGGTAAAGCGTCTAAATACACAGTGAACAAAACCATCTCTCAACAGTTGTTACCCAATTTCCTTGTTTTTAATTGTATTTCGACTTTTGGTGACTATACGCTTGTCAAACAATACTAGATGTTTTAGGCAGTGAGATGGATGCTGTGGTATACCTTGTACTAGTCCTAGTAAAACAAAAACTTACGTCCCTCTTGTAATGCTTTATTGCCAATTGTGAAAACTACACTTAGTTTTTGGTGCAATTGCCTTCTAAATATTTGTTTGATTTCTGAGACAGCTGTGTTTCTGTACCTCAAACTGACCTCAGACTCACCATCTTCCTGCTTCAGCATCCTGAAGGCTGGGATTGCAGATATATACCACCATGTCCAGCTTGAACAGAAAAATTGAAAATAATAAGCTGAATTTTCCACCACTTTAGTAGTGCTTGTTAAAGAACTACGCCCATCAAAGATAACTATTGATGCCCTCCTTATAAGAAGGAATGAGAGCATCAGAAGTCTCCTTTATGTAAAGATAGAAATAAACCCCAAGTGCTCCCTGTGGTTAAACAGCTTCAGAAGTCTATTCTGGTGCCTTGTCAACAGTAGCAGTGTTGCTTCAAAGCAGAAAGGATCCAAATGTGTATCCTAACAGTAGTGAGCATGGTTTTTATGTTGCTGACTCATTACAAAGAAAGATGGGCTTCAGGTTTCTATCCAAGCTAAGCTTACTGTGTGTACAAGTATGTACCTTGCTGTTTCAGGGAGCTGGGTGTTTTGGGTAAACATAAGCAGTTCCATCTTAGGCACAGTCCCATCAACAAATTGAAAAAGTAAGTCCTACTAACTTGCTGGGTGGTCATGCATGTCTGTCATCCCAGTACTCTGGAGGCTGATGGCTAAGAGTCAGGAGCAGATGGATGTCAGCCTAGTCTACACAAGTGTCTTTAGTTCCAGCACTTGGGAAACAGGCAGGTGGATCTTTGAGTTCAAGGACAGCTAAGGTTATGTCAGAGGTGTCCTGTCTTAAATGAGTATAAATGAGTAAGTAGAGCAGCGGTTTTGTTTTTTCGCTACGTGGTCTTTTATTCTATAACTTAAGCACTGCCTTGGCTTGGATGTCAGTTTGGACTTTGGAATTTCAGGCCTTCCAAATAACATTGAAGAATATTTTTAGTTTTTTGTTTGTTTTTGTTTTTTTTTTTCCCTCAGAGGTGTTCTTGACCTAGGTATGCAGTTGTCCATTGCTTTGCAAACATTATAAATAAAATAGTTGTTAATATGTCATTTAGTTTTAACATTTGTTACTTGAATTGGAAAAGGGGAAGCCACTTACTTAATTTGATAAGCTGACTTTGGTTTTTTTTAGATGGTTTCTCTGTGTAGGCCTGGCTATCCTAGAATTCGGTCTGTATTCCAGGTCATCTTTTAATTGTGGATGGTTGTAAGCCAAGTGGGTACTGAAAATCAAACCCAGGTCCTTTGCAAGAACATGAGCTCTAAACTGCTAAGCCGTCTCTCCAGCCCCCAAGATTTAATTATTATATGAAGTAATACATTTCTGGACTTAATTTAAAAGGCTGTTTGGCTGTTTCCACAGCAGTAGTTAAAATACTAAGGACAAATAGGTAGGAGGCATGTTATACTTTGGTGTAGTTACTGCTGTTGCTTGTAGATATAAAGCAAGGGCTCAGAGTGGCTGGTGAGGGGAGATGGAGTTAGGTTGCTTGGAGTTGTGACTTCTAATCCCAGTGTTCCCATCTTGCTTTCCAGTCCCTGTTGAGGTGGTAATAAGGAACGATGCATGTCTGAATTGTGTGCTCAGTGGTTCTGTAAACTGAAGCATTGTGTTGCTACTGCTGCAAAATTCCATTCATGTCAGATAGTGTCTCACGTCTTAGAAACATGAAAATGAAAGTATTTTCATGTGGCTAACTTCATTTGTCTCTCAAATAAGATTGGTATGATGAAAACCATAGGTGGTTTTTTTTTGTCATGTATTATAAATCATGAGAGAATAGGCTGTAAAAGACTGATGACTTCTGTTGCCATTGGCATTTATAAAAATGCTGTTCTTTCATCTCCAAAGCCTCCACACACCTGTGAGGTTGTTCCATGTGTTCTGGCGTAGGGTAGTGTGGCAGCTTGAATTAGCTGAATGAGAGACACCGTAGTTAAGTTTACATGCTGATTTCCTGGTCCTCTCTGTTCTCTGCTAAGGGTCCAGAATTCTGTCTCAGATACTGGCCATACAGGTGGTACATAGTGGCAAGAATGATGGGACCTGGAAACCAGACCTGGTAGTGCCTAGAGTCAGTCCTGGCTATTTAGAGGTTGAGGCAGGAGGATTGCTTATTCAAAACCAGCCACGTGGTTTTGAGACCCTGTCTCAAAATAAGTGGAGAGAAAGCTGGGGCTGTAGTTGAGTCCTGCAGCACCTGCCTGGCATGCACAAAGCCCAGACACAGGTAGAGGGAGGGCCATCCTGTAGGAGTAATGGCCAGCAGTCATTTCTGGGTCCATTCTGGTCTGTTTTGTGGCAGCCAGTACTTTCCCTTTTTCGTTGTAAATCAAATTTGTCAGAGTTAACAGTGAGGTTTCCTTTTACTGTGTAGAAAATGAGCAATGAATTTTGAGTTGAGTCTTTGCTCCTTCTGTGACTATTTCTTTTATTTCCATTTTTTTCTTTAAAAATTAAATACAATTCAGCCAGTCTTCTTATTCCTTTGCTATATCTGAGCTGGGCTGGGTTTAGGAGAGGGGACTGTTTTGTTGCTGGTGTCATTGTTTTAAATAGCTTTCTTCATGGGAGTAAGGTAGGCTAAAGAGGGGAGGACTGTAGCTGCCAGTTTAGGGATGAGAGGAGACTGTTGAACAGTCTGGGATTAGTAACTGCTTTATTTACTCACAGTACAGTGGCATTATGTATTTATAAATTGGGGTTGTGTGTTGGAATGGGTGGACACAGTAGAGAGCATGTTTCTGAGTCCTGGGTATTTGTAAATTAAATGACCAGTTGGCCGTGTCTCCTCCATTCCCTCCTGTTTCAGTCAATTCTAGTATAGATGACATTTTTTTAAGTCCATATCTCACAGGTGCTAATCTTACCCTTGTGTTGGGGCAGAGCAAAAGACTGCAGGCCTTGGCTCTAGGCTGCCCAATAGTTTGCCTGCGTAAGGGCACTTGCAAAGTTGAGTTCACAAAGGCTCTGCAGAGTTGGTAGTGCTTCTGCTTTGTATTCTGTTGGCCAGTCCCTGTTAGACCCCCACTGCTGACTGTTGTCTTGATGGCACGTCTCTGCGCAGTTATTAGTTGAGCTCTCACTCTAAGCACAGTCCAGCCCATGCTTTAATGCCAGTGCAACACTTGGAGCCACGAAGAAGGAAGGAGGAGATTTTAATTTATTTATGCAGGGGTTGAGTGTGGGAAGTTGATTCTCTCCTTCTGTCAAGAGGAGCCCAGGGGTTAAATTCAGTTTGTCAGGTTTGGCAGCCAAAGCCTTTACCTGCTGAGCCATCTTGCCCTGACAAGAAATATTAAAACCAACATTAGCTTCTTTACATAAGATGATTGATGGTTAGTGATCTCCTTCCAGAGACTGCCGGGGCAGAATTTATGAAATACAGACCTGAATTTGCGTTTAGGGATGGCCAGGAACAATTCCTTCACTTTCTTTGTCCTTTTGATGAACAGCTTGAAATATAAATACATACAAGGAGTTTGACACAGAATCATGTACTTCTAAGTCAGCAGGTCTCACCAGTGGGTTTCATATCAGATAATTACATTAGGATTCATTGCAGTTATGAAATAGCAACAAAATAATTTTATGGTTGGGTGTTACTACAACATGAGGAACTGCATTAAAGGGTTGCAGCATTAAGAAGGTTGACAACCACTGTTTTGCTTAAATAGATGGCTAACTTTTTCTACAGTGCAAGTTAGCTATAAATGACAAAGCTTTGGACCCCTCAAGGAAATGATGAGTAAATGGCCAAAGTTTCAGTATGTGCAATTGGTTGTGTATCTAATTTAAAGTGGTCTGCCTTTCCCTGATCCTTAGTCTGCTTTGTTCAGTCTGTTCTCTTTTCCACCTTACTTACAGCCTTTCTCTTCTCCTTTGCCACGGGAATGACCTGTTTTGTACACCAGTGTCTAGTAGCTAGCACAGGCTGAGTCATTTGGTTGTTGGTTTAGCAAATAAATGTCTTCTAGTATACATTTTTTAGCATATGTAGATGTTGGTTGACTGAAAGATAGTTTCTGAAAGCAGCCTAGAAAGCATGTATGCAATATTGAGTATTCTAATTTTAAAAACAAGAACTTTATTTTTTATAAGAAAATAGAATGAAATGAGAAAAAAATTTAAATGTCTTAACCTCCAAATAAACCAAGACCAAGAAAATCCAAGAATGTATCATTAGGTGCTCTTTTTGTTTCTTTTAGAACTTACCTGTGAATATTTTTGTGTACCACTACTCTTCATTGCTCTCAGGAGCCAGAAATGTTGGGTCATATAGAACTGGAGTTACAGATAAGTTTGAGCCACCATGTGGGTTCTGGAATTGATTCTGGGTCCTCTGAAAGCACAGTCAATGCTCTTGACCACTGAGCCATCTCTCCAGCCCACATGCTGCTCATGTGAATGCTACTCAGTCAGTATTCTAATTAGATGGAAATTTGATAGCCTTTACAGTTGATTCTGATAATTGAAGGTGATTGAATGTCATCTTGGTACATATTCTCTAGATGTTCACCATAAGTTAGCCAATGGATGGAATATAAGCATATATTGTCTTATAATATAACTGGTGGGTAGGTAAGTCCCTTGCCAGCAAACTAGAATCTACATAATGGAATGAATCACAGGCACACACAACACACAAATGTAGTTAAAATTTTTAATGTTTGTCTTGTGTTGCAATTGCCTGTAGTTTCATATTTTGCATTAATATGAACAGAAGCATTTTGTTGGTTCTGATGCTGAATGTATTGCTTTATTTTTATTTTATTTTTTTTTATCTGTAGGCTAAAGAAATCCTGACAAAAGAATCCAACGTGCAAGAGGTTCGATGTCCAGTCACTGTGTGTGGAGATGTACATGGGCAATTTCATGACCTCATGGAACTCTTTAGAATTGGTGGTAAATCACCAGATACAAATTACTTGTTTATGGGAGACTATGTGGACAGAGGATACTACTCAGTTGAAACAGTTACACTGCTTGTAGCTCTTAAGGTAATTTTACTTTTTTTGTTTGGATCTTATAAAGTAGGTGAGAGCCCCTGGAATGTTCTTTTCCTACCTTGATTTTATTATATTCATCTGAATGTTATTTGAAGGACAAACTAATACATTTAGGAATGCAAATAGTTCAAGTGTCAACTTAATCATTATGTCTGCATTTGGAACCAGAGGGTGGTTCAGAACACGGCCCAATGGGATACCGGGGGACGGGGGATTGTTGTTATTGTTCAAAACAGGGTTTCTCTGTTGGCTGTGTTGGGACTTACTCTGTAGACCAGGCTGACCTCAAACTCGGATATCCCCCTGCCTCTGTCTCCCAAGTGCTGGAATTAAAGGCATGTGCCATTACTGCCTGGCTCTTTAGGTTTTTGTTGTTTTGTGACACAGCTCAGGCTTGCTATGTAGACCAGGCTGGAACTCAGAGTTCTTAGCCTAGTAATGATTAAAAATGACAGCTGAAGTCTGTAGTCCCAGTGAGGCCAAGGTAAAAGGCTTGAGAGTTGAAGCCAGCCTGGCTTATTAGTAAAAATAATAATAATAATAATAATTAAAAGAAGCAGGTTTTAGAATCCCATACTTGCCATTTGTAGCTCTGAAATGTAGAGGCAGAGTCAGCACTGTGGCATTGACCTTAAAGTGGAATGCGGCCTCTGCCTTAGAATGTTGGTTGGCTTTACCGTCTCTGAAGGGGAGGCTATACCCTTCTTCGTAGGCAACAGGCAATTCATTTTCATTACAGAATATTTTGAACAAGAAACTTGCTGTCAGCAGTTTTCTAATTAGAGTTTTAGCCAGAGCTGACTTTGATTAGCATCTGCATTGCATAGAATACTAAGTGGAGAGTTTGGCGTAGGGCAGTTTAGTGGTGGGCAGTTTGTGCGGTAACTCCAGATGCTTTGGAAGAAGCTGATAGCCCAGGATCGTTTGAAAGGAGTGGGCTGCCTTTAAGAGTTCATGTACCGCTGGGCTTGGTTGGTACAGTTTTAATTTCAGCACTCCAGAGGCAGAGGCAAGCCAATCTCTTGAGTTCAAGGGTAGCCTGATTGACATAGAATGCTCTCACCAGCCAAGGCTACATGGTGAGGCTCTGTCTCAAAAACAAACAGCAGCAACAAAATTCATTAGCCAAGGAATAGACTGCATTGTGTTTTCCTAAATGTCATAAGCCCAAATCCTAATTTTCTGTACCTCAGAGTGTGACTACTTGGTGCTGGCCCTTTACATGTATAATTAAATAAAATGAGGTCACATGGGTATGCCTTGATGTATTATGAGTAGTTCTGTTGTTAAAGAGGTTAGGGACCTGGGAGATGGCTCAGTTGGAAAACCTGAGTTCAATCCCCAGAACCCATTATTTAAAATGCCACACATGAAGGTATGCACCTATAATCTAAGCCCAGAGGCAAAGACAGAAGAATTCGTGAGGCTTCCTGGCCAGGTAGCCTAGCCTAATGAGGTCTAGGCCAATGAGACACTCTCCAAGCAAAGAGGGCCTAGAAACCGATGTGGCCGCTTCTGAGGATGACCCCAGAGGTTGTCCTCTAGCCTTCAGGTGTGCTTGAACATAGGGAAGATGGCACCTCACATGAAGAAGACAGCTGTCTGTAAATCAAGAAGACCCCAGCTTGATGACACCTCGGAGGAAAAGCACCTTTGTGATGTATGGGTCCACTCTTAGACTCACAGCAGTTCTTAGCCAGTGAACACTGGGAAAGATGGCCCTTTCTCAAGTGATGTCTGAAATACATCAGAAACAGATTCTTGGTTTAAATTAATAGCAAAGGCTGCACATTGAAGGAGAAAAAAATATTTGTGCTTGTGATTACACTCAGGTTTGTTAGGTATGTTCACAGAATGATCCAGGAGCTGGAAATTCAGCCCAGTTTCTAGAGGATTTGACCCCCAGCACAGTGTAAGGGCGCAGTGATACAGGTTTATACTTCTAGCATTCAGGAGATGGAGGCAGAAGAAACAGTTTAAGGCTAACAGTGCCTCAAAAATAAAACCGGTGCCTGGTACAAAGGCACATATCTGTAATCCCAGCACTCTTGGGAGACAGACAAGCAGATCTCCATGAGTTTGAGGCCTGCCTGCTCTATAAATGAGTCTAGGACAGCCAAGACTACACAGAGAAATTCTGTCTCAAAACAAACAAACAAAATCTTAATTTTGATGAATTCTGGTTTTATAAATAATGCCTTTTTTTGTTGTTGTTTTAAGCCTCTTAATGAGATTTTTTTTTGTGGTGGCGTTTTGTTTTTGATTGTACAGGGTCTCTGGCCAAGGCTGTCCTCCTGTTGGTTGCAGTCTTTTTAGTTTCGGCATTAGGAATGTGTGCAGCCATGTCAGGACAGATCTCTTGAGACAGGATCACACTGTGTAACCTGAATGAGCCTGGAGCTTCTGATCCTTCTGCTTCTCCCAAACGCTGGGATTGTAGGCATGGACCGCTATACTAACCTTAGCTAGATACTGTAATTTTTAATGGGCAGAGTACTTAAGGGTATATCATCCTAGAAGAGATTGGTTATTAAGAACATAGTTAACCATTATTAGTTATTAGGGAAATCTATATTAAAGTCACAGATGCCAGCTTCTTCATGTCTTTTACTAACATAGTGGCTACAGTCACTACCAAGTATAGATGAATACGCTAGGAAATTGGTCTTCTAATCCATTCCTGTCAAGAATGCAAATGGTCTAGCCACTTTGAAGAATTTTGATAAAGTTGCACATAAACCAGTCATGTAGCCCAATAGCCACTCTCTAGGAATATGTTGAAGAGAAATAAAGCACATGAACAAATGCGCTCAGTAATTAGACAGGAAGACTGGAGCAAGTACAGAAAACATGGGCTGTGGCTACCCTGTGGGCTAGTGTGCAGTTGTGAACAGAGCACACCCCCATCCGCTGCAGCATTGTGACTTCAGGGTAGAGCTCCAAGGAGTACGTAGCACAAGAAGCAATGTTGTAATTTCTCACTTACATTAAATGACTAGAAAAGTATTTTTCAAGACACAAATGTAAATTAGTGGTTGTCAGGAGCTGGGAGAGTAAGAGTGGGGAGGGATTGCAGCTAGGCATGAGAGATCTTCTCGAGTAATACAAGGCTCTAAACCTGGGTTGTGAAGATTGTTGCATAACTAAATTTAGTAAAAGCCGGAAAATGGCTGGTTTTTATTTCATACAAGATGGTGCAGGGAGCTTGGTTTTAATTGAGATGATATTGATAAACATTTATAATTACCAGGTAGTAGTGGCACACGCCTTTAATCCCAAAGCTCAGGAGGCAGAGGCCTGTGGATCTCTGAGTTTGAAGACAGCCAGGGCTACACAGAGAAAACCTGTCTTGTAATACAACAATTTTAAAAAGTTTATAATTTGATTCTAGTTTGTTGAATTGTAGAGATGTGTACTTCACCTTCTTTCCCTTCTTAGTTGGAACACTGGATTTTCAAATCCTATAGAAAGCTTTATAAAATGTTGTTTGTTTTGTTTTTGGAAAGAGCTAGTATGTGTTATCCATTTTACTTTAGGTTCGTTACCGTGAGCGTATCACCATACTTCGAGGCAATCATGAGAGCAGGCAGATCACACAAGTTTATGGTTTCTACGATGAGTGTTTAAGGAAATACGGCAATGCAAACGTTTGGAAATACTTCACAGACCTTTTTGACTATCTTCCTCTCACTGCCTTGGTGGATGGGCAGGTGTGTGTACCATAAAACTCACTATTGGTTTTCCTTTTTCCTAATCTGCTGTCTTAGTGTTAGGGGCCACTGATTTTCCACCCTTATAGCTTATATCCCTCTGGGGATACTCTTTGGTAAATATTGATAGTACTCTTTTTAAAATCTTACTTCTATGTATTAGGTAGTAAACTGTACAGTATAGGATCATGGGGGTGGAAAATGTAATCCATTCAGCGTTGGGGGCTGTTTGTAGAGGGGTCTGAAAGATGTAATGGGCTGTTTGCCAGTCCTGGTAGATTGTACATACAAACTTGGAAGAATATTCTGAGTATGAAGAGGACTACCAGTATCTGGAGGGACTGTGGATGAAGGTTGAGATGTGGAAGGATGTTGAAGGAGATGTGGCTAAATGGTTAAATGGTGGAGGCTCCTGCCAAAAGTGTAGTCCAAATATTTTAGCTTCTCTTAAGTGTAATTACCATTTATAATCAATCTTTTCAGATCTTCTGTCTACATGGTGGTCTGTCCCCATCCATAGACACACTGGATCACATCCGAGCACTTGATCGCCTACAAGAAGTTCCTCATGAGGTATGACTGATAAATTCTCAGACTCTTTAGGAAGAAAATTGTTTAGCTGTGGCATGATTATAAGTTCGCTCCGATTTTCAAATGAAGTGAGATGTGAACCCCTACCATTGCTCAGAGTAAGGTTAGAAACTTTCTCCTAAAGAGGACCTGGGTAGGATGACCAATCCTCGCTTAGAAAGACAAATGGCATGGGCATTGGATGTAGGAGAAAACAAGTAATAGGAGCCTACCACAGAGGGCCTCGGAAAGACTCTACCTAGCGACATATCAAAGCATATACTGAGACTCATAACCAAACCTTTGGCAGAGTGCAGGGAATCAATCATATGAAAGAAGGGGGAGTTAGTATGATCTGGAGAGGATAGGAGCTCCACAAGGACCGAATAGATCAGGGGTCTTTTATGATACTGTTTCTCCAACCAAGGACCATGTATGGATATAACCTAGAACCTCTACTCAGATGTAGCCCATGGTAGCTCAATATCCAAGTGGGTTCCCTAGTAAAGGGAACAGGGATGATTTCTGACATGAACTCAATGGCAGGCTCTTTGACCTCTCCCCCACCCCCGGAGGGAGGAGCAGCCCTCCTAGGCCACAGAGGAGGATTTGGCAGCCAGTCCTGAAGATACCTGATAAATCAGGGTCAGATGAAAGGGGAGAAGGTCCTCCCCCATCAGTGGACTTGGAAAGGGGCAGGAAGGAGATGAGGGAGGGGGATACAGCTGGGATATAAAGTTAATAAACTGTAACTAATATTAAAAACAACAACAACAAAAACCTTTTCCTCATCACCACTAGCCAGCCCTTCTGTCTAAGAGTGAAACTCAGATACACAAAGCAAATAGGACAAGTTACTGATAGAGTACACCTATTGATATCCGAGTGCCTCCTGGGATCTCTTCTCATTTTAGAGACACCTTAATTGCAAAGTTCATGCTGTGTTCAGTGGGCGCATTCAAAATGTGATTTTGTAGAGTGTTGCCCCTGGTGAATTCTAAAGTGAAAATTTTTCTACACTTGGAAAAGTCAGTTTGTAATTTGTACCTGCTTTTTAGGGTCCGATGTGTGACTTGCTGTGGTCAGATCCAGATGACCGTGGTGGCTGGGGGATATCTCCTCGGGGAGCTGGTTATACCTTTGGCCAAGATATTTCTGAGACATTTAATCATGCCAATGGCCTCACGTTGGTGTCCAGAGCTCACCAGTTGGTGATGGAGGTATGTTCTTTTCTTCAAATGGTTAAACCAACTTCTTAAGGAGCTGAAGGAAAGGAGTTTGACGTTCGTGCTGTAGAATCTGCCACTGGAGCTAAACCCTTTTCAGTAGATGCACAGTTAATGAAGGCCAAGTTTGTGGTGACTGTGGTGCATATATTTAATGTATCTTCAGATTCTTAATGACTTTGAGGGACTTGAGATTTGATGATGAAAGGGTTAAGATGTAGAGCGATGAAGAGGAGGTATATTGCAGTTGTTTATTTCATATATATTTAGTAGGTCTGTGTGTGTACGAAAATGAAGAAAAATCAAAATGTTGATGTGGTCCTTTGGATAACTAGGTTGTAGGTGATTTGAAAGAAGTCTTTCCTCTGAGGGCTCTCTCTTGAAACATTGGCTACCATACTTTGATAATGAGGACATGGAACCTTCAAACTAAAGCAATGAGCAATCTCTTCTATAAGGTGTTGTCAGTACTGATAGTCAGCCAAGTGTGGTTCATGCCTCAGTAGTTAGCTAGCTAGTTAATTAATTTGGCGGAAGCAGAACTGCCTTGTAATCCAGACCAACCTAGACTGCATAGTGAGAACCTCTTTCGAAAAATAAAAGTTCATTTTTAGCAGGCAAATGGTGGGACCTGGAAATGATCCTCCTGAGTGAGGTATCCCAAAAGCAGAAAGACAAACATGGTATATACTCACTTATATAGACCTATAAGATAGGATAAACATACTGAAATCTATACACCTAAAGAAGATAAACAAGAAAGAGGACCTGGGGTAAGAGGATTAATCCTCACTTAGAAAGTCAAATGGGATGGACATTGGATATAGGAGAAAACAAGGATCAGGACAAGAGCCTACCACAGAGGGCCTCGGAAAGACTCTACCTAGCAGGGTATCAAATCAATATTAAGAAACATAACCAACCCTTTGGCAGAGTGCAGGGAATCATATGAAAGAAGGGGGAGTTAGTATGACCTGGAGAGGACAGGAGCTCCACAAGGACCAAATATATCAGGGCACAGGGGTCTTTTATGAGACTGTCTCTCCAACCAAGGACCATGTATGGTTATAACCTAGAATCCCTGCTTATATGTAGCAAATGGTAGCTTAATATTCCAAGTGGGTACCCTAGTAAGGGGAACAGGGACTATTTTGGACATAAACTCAATGGCTGGCTCTTCGACCTCCCCGTCCCCCCTCGAGGGAGGAGCAGCCTTGCTAGTCCACAAAAGAGGACATTGCAGCCATTCCTGAAGAGACCTGATAAGCTAGAGTTAGATGGAAGGGGAGGAGGTCCTCCCCTATCAGTGGACTTGGAAAGGGGCAGGGAGGAGAAGAGGGGAACAGGGAGGGAATACTGGAGGGGGCTACGGCTGGGATACAAAGTACATAGCCTGTGATTAATATAAAATAAAAATGTTAAAAAAAAAAAAGAAAACATCCTGTGAAAAATTACACACAATTTTAAGGCCCAGTATTATTTTATCACTTATAAACTGAGCATGTTTTTAAAGAAAACTTTGACAAATTTGCAAATAAATACTTATGGAAATGTTACTTTTTTAAAAAAATTTATTTTAAATCAAGTTTAAGGTCATGTTAAGACATTTATAGAAGCATTTGGTGATAGATAATATGTAGGTTGATTGCTTGTATTTGGTTGGTTGTTAAGTAAGCTTTTTTACTTTCCTGCCTTTTTTTTACAGGGATATAACTGGTGCCATGACCGGAATGTAGTAACAATTTTCAGTGCTCCAAACTATTGCTATCGTTGTGGTAACCAAGCTGCAATCATGGAACTTGATGACACTCTTAAGTATTCTTTGTAAGTATCTACCTTGAGCTAGAGCTCTGTGTTGTCCATCTCTGGTTGAACCAGACTGCAGCTTTACTTTTTAAGTTTTCGTAGAAATGGACCTACACATAACAGAAATTAGCTTCTCTTATTTGGAGCCTAGTATAAATTACTAGGTCCTCAATTTCTTGTTTGAAACAGGGTCTTGGGGTTGGAGAGATGGCTCAGTGGTTAAGAACACTGTCTGCTCTTGCAAAGGATCCGGGTTCAATTCCCAGTACCCACATAGCAGCTCACAACTATCTGTACTGCCAATTCCAAGGGATCTGACACCTTCACACTAATGTACATAAAATGAAATTATTTTTTTTAAATGAAACAGGGTCTTACTATGTAGCTCTGATTTTCCTGGAGTTCACTGTGTAGACCAGGCTGGCCTCCAACCCACAGAGATCCACCTATTTCTGCCTCCCAAGTGCTGGGAATAAAGACCTGTGCCACTGTGCTAATTGATCTGCAACTTCCAAACCTATGTTTTTACTATGGAGGTAGTTAAGTGTATTTTAGTGAGAAATTACATCAGTGTGCCAGACACTTGAGTGATCTTATTAGAAAGGCTCCCATTGTGTGAAAACCTAGCCTCTTGGACTGAAGTCGGTTCTTTTTGAAATACAGTTATAACCCAAGTTCAAAGCTGTAATCTTAGCATCTGGGAGACTGAGGCAAGAGGATTGGAAGGTTAAGGACATCTTTGACTATTTTTTCTGTTTCTGTGATAAAATTCAGTGACCAAAAGCAAGCAACATGGGATTAGGGAGAGCTGTTCAGTTTACAATTGCAGTTTATAGTCCACCATTGAAGGGAAGTTGAGTTAGGACCTAAAATCAACTCAAGTAACAGCCACAGTTTACAGCAGAGAGCTGGATGTGGTAGTGCTTGCCTTTAATTCCAGCAGAGGCAGGAGGCTCTCTGAGTTTGAAGAGAGCCTGGTCTACATAGAGAGTTCTGGGACAGCCAGGGCTATGTCAAGAAACCTTGACTCAAAACAAAAAAAGAGATTAATGTGCAGGTTCTTGGCTTGCTGCTAATGCTCAGCATTCTTTATTCTTAAACAGTTCAGGGCCCCTGCCTAGGGAATGGTAGTGGTTACAATGGGCTTGGTGTTCCTACATCAGTTATCAAGACAGTGTTTACACACACGCCCACAAGCCAGCAGTTGAAACTGTTGCCGGGTGATGATTTTTCTTGTGTCAGATTAACAGTTAAAACTAACCATGTATGTATGAGCAACTCCCTATTCCCCCAAAACAAACCAACAACATGAAACGGGGTCTTGCTGTGTAGCTTTGTCTACCCAAAACTCAATAAAACACTGACCTCTGCCTCCCAAGTGCTGAAATTAAAGTTGTGCACTTCTTTTCATTTGTAGCCCAATATGGTCTAGAACTGTGATCCTTTTGCCTCAGTTTTCCAAATGCTAATTTTAGAGCTGTACACCAGTATACCCAGATCAAAAGTTGGGTTTTAGTCTGTTAAAATACACTGAAAATGGTTAGAGAATAGACCATAAAATTTGCAAAATCGAATGTTTTGTGTGTGTGTTTGGTTTGTTTTCCCCTTGGGACAAGATTTCTCTGTGTAGCCTTGACTGCCCTAGACTTGCTTTGTAGGCCAGGCTGGCCTCAAACTCAACAGAGATCCACCTGCCTCTGCTTCCTTGAGTGCTGGGATTATAGGCATGCCCCACCTCTCCTGGCTAAAATGGAAGGTCTAGTTTTGATAAACACTGGATGTCTTCTTACAACAGTGTTTCTTATTTGTTTTTCAGCTTGCAGTTTGATCCAGCACCTCGTAGAGGCGAGCCACATGTCACTCGTCGTACCCCAGACTACTTCCTGTAATGAAAATTTAAACTTGTACAGTATTGCCATGAACCATATATTGACCTGATGGAAATGGGAAGAGCAACAGTAACTCCAAAAGTGTCAGAAAATAGTTAACATTCAAAAAACTTGTTTCCACACGGACCAAAAGATGTGCCATATAAAAATACAAAGCCTCTTGTCATCAACAGCCGTGACCACTTTAGAATGAACCAGTTCATTGCATGCTGACGCGACATTGTTGGTCAAGAATCCAGTTTCTGACATAGCGCTATTTGTAGTTACTTTTGCTTTCTTGAGAGACTGCAGATAATAGGATGTAAACATTAACACCTGTGAGTCCAGTTGACTTCCACTTAGCTGTAGCTTACTCAGCATGACTGTAGATGAGGATAGCAAACAATCATTGGAGCTTAATGAACATTTTTAAATAAGTACCAAGGCCTCCCCTCTTGTTGTGTTTCTTTTCAGGGATACCGTTTAATTTAATTGTATGATTTGTCTGCACTCAGTTTATCCCCTTCTCAAATCTCAGCCCCATGTTGTTCTTTGTTACTGTCAGAAAACCTGGTGAGTTGTTTTGAACAGAACTGTTTCCCTCCTGTAAGCTGATGTTACTGCACAAGTCACCGCAGTGTTTTCATAATAAACTTGAGAACTGAGAAAGTCAGCTTTGAATTGTATCCATGGGCACTACTGGTGCTGTTTATTAAACAAGAGAAATCAATCCATCAATTTTGGAATTTGTAGAATTCCAGGTAAAGAAAAATAAAGATCAAGGCCACTGTGTAACCTTTTGGCAACTCCTTGGTGTTCTTCAGAAGAACTTGGGGACTTGTTTGTCTGAATACTACAGTTTGTCTTGTTGCAGGCCTGTGCTTGTGAAAGGAGATCTGTGCTGCTTCAGTAGGACTTGATTGTTAAACCATAGAACTTGAGAGTGTGTTTTTAGGACTTTACTTAAAATGGCATGTTTTCAGGTAGAACTTAACAAACTAAATGATGTGTCTAATTAGTGTAGTTTCTGGGTATATATATATTGCTATGTATATTTCATGAACTCTTTAAAATGATTGACAGGTGGTAAGTTCTTAACAAACATTTGTACATTTCTTGTCAAGTCATGTGATATTAGAGTTAAATTTGTCTCAGATAAGCTGTTAGAACCTTAGCCTGTGTTAAGTTCCTTAACTGGTTGGTAAATCAGTGAAGCCAAGTAGAAACAAAACCGGTTTGGGGTTATAATCTTATGTTTGTCCCAGAGCCAAGAGTGGCGCCTGAGTGCCAGTGCTCAGCGACTGATGCGTTTTCCCTTCTATTCTTTGACTTGGCTTAAAAACGAACAGTTTTTCTGTGGGGACTGAATAGTTGCTATTTGAAGCTACCTGGGCAAACATCAGGATGCTTAATCATTTCTGTGTGAGTGTAGTAAATAAATGTTTCCTTGCTTTGTACTGTGTTGAATTTGGAACCAAGAGTGAAGTTAAACATTGCTCTGTATAAAGAAGCCGGTTTATGGGTTATTGGCCAAATCAGAAGGCCTTCAGTTTTTCTAGGTGTCTCCCTTTTTCTGAGTTGTTATTTTTGCTACTCTGCCTTTTCTTCCTGGCTAAACAAACATCTATGTACAGCATTCTTTTAAAAAAATAAAAGTCGGGCATGGGAGGGCAGGGGCACAGGGTCCTGCTGTGTGACCTTGAGAGGCTTGGAACTTGTTATTTAGGCGAAGCTGTCCTGAAACTCCATGTGTCACTATGCCCGACTTAAAGTACAGCAGTTCTGATCCAGCACTCAAGTGAGCAGACGTGGAGTTAGTCAGCCTGGGTCTTGTGTTTGACGTGTCCGCGCATGGCACGTTCTCAGAATGGGGCTTGTGGCAAACATTGGTTGGTTTAAAAATCTTTCAGAGTTAACTAACTAGGCTTCCCATCTAAACTGGAAAATGTTAATACCTTTACCTGATTGTAAAATTAGTAAAATGTGTGAGTTTTATAATATCTAAACATCTAATTACAATTAGAATTTCTTAATGGGATTGCCATAATTTTTAGGCCTCTTAAGAGCAAAGAATTATCAAAAATAAGTGTCTGGAGAGGTGATTAGGGCTTAATCCCTTAGCTTCCGCCTGCCTGTGACTTCACCTCCAGGGCCTCTGATTCCCTTTTCAGGCCTCCATAGCATCAGGCAGGCACACATTGGCCATACTGCAGGGAAACACTAGTTCGTGAAATGAAAGCATTTTGGGGAAGTATTAAGGGCTACATATGTAGTTCGCTGGTAGAACACTTGCCTAGCATATACTGTGTCCCAGGTTCCATCTGTACAGGTTGTGTGTGATGGCACGTACCTGATCCCAGCATTTGGAGGCAGATGGTGGATCTCTGATTAAGAATGAGTACTCTGCACAGAAGCTTACTTTGGAGCTGGTTAGATGGCTCCGCTGCTAAAGGCATGCACTTGACCACAAACCTGAAGTCTGAAGCTCAGTCCATGGGATCTACATGGTGGAAGGAGAGAACCAACTCCTGCAAGTTGTCCTTTGGTCTCCATACACAACAGTGTTGTGTACACTCACACACACAAATGCTTTAAAAAAAAAAGCATTTAGGAGCTGGAGAAATGGAGCCATGGTCAGGAGCACACACTGCTCTTAGAAGAGGACCTCCAACTTTCTGAAGCCTCACAATTGCCTGTGACTCCAGCTCCAGGGGATCCAGTGCCTCTAGCCTCCGTGGACATCAGCATTAACATGCACATATATACATACATACACATTTTTTAAAATTTTTTAATAAAAGTTTGCTTTGAAACGATGTATAAGGCTCATTGTTGGGTTTGAGTACTTGAAAATATGCATAATGTTTGCAATGTCCTTAAAGGATAGCGTTTTGAGACTTGAATGTTGTGTAAGCTAAGTCAGGGTAAGTATGCCTCAATCATTTATCATCATCCTGGCTATTTAAAATGAAATGTACAGTATAGTGGTGTGTTTGCTTCCTGCCCAGCAGAGCCTCTTGATAGCATTTAACCATCCGTGGCCATTGGGTTTTTCCTTTTTTTGGCTGATTATTTTGTGTGGTGCCCACAGCGGCCAGAAGAAGACATTGTATCCTCTGGAGCTTCAGAACTGTGAGATGCTAATGCGTGCTAAAAACCAAATTCAACCTCTAGAAGAGCAGCAAGTGCTCTTAACCTCTGAGCCATCTCTTCATCCCCAAGTGGTTATACATTAAATACTTTTTGGTTGTGCTGGGTGTTTTGAATGTAATGCCATGTCTGTATTTTTTGTTGTTGTATGTGTGTGTGTGTTTCAGAATGACCTAGCTTCCTAGGAAACAATGGGTATTTCTGTGGTTTTCCATTTTCATGCCCACAGAGATTTTACTTTAAATTATTTGGAGGAACACCTGGGCCTAAGTATGTCTAGGGTTAAGAACTTAGGCTTGGCTGGCATGGTGACTCATATCTATGATCTCAGCACTTGAAAGCCAGACAAAGGTAGATCTCTGACTTCCAGGCAACCCTGGGAAACAGTGAAATGATCTTTTGTTCTTCAAGACAGGGTCTCAGCATGTAGCTCTCACCATCCTGAAACTCAGTTTGGATCAGGCTGGTCTTGAGTTTACAGAGATATGGTTGCTTCTGCCTCCCAAGTGCTGGGATTAAAGGTGTGCATTGCTTTGCCCAGCATTAGCCTGTCCTAAAAATATATAAAGGGGGGAGGGGGGGCTAGAGAGATGGCTCAGTGGTTAAGAGCACTGTCTGCTTTTCCAAAGGACACGGCTTCAACTCCCAGGAACCACATGGCAGTTCACAACTGTCTGCAATGCCAATTTCAAGGGATCTGACACCTTCACACTAAATGCACATTAAATAAGTTATAAAATATATATATAAAGGGACTGAAATGAAGGCTCAGTGGTTAAGAGCGCTGGCTGCTCTTCAGAGGTCCTGAGTTCAAGTCCCAGCACCCACATGGTGGCTCATAACCGTCTGTAATGGGATTTGATGCCTTGTTCTGCAATGCATATAGATAGGGCACTCATGCTAAAGAAATCTTTAAAAAATAAATAATCATTGCTTATTTTCTAACTACAACTGGATTTTGTGTTGAAGGTGTCTTCTGGGGTGGTGTGGCTTTTACTGTGTTCCTAGAAACAGCCAATAGTTTATGATAGTCTAAACTTTTAAAACTATTCTGTCCTTTCATCAGCCCCTTAATCCTAACTTGTTGGCTATTTTTAGCTTCTATAAACTTCAATATTTTTTTTCACAATTATGCCTATGTTTTGTTCTTGTTTTCTCAAGACAGGGTTTCTCTGTGTATCTCTGGCTGTTCTGGAACTCGTTTTGTAGACCAGGCTGCCCTTTTTTGACAGACCTCTTTGGAATTCCTTATCCTGATTTTATCCAATTTCATTCAATGGGTTAGAACTTTTAGAGGAATCCTATTCCTTTCTTTCACTGTCTCCTTGTTGAGCTCTTCACATCTTCGAGGTATATAGTTCAGTCACTGTATGTAGGAGACGTTTCATGGCACAACCTTTACAATATGCCTCTAGAAGCTTTGAGTATGTTTTCAGTTGGATTTTGTGTATCGATTCCTCTTTGCTCCTTCAGTGATGAGTGTATTTTGCCACATGGTGTACTGTGGGGTTACTCCTGATCTTGTGAACAATACACTGTACGAAGGTATGGAAGCAGCCCGCGCTGACGTTCTGCACAGTAGATATCCAGCCTTGTTGTTTGTCCCTGCTCTTGCTGTAGGGTGGTTGTCCAGCGGTGGGTCTTGAGCTCCTTTCTACTTCCTAGGACTTGGATCCCAGTCATTGGCTTGGGTTTTATGTTTCTGTATGTTTTGTTTTGTTGAGACATGGTTTCTCTATTGCACAGAGCCCTGGATGTCCTGTTTCTTTATACACCAGGCTGACATCTGACTACCTCTGCCTCCTGAGCGCTGGGATTAAAGGCTTGCACCACTACACCCATCCTGGCTTGGGGTTTTATGTCCCCTAGTCTTTAAATTAAAATACTTGACATTGGAGTAGAATAGTGTATTTGATTTATGTAACTGTCAAACACCTGATAAGAGCATCTTAGGGGAGGAGAGTTTTGTATTTTGTTTTGTTTTTGGCTCGGTCTCAGGGATACAGTGTGCCATGGTAGGAAAGAAACAGTAGTGAGGGCTGCCTTCCCTGTTCATGGGAGCAGAAGGGGAGTTAGTTGTCAAGGTGTGGCCTCAGCGAAGTGGTCAGGAAGCAAAGAAGGTAGAAACCTCAATGGCCTGCCCCTCACCTCTGCCAGCCAGGTCTCATAACCTCTTAAAGTACCACCAGATAGACCGCTTATTGAGACAGGGACTTGGGGACATACAGATCTGTCCACAATGGGTGGGTGGTGTGTAGACTAAAAGGAGGGCTGGGAGCAAAGCTTTACCAACCATCCCAAAGAGCGTGTTGCAGGAAGAAGGGAAAACCACCAAGATGACCACAAAAGCGAGCAGATGGAGTGAAACCATCCAGCATGCTTCCCACAGCAGGGATGGTGGGGCCAGAAAGAAGATGGCCAGAGAGCTACAAATGAAGGTGAGAAATGGAGAGCAAAATTAAATAGGATATTTAAAGTGAAACGAGAGTGGTGTGAATTTAAATTTAAAATAAAGCAGAAAGCAGCCAGTCGGGAAAGAGGATATGTTGTATTCATATGTGAAGTTCTCAGAAGAATGAGCACAGTGTCTAGGCCCTATGCTGCAGGCAGGACTCAAGTACTGCTCTCCTATACTGTCCTCAGTGAACTCTTTATAAACACATCCTGATGTTCTTGTCTTGCACTGTCCCCACTGTGGTGGCCAAGCGGGAGTGACGTCACTCCTGCTGGTCTGGTCTTGGCAATCCTTGCTTGTCCTCAGGGATGGTGGCCAGAGTAGAGGCTAGGGAATAGACACCCCGCCATTGTCACATTCATCGGTGCAAGCGGCAGGACCAGGACTGCCTAGAATACAGTGTCCCTGTTCTCATGGAACTGCAATTCCCTGAGTCAAGTGACCCTCAGGTTCCCTCAGAAGCACACATGTAGGAGGGGGTAAAGGGCTGAGGGTACCATAGTAGGGCCTTGTGCTTTCCACTACCCACAACGGTAGGTGATTTTTTAAGTTACCTGTATGTGTGGGTGGGTGTGTTTGTGCACAGGAGGGCAGTGACCACAGAGGCCAGAAATGGGTGTTATATCTCCTGGACTTAAAAGTGTGTTGAGCTGCCTCGTGGGTGATGGGAGTCAAATTCAGGTCCTCTGCAAGTACAGCAAGCTACATGGACTTCGGGGTGGCTGTCCATCCCTTTGCAGCAAGCTTGAATGGACCTCACGAGCCTCATCACCACACTACGCTTTTACACCAACAAACCACTGTCTCCACTTCCCAGCTCCCACTTCAGCCAAGGGAAGAGCGCTGCTGCTGGCTGCATCTACTTCCTGCTCGCTTCTCTCCACTGTGTGTCTCTCATTCCCGGGCTCTGTGGGCTCAGTGCGGATGCACTTTCTCACCCTTCACAGGACAGCGAGAGCCTCTGGGTGTCTGTTCTCATATGCAGTGTTTTTCCCCACCACCAGCCTCAGCGAGGAGCTGCTGGAAGCTGGAAAGTTGATTTGAATCCCCATCTCTTTTTTTGTTTGTTTTTAAGATGGTCTCCACAGCTGTCGTCAGACTCTGGCAGAGTCAAGCTTTGAATTCCCAATCCTGCCACCACCTCCAACAAGCTGGTATTACGATGCACACAACTATAACCGACCTCTCTGGAAATTGGGATGTGGTACAGTCTGGTCTTGAACTCACAAAGATTGCTTCTGCCTTCCAATAACTGGAAATAAAGGCATGTACCACCATACCCAACCTTTTTTCCTTTTCCTTTTTTTTATTTGGATGGGGTGGGGTGGGGTGGGGGGTGCAGTTTACAGGTAGTTGTAAGCCTCCAGGCATGGGTTCATGGCATGGGTTCTGGGAAATGAGCTAGGGAAGGACTCTGCTAGAACAGTCAGTACTCTTAACAGCTGAGCCATCTCTCCAGCTCCTCTCAGAGGTTTCCTTAAAACAGAATCTTAAGAATTGTCTTTGTAGATCTTGAGTTTCCAAGTTTATCTGAGATCCTGGGAGCACAAAGTATGGAGAGCACTAGAAATCAGAAGCCAGCACTTTTGAATCAGTCTGGGGATACGTGAGTTTTTCAAAATGAGATTCTTTGCTTAAGCCACCCAGAAACACTGGGGCATTTTCTTCTTTAGCCTGAGTTGCAGACGACCATGCGCCATGTGGTGTGTCAGAAGTGCAGCGTAAGTGATTCGCAGCTTCCACCCCAATACATCAGTTTGATGCTGCAATCCTGAAGACGAAGCTGGCATGATGAAGCAACTCACATCAGCACTCCATGCAGAAGGAAGAATCCCTGAAGAGGGTTGACTTGAATGCAGAGTATCGGAAAAGCAGCGATGCTGTCTTTGGTCCTGAAATGGCAGCTGAGGGTGAAGACTTCATAGCTCTGCGTTTTCACTGTGTCAGACATTTTGTGCGGCATGCTTCAATTGTGTCTTGACCTCAATTTAGGACTGCGAAGGGCCTGCTACCAGAGCATTCGGGGCGGGGGGGCTGGCTTTCAGAAGCTCCTACCTTTGCTGGAATTGTTTGGTGGGCTTTGATGAGCAGGCAAGAGCCCACATAGCTTTTGAATTTAGAGAAAGTGACCTATGTTTGTGACTGCTACCTTTTGTAAGCCAACTGTGTGATGAGACCTTGGGGAAGCATAAGGAGACTTGCAGGCTGGCTCTGTTGAATATTAGTGTAAGTTACATCTTGTCCTCAGAATTCATGCCATGACTTCCTCAATGACATTTGTGTGTGTGCACATGCGTGGAGGTCAGAGACAGCTTGCAGTAGTCCTTTCCACCATATAAGTTTGAGGGATGGAATTCAGGACAAGCACCTTACCCGCTGAGCCATCTCACTGGCCCTTGAAACAGATAGTTTTACATTTAGTTTTATTGTATGTATGTATATTCCTGCTTGTCTGTGTGTACATGTGTTTGCAGTGCCCAGAAAGGCCAGAAGAGAATATCGGATTCCCTGGAGGCACCTGGTATAAGTTCTGGAAATGATCTCAGGCCCTCTACAAGAGCAGCAAGTACTCTTGGCCACTGAGCCATCTCTCCAACCCTATCTTAAATGTGTGTGTTTGTGCACGCATGCAAGTGTGTGCCCTTGCCAGTGCAGGTGCCCAGGAACCCAGAAGAGGGTATCAGATCCCTGGAATTGGAGTTGCAGATTGCTGTGAGTTATCCCATGTGAATGCCGGGAGCTGACCTTCGGTCCTCTACAAAAGCAAGGTGTGCTCTTAACTTTGGGGCTGGTCCCTCCATATGTCATTAATATTGCAAAGCACAATGAAATGCCTCTCTCCATCCTGCCATCACAGCTAGCAGTCTCCAGCAGCTTCTCCCTTAACCTTGGCCTGCTCTGGACTATCCTACCAGCAAGCAAACACAGCTCTCTATGCTCCTGGAAACAAACTCCTTAAGCACCCGCCCCTTCCTATGCTCCTATAAGCAAAACTTGAAAAAAATATCTTGGGGGCTGGGGCTTGGAGGCAGAGTGCCTGCCTAGTGTGTGCATGGCCTTGCTTCCATCCCTAGTTCTGTGAAAAGCACATCTCAGACTGCCTTGTTGTCCCTCTCTCCTCCTCCACAGAGGTCCAATAGCGAGACTTCTAAAGCCGTCTTTCTCCTCATCACTCACCTTCCCTAGCTCCCTCCTAAGAAAGCTTTCCTGGCCCTGCTGCACCACCTAATGTGAACTTATTTCACCGAGGGACACTGGCCCAGAGCTGGAAGACAGGAAGGAGCTGCATTGGTACGAAACCTCTGCTGGTCATACCTGGTCAGACCAGGCTTCTGGATAGGACTTCCCTGAGTTCTAGACAGGAGAAGCAAAGAAGATGGAGGAGGAGGGGGTGGGGGGGCACTCTGGGACAGACAAGTGGCCCTCTGGCACCATCTGCTGGGCAGACGAGTGAGTGATGGTGGGAGCACTAGCTAGGATAAGCCTGCACAGCTGCAGTCCCTTGTGTCTGCCTTCTGTGAGCACTTGAGGTACCCATCTGTCTCAATAGATTCTCCGCTGTGGGGCAGAGTGGAGCAGAGTAAAGGACAGTCTCTTTTTGTGTGAGGCAGCCACACCCAGGTTCAAAGTCTGTCCCCTCACTGTTCTGACGTGTAATCTGGTGCAGTTCAGGTAACCAGCGGCAGTTTTACAGTCTCTCCTACTGCTGTGGAGTAGCGCTCACTAGTCTAACGCCACTTCTCACTCCTGCCTCATAGGGAGGCCTTCAGCCCGGGCCTCTGGTGGCATGTGTGTCAACCAACTCTCTCCTCTGTCACTTAGGCGTGGACACCACTCCTGCCTCAAGCCTGCAAAGGGGCATCCTGAGGTCAGGGATAATGTCCACAGGAGGCTCTGCATAGGGTGGCCCAAGGAGAGGCACGGAAGCTATCTGAGGGGCCTTTCTGAAGCTTTGTCCAAGGTCAAGGTCCCAGGCTGGACTCCGGGCACTAAGCCCACCCAAACACAGGGACCTTCCAGAAACTCCCCACTGCTCCAACTCCTCTCATTGCTCCTCCAGCTTTGAGTAAGCTGCCACAGATGCTCCAAGGGCCCTTAGAAACGAACACTGATACCACATAAAGCATGTTATTATCACATTGCCATGTTCTAAAAAAGCTTTTAGGGCTTGGAAGAGTGGTTCAACTGTTAAGAGCACTTGTGCTCTTCTGGAGGAGCTGGGCTCTGTTCCCAGCACCTATGTCAGGGAGTTCACTACTAGGACCACCAACACCCGTAGCTCTGGCTCCAGGAGATCCAGCACACTCTTCTGGGCCCCAAGGGCACCTGAGAGTATATGGTGCACATGCATACATGCAGGTACACACATACAAATATAAAAGAAATACACAGGTTAGACCTTTTTTAATTTTTATTTATTGTATGTATATGAGTGCTCTATCTGCATATATGCCTGAATCCCAGAAGAGGGCATCAGATTCCAGTATAGGGGGTTGTGAGCCACCATGTGGTTGCTAGGAATTGAACTCAGGACCTCTGGAAGAGCAGACAGTGCTCTTAACTACTGAGCCATCTCTCCAGCCCCAGATCAAAAATTTTAACATTTATTTTTTAAAATTCTCTCAGAAGGGTGGTGACACACACCCTTCTGAGGGTCCTTGGAGCCTCTGTGGCAGGTTACCCACAGCTTCCCAGGAGGCAAAGACAGGAGGGCTCTGCCCCCCACCCCTGTGTGTGTGTGTGTGTGTGTGTGTTCCTGTATGTCATGCCATGATTGTGGAGGTCAAAAGGCTGCAGAGCCATCTCCCAGGCCCTAAACATTATTTTTCTTAATTTATTGTGTGTGCATGCAATGTGGGCTTGTGGAGTTCAGAAGACAACATCTGAGAGTCAGGTCTCTCCTTACATCAATCATACGGATACCTAGTTATTTTTTGGTTTCATTTTTGTTTTCTGACAGAGGGTTTCTCTGTGTAACAGCCCTGGCTGTCCTGGAACTCACTTTGTAGAGCGTGCTGGCTTCAAACTCACAGAGATTCACCTGCCTCTGCCTCCCAAATGTTGGAATTAAAGCCGTATGCCACCACCGCCTGGCTACATACGGTAACCTCTTTGCTATATGTACATGAAAACACCGCCAGGATAAAGATGGAAAGAACCTGGCGTTTAGAGACCTTCCTCAGCACCTGTCAGCCGCTCAGCAGCCATCACTGGCTTTCCTCATCTTCCTTTGTGGTCTTTGCTAAAATGGACTCACACAGTAAAGTCATCTTGCACCTAGCTGCTTTCGTTCAACATCGAGGTCCATCTGTGTTCTATTGCTTTTCTCTTTCAGTTTAAAAATCTATGGCATGAATATCCTGAATAACAGCGGGTGCTGTTATTTCTAGCTTTTGATTTATGGATAAAGACACTGTCATGACTTGGGCATAACCACTGAGGATCCCCATCCTGGAAGCTCTTCAAGTGGTGATGAAGGAGAGGCAGACCCTTTACACTTACCCCTTAAAGTGCCCACTGTTAGGTAACTGCGTCATGGGGCAGTACCCTTGAACAGGGTTAACACTGTTTTGTGGAATGAATTAGTTCCGTTTTTGTTTTGTTTTGTTTTTCAAGACAGGGTTTCTCTGTGTAGCCCTGGCTGTTCTGGACTTGCTTTGTAGACCAGGCTGGTCTCACAGTGATTCAACTGCCTTTGCCTCCCTGAGTGCTGGGATTACGGGCGTGTGCCACTGCACCTGGCTTTTTGTTTGTTTTTAATTTTTAAAAATTTTTATGAATTAGTTCTTGACAGAAAGTGTTTGGCCCCTAATGCAGTTGTTTTGAATGTTGGAACGGAACCTGTGATGGACATGAACACTTATTTCTACTGGATATCTATTCAGAACTGGAGTTGCAGAACCAATGGGTTCATGTATGTTTACCTTTAGTAGATACTGTCAGTTAGTGGAGTTCACCAACTTGTACTTCCATCAACAGTGTTTGAGGGAGTCGGTTGTTCCATGTCCTTGTCAACACTTAATACTGTCATTCTTTTAAGTTTAGCCATTTCAGTGACATAAATAATTTTGTCAAAAACTGTTATCGAGGTCTGACTTACAGATGAGAAGAGTGACGGCAAGGGGGAAGCACCTATCACATGAGAAGTTTAAAGCAGGTGGGCATTGCTGCAACATTTCCATGCACTGGAGCTGTATGAAACTTGAAACTATTCGGACATGGTATGTCAAAATGGCAGCTCTCTTATTTTATTACCAGTCCCCTACAGTTGAACCCAGAGTGTGACTGTTAATTGGTCAACTTGACATGATCTAGAATCGCCTAGGAGGTAAACCTCTGGACCAGTGATTCTCAACCTGTGTGTCTCCAGCCCTTGGGGCTTTCGACAGACCCTTTCACAGAGGTCACACATCAGATATCCTGCATAGCAAGAATTTACATTACAATTCCTAACAGCAGCAAAATTAGGTTAGGAAGTAGCAACGAAAATAATTTTACGGTTGGGGGTCACCACAACATAGAACTGTATTTAAGTGTCACAGTATTAGGAAGGTCGAGAACCACCGATCTAGACACACTTGTGAGGGATTATTCGGATTAGGTTAACGGAGTGAGGGCCCTCCCTCTAATGGAGGCTACACTGGGGCTTGAGGGTTAGACTACAGGGAAGGAGGCCGGGAGAGCTGGTCTTGCAGAGGACTTGGATTGGGTCCCGGCACCCACATCTGGTGGCTTACAACTGCCTGTAACTCCAGACTGAAGAGATCTGGCAGCTCTTCTGGCCTCTGAGGGTATCCTCTCACATACACAATTTTAAAAATAAATTTTGTTTTGCCACACAGGGTCTCTCTGTGTAGCCCTGGCTGTCCTGGAACCCACTTTGTAGATCAGGCTGGACTTCAACTCAGAGATCCGCCTGCCTCTGCCCCTGCTGGGTGGGCCCGGCTCTTTTTTTAAGAAAAATGTAGAAAGTTAACTGATCGGAAGTGTTCATTGTTCTCTGCTTCCTCGTGACTGTGGATGCAATGTGACCAGCTGCTTTAATCTCTTGCTGTGAGCCAAGAAATATCCTTTTTCCCTTTAATTGCTTTTTTCAGGGAATTTTGTCATAGCAACAGAGAATTAACTAATACACTAATATTCTACCAATGAGCTTTTAAATTTGAGATATGGTCTCCCTTTATAGTTAGGCTGGCCTCAGACTTGTAAATGCCCTGCCTCAGGCTTCTAAATCCTGGGATTGTAGATTCTTAGCAAGAAAAACTTGGTGGAGGGACCCGGGGACCACTTTCAGACTCCCCAAACTAGTCTGGGGGTTTTGATTTGTCCCTGTTGTTGGGTGAAGAGTCAGGAAGGGCTTCACACTGGCACTAACCGCTCTCTTTTGGGGCTCAATTCCTCCACTCCCAGCCTTTTGGCAAACCGCCATTATCAGGCCTCCTTTTCAGTTCAATTCTTCCGACACAGGAGAACAAGGCTCAGAGAAAAAGTAGTTCACTGGGGATTAGATAACAGAGGCAGGTGGTGAGCTGTAGAGTGGCCATCAAGAACTGGACAGAGAGGCAGCACCGTGCCTGACTGCAGCCAGATCTCTGAACAAGCACGCCGAGTTACTGCTGTTGTGTGTGTGACACAGTTCCTGGAGAGAAGGGAACAACGGTCTAATAACTGCAGATAGGGAACATGTGACAGACTGAAGCACCCACTGAGCTCGTTTGTGGAGCAGTGAGTTTTATTAGGGTGAGGGGTTACCTAGAAGAGCAGCAATGTCTCACAGACAGCTATGTTCCCGAAAGCCCACCCCAGCATGGAAAACCGGAAACCTGGAGACCAATGTACAGTTTGCAGGCAGCTCAACAGGTTCGAGAGTCATTGCCCTGGGCTTTGCCTCTTCCAGGCAGCTGGGACTTCTCTGATAATGTCTCTCTGTGTTCCTTACTTCCTTGGGGACCTGGCCAGTCTCAGGTACTTGAGTTGTTTACTTCCCTTGAGTTAAGGCCCTTCCCTGCAGGATGGAATTTTTCACCTCCCTTTAGAACACTGTGGAGTCATCAGGAGCTTCCCTCTGAGAAACATGTTCTATCTCTGAGGAAATTGGTATACAACTACTACTTAACTTAGATGCTATTCTCTGGCCTAGAACACATATTTAAGAGTCTACAGCCTGAGCCAGGTGCGGTGGCCCATGCCTGTGATCCCAGCACTCAGGGAAGCAGAGGCAGGCAAACCTCTGTGAGTTCCAGGCCAGCCTGGTCTGCAAAGCGAGTCTAGGACAGCCAAGGCTACACAGAGAAACCCTGTCTTGAAGAAAAAAAGAGTTTACAGTCTGCCCTACAGGTGGATGTCTAAGAAAGGAAACATGAACTAAGTGTCATTTGATTCATTTATTGGCTGGTTGGCTCACTGAGTCATCCTGTATCTCAGGATGGCCTCCAACTTTGCTATGTAGCTGAGAGTGGCCTTGAACTTCTGGTCCTTCCATCTTCACCTCTCAAGTGCTGGCACCACCATGTCTAATCTGTATAGTGCTGGGCATTGAGTCCAGGGCTTTGTGCCTGTTGGCAAGCACTCTAGCAATTAAGCTACATTCCTAACCCCAAAGTCCTGGTGTGTTTGTTGTTTTGTTTTGTTTTAAATATTTATTGTTGTATGTATGAGTATGTATTAGGGTTCTTATTGCTGTGATGAAACGTCATGACCAAAACATCATGACAGTGGGAGCAGAGGGTTTATTTCGCTCACCCTTCCACATAACAGTTCACCATCAAAAGCATCGAGGGCAGGCAGCCCAGAGGCAGTAGCCGTGGAGGGGTGCTGCTTACCCGCTTGTGCCTTATGGTGGCTTGCTTTCTTACAGATCCCAGGGGTGACCCTGCCCACAGTGGGCTGGGCCTTCCCCCACTGATCACTAATTAAGAAAATGCCCTGCCGCTGTATCTTATGGAGACGTTTTCTCAAGCGAGGTTCTCTTCTCTGATAACTAGCTTGTGTCAGCTGACATAAAACTAGCCAGCACATCGTGTTTGCCTGCATATATGTAAATGCGTCATGTAGGGGCTGTCTGTAGAGGCCAGAAGAGGTCATTGTATTCCCTGAAGCGGGGGTGGGGGTGGGTGGGGGGTGGATGGGGCTGGTCAGGGGAAGGTTGCAGCTATGCAACATGGATGCTGGGAACTGCAAAAGCAGCAAGTACTCAAGTGCTGGCTTTTCTGCAGCCCTCTCCCCCCACCCCCCAAATCTGTTTTAAACCCACTGAGAAGGCTGGTCCTCACACATCTTTCTGTGGACACTTGACAGCAGTGGACACTCACTAAGGCCAATCATCTCCAAAAATAACATCAAAACACCTACATTTTCCCAAGTGCCCTGCCTGACTCGCAGGCTTTCACTTTGCCTAGAGGCTGTAGCCTGGGAAAAAGGTGTATATGACAACTTGTGTGTTAATGAGGGGTGGGAGGGAGTCTTTTGGGCTGTCATGGTAGCATGTTGGGGCCACGGATCTGTTTCTCATTTTGCTACCAGGAGGGTCTTTTCAGTTTTGTGGCCTTCCTTTCTAGGGAACAAGTTATTGTTCTTCCTTTCTCTCTCTTTTTAAAAATAAACTAATTTTATGTACATTGGTGCAAAGGTCACCTGGAACCAGTGTTACAATTGTGAGCCGCCATCTGGGTGCTGGGAATTGAACTTGAGTCCTCTGGAAGAAGAGCCACTGCTCTTAAACCACTGAGCCACCCATGCAGTCTTGGTTTGGTGTCACTTTCAAAGCAGGCTATCTGTGTGTATTCAAGTTGCTTTAAAACTCATTATGTAACCCAGACTTGACCCCAAATTTCTGATTCTCCTGCCTCTTCTCCTGAGTGCTAGGGTTCCATGTGTATATCAGCACGTCTGGCCAAACAGGATTTTGACACCCAAGTGACCCTGTGGAGCCAGTCCTTTTAGATCTAGACTGACAATTATTAATAAAGCAGATAGAGATGCATCGTTCCCAGCTTATACCCTGCAATTCTGTAGTCGTCCTGGCTCTGGGGTGGAGGTTTCCAGGGAAAGTAGGGTTGATTTAAAAAGTGTGGCACTGATCCAGTCTTTTCTGATAAATACTGTTGGCTCCTTCCTGGCAATGTGTTATCACTGAGGCCCTACTACAGAAGTTTCTCCATTTACCCTAAGCCTAAGAATCACCTTGGATAGTTTAAAAAAGCAGAAAAACCTGCTCCCAGGTTAGATTCATTACACTGAAAATGGGGTCAGCTGCCTTCGCTTGACTGGTGCCAATTAATTATTGTATTATTCACTTAAAACATTCTTTTGGGGAGGGGGGTGGCTGGAGAGATGGCTCAGTGGATAAAAGCACTTATCTGTTCCTCCTTAGTAAGGGCCTGAGTTCAATTCCCAGCCAACCACACAGTGTCTCACAACCATCTATAGTGGGAACTGACACCCTACTCTGGTATGCTGGGGGCACATGCAAATAGAATACTCACACATAAATGTTAATTATTTTTTTATTTAGGTTCTTGCTGTATAGTCCTGGCTGGACCAAAATTATGTAATCAGGCTAGCCTTGAACTCACTAAGTGCAGAGGGTGATTTTGAATTTCTGATTCTTCTGCCTCCACCTCCTGAGCAGTGGGATTACAGACACATGTACAGTTTATGGGGGTTTTGGAAATCAAACCCTGGGCCTCACACATGCTAGGCAAGCACACTACTAAGTGAACCACACACCCAGAGGATAGACTTTCAAAGACTACAGCTAAGGAGTTATATAGTGCTGTGTCCAATTCACTATAGGGAAGAAATTAATATGTAATGCCTTTCTGGGAATCCATACCCAAATGGCAGAAAATATATAAAAATCACCCAACCTTTGCCCCAGCTGCTTATTTTGGTCAAACGATTTGTGTGTGTGTGTGTGTGTGTGTGTGTGTGTGTGTGTGTGCTTCTTTTGTAAAATAATGTGTGCCTTAAATAGTCTGGGAGTGTCAGGGATTGATCCCAGGGACCCAGGCATGCTTAACTTTCTCCAGCACCCAAATCTCCTCCAGTTATCTCTTGGTAATTCTAATATGAGAGGCTCTTATACATCTGAAAAAACATTTTGTGCCAAGCTCTGTGCTGGTTTCTCGGAAACTAGCTAACCTAAGTCTAGATGTATGTGACCCAGCACTGCCCAAGACTCCCACCAAGTTTATGCCTTTTCCTAAAGGCCCCAGTGGCCTTTCCTAGGAGGCCCACAGCAGGAGCTGTGCTGCAAGGAAAGAGCCTGAGAACCGTGGGCCTTTCATCTTCTGTGATCAGCTGTGGCACTTGGCCGACACTGGATACCATAGCCCGCAGACAAAGACCTGGTAATTCAAGCTTCTGCTTGGCCTCTCTACCCAGTCTTGTCCTAGAGAAACTGTAGTCTCCGGTTTCTTTATGAGGCCCTGCAATGGAAGTGTCTTTTGTCTAAGTGGTGTCAGGAATACCATCACGTGCTCCTTGGCTAGGTGAGCCAGGCGCCTCGGTGGGGACAGGGATGCTCCCTAGACACAACAGGGCAAGACAGGCAATTGCACAGTTCCTGGCTGGGATGAGGCCAGATGGGTGCTTTCAGGCCTCTCTCTTCAAAGCTGTTTCATTCTAGCGACCTTATCACAGCCTTCTGAGAGCTGGGCCATACAACATAGTCTGTTTAGGTTCGGCCTGACTGTCCTGGTTCTGTACTGGATCCCCAGGAATGGCCTCACAGGTCACAGGGCCGAGGTTACCCAAAGAATGTATCTTCACTTCTACACCGATGTTTTCTTTCTCTAGGCTTGGAGCTTCGCTGCAACAACGACTATTTGGAAGCCTCTTCAGGGTTCAAGGGTAGAAAGTAAAGGTTAAGAATGCCCAAACAAGGTAGTGCATGTCTCTAAAACCAGCGCTGGCAACTGGGAGATAGGCAGATCTTAGTTCAAAGCCAGCCTGGTCTACATAGTGAGACCCTGCCTCAAAATAAAACAAAAAACAGAAAGAGTATCAGGCAAGTATGTACGGTGAAGAATGCTTGCATCTCAGCGCGGGAGGTGGAAGATCATGAGTTTTAGACCAACCTGATCCGCATAATGAATCTGTGGCCACCCTGTACCCAAACGAGACCCTTGCCTTAAAAAACAAAGTAAACTTTTGACATCAAACAAACAGGGTGTACTAAGTCAGGTGTTCCAGGTCGCCTGGTTTAAAGTGACACCCTTCCTCACACCCTAAGATTTAAAAAAAAAAAAATCAGTATCAGTGGAATGGTAAGGTTCAAGTCCCGAATCCCTGGTCGGCAAACACTTCTTTGGGTTATTGGGAGATGAAAGATGGTCAGGTTGAGGTGAATCCTTTAAGTGAAACACACACACACCCACAACCGGTTTTGCGGTTTGTTGTTTCCAGGCTTTTCGGGACTGGGGTCTTTCAAGCAGTTTAAGACAGCTCCTGCCTGAAAGACCCTTCGGGTCGCGATGGTCGCTCCGCCGGCGCCGGCGTCGGCGTCCGCCCCGAAAGAGAGCTCGGCGCTCTTGAGAACAGAGGAGTAAGGCGGAAGCCCCTCTCCTACCTAGCCGTCTCTCCACCCGTCGCCCCTCCGCATCTCTCCCGCAGACCCCGGAGGCGCTGAGGGCCCGGCCCGCCACCCTCCGCCTGCCGCCAGTCAGGCGATCTCAACGGCCAGCCCGGCCGGCTGTGTGACGTCACGAGCTCGGGGTCCTCGGCGCCCGCTTCCCGCTCCTATAAGAGCCGACGCCGCGCGGTGCTGCTGTAGTGGCCTTGTCCTCGCTGTTGCTCTCGTTGTGTGAACGCCGCCCGTCCGCCTCGGGCCTGCGGTCTTGAGACCGAGCACCGTGAGTAGCCGCCCGCGAGCCGGACCGGGCCGCGGTCCCTCGAGGGAGGGAGGGTCGGGCGGGAGCCCGGCGGTGGCTGTGGCCTGCACGAGGCGGAGGCGGTGGCCACTCGGGCTGGCGTACCCTGGGGCGCCGTGGGGCCCGTTGCCGACCACGGATGCGCGAGTCGGCCGACTCAGGCCTCCCGGGGCCGCGCATCCTCTCGCCGCTCGCCTGGCTGGTGGGAGCCGAGCCCTGTGGCGGGCCTGTCCGTCTGCGGGCGGCGCCAGTCAGGCGCGAACGCGGCTGCAAGGCCCAGGCTGCGGCCCGGGCCTGCCCCAGCCACAGGCCGGCTGCCCCACGCTCCGGGCGGGTGGGCGGCGGGGCTTTGAGTAGGGGCTCCCTTGCTACACGGTTCTTGGCTCCTTCTTTTTCTCATGTGTCTGGCGTCCCTGGCTCCCGATTGGCCTTGTTTATCCTACCATAGAAACTGCAGGTAACAGACCCTCGACATCTCTTTGCGTTGTTTTGGTACGTCCTGCAGTCTCTGAGAGCTTAACTGCTGTAATAGACCCTGTCGTCTCTGTGTGTGACTTAGGTGTGTGACTTAGGAGCCCTTGACGCTAAAACTTGAGGTTGTCTGAGTTTTTTTTCAAGGGATGATTTTAACACCTGTCTTTTGGCTCACTTTCTAGTTGGAGTCCTCAGGTTTGGAGACTTGGCGGTCTTTCATCACAATGTCACAGTATGTGTCTGTGGCATAGAACAATGCAGTCCCTTGCATCCTGCAGTCTAATAACAAGTGTCAGAATTTCGAGTCACCTAAAGCAGGCTTGTTTCTAAAGTCTGGTGTAATAGAATTCTCGTTATTCCAGCCGTGGACGGTGGTTCAGTTTCCAAGACCGGGAGCTTAAGAGAACTGAAGAGGGTTTCTTTTGAAAAGCATATCAAATCGAAATCTCATGCATTATTACTTTAAAAAATTTGCTCTTAATGCCAACACAACAACAAAAGTTAGGTCTAGGATTACAGAGTGCATTGAATTACAGATTAACCGATTGCCTCCCTGTTATTTAATAAGATCCTAGCTCTTTTAACCAGTAACCTGATACCTAAATTTGACTATGACTAAGCACATCTTTATTTATTGTGGATTATGGAATGGTCTTTTAAAGTGATTTTTATCAACTACAAAGTTAGACTTGTTCTGGAGGTTTATTACAGTACTAGGGACTATAAAAAGAACATAGTGTTTTGCTGTTAAAAATTGGCCTTTATTTTATTATTAACTTTTATTGATGCCTAATCGATGGGGGGGGGTCTGCGGTTCTGAACTCAGTTCCGCATTATTGGCAAGCACTGAGAAACATGGAGGAGCAGACAGGTTTGTGAGTTGAAAATCGAAATCTGCTTGTCTCCAACCATGGATGAATGAGAGCTGCATATTTCAGTGGATGATTGTAAAACAGCCTTACCTCATCGCCACCCCTTTCTCACAGCTTATTTACTTGAGGAAAGGTGACAAGTGTTTCAGGAAGGCTGAAAGACTGTTTTAAGAGATGTGCTGCGTCTTAAGTGTTTGACTCTAAAATGGATGCAGTGGTTATTTTAAATGCCAAACCCTATACACTTTTTTAAAGATTATTATTTATACAACATTCTACCTGCATACCAGATCTTACTATAGATGGTTATGAGCCACCATGTGGCTGCTGGGAATTGAACTCAGGAC
>CM053757.1:39387642-39445923 GCA_028658305.1 Pachyuromys duprasi
CAATTTGTTAGCTTTTCAATTAAAAAAGACAGTTACTTTATGTGGTATGTCATCTTTTTATCATCAGGTGTTCCCAGATGAGGAAACACACTACTTGCATGTAAAAAGTAATTTAACCTTTAACATTAAAGTGTATGGTGAAACTCAGAAAACAGCCATCCTAAGTGCAAGATGCCTTTCAATAAAAAGTAATACAGTAGGTTTTGTGGATCTAAATGTGTCTCTTCACTTAATAAATGAATTAAATTCAGTTATTTTTTAATTGAAGAGATTCTTGGGGGTGGTGGCATGCTCCTTTAATTCCAGCACTTGGGAGGCAGAGGCAGGTAGATCTCTTTGAGTTTCAAGGTTACTTGGTCTACAGAGCAAGTTCCAGGAGCCAGGGCTACACAATCACTTGTCTTTTAAACACAAAACTCTAAAATTAAAAAGTACATATGAAAATAAATCATCCGGCATTTTCTTTTAGAAAGCATTATTTGCTGTAATTATTTTAAGAAATAATTTTCCCCATTGTGCTGGTTCAGTAAGGAAGGTAGGTTATGGTCCAGTGTTAGCTGGAGTGTTTTTCTTGCCAGTTACAGCTACAATAAACAATACATTTACCCAGCCCAGTAACACTGCATGTTTAGGACAAACCCATCTTTGCTAAAGCTCTAGAATTACTATTATATACGGTGATTATGAAACAAGTGTCCATGCATTCCTGTGTAAGGTTTAGAAGTGAGAAACTCCATGAAGTAGGTGACTTAGACACAGAATGAGATTGAGGGGAGACACATAGCCTTGGTATTTCAACCCAGCATTTTTTATATGCCAGGAAAGTGCCCTACCAATAGAGTTACATTCCCCAGACAAGAGAACTTGTTCTTGATCAACCTTCAGGCTTAAGAAATGCCTTTTGTCAGACTGGCGATTGCCAGCTAGGCTGAAGAATTTCCAATTCTGTCTACCATAGAAAGTGCACAGGTGCCACCTACAAAGCAGTGCAGTGCTGCAGACTCCTAGGACAGTTGCTTGTCCTGTGCTTCATGTGCCTCTTTCCCTGTTTGAGGATCTGATCCGAGGGCTCTACTAACCTGCATCCTCAGTGCTTCTCCTAATTCTCATCCTAGAAGAAAGTTACCTTCAAAGTACAGTAGCATCTTCCTTCACAGATTTTTTAAACATTTTTATAATTCTGTGTGTGCAAATACGTACATTGAGCTCATATGAGAGAAGGTCAGAGAAGGAAGCACAGAGGAACTTTTAAGAAAGCTCTGAAGAGACCCAAGGAAACTAGCATAGCCTTCATAACCACAGAGAAAAGCCAGCTCAGTTTTATGTAATTAATTTGGGGTCTTAAATTCTTGACACATTTGGGGGGTCTGACATGGTCTTAGAGTTCTTGTCCCTTGTGTTTTCCTAGGATAAGATGCAGTAAAGAACAGAGTGTAAAGTGTCATCTCATTTCTATTAGGCTAGGCCTTTCTATTCCTGCTCATTGTTTATTGAACAGAGATAGGCAGAGATTTGTCTCGGGCTTCTGCAGCCTAAAGGAACTTGAAGAGTCCAGTCACTGTTGGCAAAGAGAAACTTAACTACCTTCAGCTTGGGAGACACAGGAAGGCCTTGGTAGCTTGCCGCACTCAGCTTTCACTGTATCCATCCAGCACAGGGGAACAGTTAAGATAACGTATTGCGGAGAATCCTAAGTATATGCCAGTTGTTTTAGAATGGGACACAAGGGCTGGGATATCCTGTTCTCTAATGTCTACAAAAATTGGGTTGGTTCTTGGCTGCCTGTGTGACGAGTCACACAAAGTTGAATTCGGTTTCCATTCTTAAGACTTCCTCAGGTCTCAGGAATGTAGTGCTGTGATTTGGGAGGATTCAAATTTGGTTTTTGGAGTCTGTTTTTCTAAAGGGTCACTTTGATTCTAGGTAAGTAGCCAATGTGTCATCCCTAATACACATACACAGGCGCTGCATTCCACAAAGAGGGTATTGTTCATTTACCCAGGGTACTTGAGAGGACACACAAGATCAAGACAGAAAAATCCCAACTTGCACCTGGTAAGAATGTAGGTACTAGGCCCACAGCCAGAGCAGATTTCTTTTAAATAGGACAAGATTTCCAAAGACTTGCCTGGTCATCTTTAGAAAGAGGTCAAAGTCCGGACCTGTAAATTCCAGTGGCCTATATAAATACTTTGGGGATGTAAATCCAAAGAATAAAATGCAGGATAATGGTCTGGTGCCTGTCCTTAAATATTATCTAATGGCTGACCTACTAAGGTGGCATGACGTTCCTATCATTTATATCCATGACAGAGCTCTAGGAGTGAGCACAGTATACTTTTAACATGAATAGCATACAGAATAGTTACCATTCAGACTTCACAGGTCTTAGACAAAACTGGGAAAAAGTGCCTTAACAGCCAGTTTTTGTGAAAACAGCATGTGTAGGACTTTTGTGACATTAAATTTTAAGATTGGTTTGCTTTTCTTTGAAATAAGTATGGAGTGTCTTTTCTTCTCTCGGCCCTTAAAGTAAATTTTGAATACATTTCAGGTTGGACTGTCCAGTGTCTGAATGGCAACTGCCAGCTCATTGGTGTACAAAGGTACTAGGCAGTAGGCTAGCTTCCCTTGAATGTTGTGTCCAAGGATTAAGAGCAGAGTTTGGAAAGTGAGCTCAGCTATGGTGATCAGGACCAAATCCCAGTAGGAGATAGTGAGCGATTTTTGGTTTTTGTAGTTTGGCAGTCTTGTGATCTTTGTACGTGTTAGGGAATACACTCTAGGTTTTGTGACAGAAGAAAAAGAACATTAAATGTAGGCACTGTTAATTGAAACAGCTTATTACTCAGTCAGGCTTTGAAAAACCCAGTAAAAAGAATCTTTATTCTCATGTTTAAAAAAGTTTTCCTATGATAATGCATTAACAATACAAAAATACTTTGGATACTACATCATTTTTCTGTTTTTCCTTTTGAGAGAAGGTCTCTATATAGCCACCTGCCTCTGCTCCCAAGTGCTGGGATTAGAGGTGTGCACCACCACACTTTTGGCCAGTTTTTTTTTTTTTCCAAGACTTGTAACACTACACTATAATCTTTGGGATGAGAAACCAGTGGCTAAAGTAGGACTAAAGGCTTTTTTTTTTTTTCCTTTTTTGTTTTTCTTCCTTTTTGAGGTGTGTGGAATACATGGATAGCCCCTTTCTTTGGATTCAGGCTATATACAGTGAGGAGAATGCAAAAAAACAACAATAAAACCCAGTTAAAACAAAAGTTTTTCAAGGCTCAGGGTTACGTTTGGCTCAAAAAGGGTTTCTAGAATGTGGCAACAAACCATGTCCACAAGAGGTTTTTATGGGCTCCTTGCTTTAGTAGTTAACAGATTTCTTCCTTCCTGCAGCCCCATAGAGAAACTGAAGCAGGCCAGTTCTAAATGCTCAAAGATGGGCTCTGGCTATTGGGAGATTTGAGATTTGCCCTCTCACAGCTGCCCAGCAGCTGACTCAGCTGACACAGATGAGCTGGAAATGGAACTGGGAAGAGCCTGATGGGGAAGGGTGCACTCTGGATTTAGGCCAGCTTCAGTTTACTGACTGCAGTTTCTAATGCTGGTGAGTTCTTATGAAAGATTTCCAAGTGATTCTAATGAAGACTGACTACTGCCCACCAGTAGGTAGGTCAGTTATGTTGTTGCCAAGGCTGGAAGGCCTTAACGTAACCTATCCCATTCCCTCCTCCTCTTGCAAGCTCCTGAGAACACAGTAAGAAGCTTCCTCTGGCCCAACTTAACAGCAGCTGTTTTTTGTAAACAGAGCTTCTCAGTTACCTTACGAGAGAAGCATTATTATTTAGACTTTTGTGGCTGGTTAACCACAGAGTCATCTTGTGTGACAAACCAGGTATTCTTGGTCCAAAAAGTACTGGCATGGAGAAGGTGTGGCAGAGGGCAAGAGAGCATTTGTAGGGAAAACAACTGAACTCAGTACACCCCATTTGACCTGCAGCAAAAACAAACAGAACCCACAAGGACAGTAAAGACATCCAGCCAGCAATGATAGAGATGTGGTTGCCATAGGCACCAGGATGCCCTTTGTAAGATGATACTGCTACATAGATCTCATCCTCACCATTTGACTTGATGGCCTCCGATTCGAGTAGTGCAGCCTTTGAAATCTTCACCACTTTAAGAGGACTCCTAGCTGGTTCCATGTGCCGCCTCTTGAGTTAGGGGTGAGCCCCTGGAGCAAGCCAGGTGTTCTGTGTCTGGCAAGCAAGGTGGCTAGCTAGGCTGCCTGTCTCTGAGATTCCTGTTGCTGTACTTGTGTATTCTGGAGGGTGCTGAGGGGGATCTTTGGGGACTCAGAGGCTGGAAGAGTGAGAGCTGCAGAGTGACCTGAGAATGTTGGTGCTGGCTCCACTGCGCTAGCAAGCAGTTCTGTGGGGAAAGGGGGCAGCAGAAGATACGAGGGTGAGTCCTGGGGAGCTGGGGACCGGGGGCAGCCTAGAGCACTGTCATCGGAAGGAACGGGGCTGGGGCAGCGGCCTTCTCCGGGTAAGTACCGAATGCATTTCTTTTTCCTCCTAGGAATAGTGAAGAGAATTATCTGTAAACAGAGGGTGAATCCATAGTCACACACCACACAGAAAATGGCTTGTCCTTGAATAGCCTGGCTAACCATAACCATTTTGTACCCTCTCTTCAAGGCCAGGGAAACTATGCCCATTCTTTCAGCTCCATTCTGGCCCAGACCTAGGACAAGTGCAATTACACAGAATAGCCACAAGGTGGCAAAAGGAATCTTTTGTGGGTAGGCCTGTGGGCTGTCTGTTTCCAGGGGACCATCTCTCAGTTTGGGTCTTTGAGCTACTGTTCCATGTATATTTGTAGGGATTCGATAGGCAATAAGGCAAGGGACTGTGATGCTTGAAAGCAGTCTTGGTTCTCACACCAGGCTAGTGGAAGAAGAAATGCACTCCAGGGCAGTTTGTCTTTTGCTCTTTGTTTTTCACACAGGGTCTCCCAATGTGGTGCCGGTTGGCCTGCCTCAACCTCCTGAGTGCTGGGGTTACAGGTGTACACCTGTCTCCAGCCAGTTTGTTCTGATGGAATAGGACCTCTTAAGCATGGTGTCTCCATTTCCTACTGTGAGCACACCACACACAGAATTCTTTCCTCTTTGCTCTTGGATGCTTCTCTTCCTTTGCCTTTGTCTCCTTTTCTGGTGTTATCAGGTACAAGATGGCAAGTCACACATGGCTGCCTGGAGACAAACTATTTTCAGGAGTCTGATATCATCACCATGTTTTTCTTAAGTGGGAATTCTGTTTTAAAGAAATGAGCTGGGTATAGTGGCACAAGCCTTTAATCCCAGCATCTGTGAAGCAGAGGCAGATGGATCTCTGAGTTTGAGGCCAGCCTGATTTACAAATTGAGTCCAGCACAGCCAGAGTTATACAGAGAATCTCTGTCTCAAAGAACAAACAAACCAACCAAAAATACGGAGTTTGTAGACCTTAATCACTTTAGGGCTAGGAGTAGGGCCTCAGGCCACCTAAATGTGTAACAGATTTGTTCTCTGAGGACCTGGTAAACATGGCTGGTTACTAGAGCCACCTTTGCTTATGCCTTTCTTTCTCTCTACAACACTATTTCTCCCTCTCTACTTGTCCCACCTGGACTAGTCATCTCCATAAGCTGTGTCCAATGTTTACTCATATTCTTAGAAGAGTATGGGTTCCCTTCTCTACAGGGCTTGGTAGGGGACTGAGGGACCAAAGGAGGGGCTGCAGACCCGGCAGAACATGTGCAATAAGGGAAGCAGCTTGAAGCAAAGGGAGAATGATGGTGGGGACAAACCCACCTGCACGGACCACACCAATCCGTCTGCTGGTTGAGGCCAAAGCGAGCACGACATTTCTTAGGCGAGCCAGGGTCTGCTCACAGCCATGCCAGAGGGGCAGAACAGGGCAGAGGGCGAGCAGGCAGGCAGCAGGGCAGGACAGGGCCCAGAGAGAAGAGGTAATATCAGTGTTAGCCAGTTACAGACACCCCATAGCCCCCACAGGCAGAATGGACCTCTCCATGGCATAGCCAGCCCCAGGGGAAGCCTTAGGACCCAGAGCAAGGTATGAGAAAAGGCAGTCACCCAGCTGGGTAAAAGAATCAGTGGGAAGAATGATGGAGTGTGGAGGGGGTCTTCATGCTATCCTTCCCTTGGTTGATCATCATAGGATGGAGGCTCCAGGGAGCTTTGAGGGCTTCTGCATTTTTTTTTTTTTAAATCTTGGGGCTGTCCTCTCTCCCCAACTACCTGCATGTTTTATGCAGTCTTTCTTCATTCTTGTCAACGTCCTATCTCCCTCTGGCCCATATCCTAATAGGACTGAAGGTACAGCATAATTATCCCTAGTGTATAATTAGTATACTTACAGATGGAAAGACCTGTTCCTAACCTCAGAGAAAGGGCTAAGGATTTCTTCCTGTCCTACCCCAGTCCTAAGCTCTAGCTCTTCTGTGTGTGGGCAACACAATGAAAATGTCATGAACTGTCAACTAAATCAGAGATGGGGACAACAATGAGGCCTACAGCAGGATAGGTTCTCTGGGCTCAGCATCATTATGAACTGCCATGAGAAATGGAAACTAGTGATGGAAAAATTGCCAGGTACCTGTCAGCAGGCTGTGTGATTACTATTGGGTCCTGGCTTGACATTTTTGGTTGAGACATGGGACCATATGATCAGTTCCTCAGCTTCTCTGCTAAAACCTAGCTGTGAGCAGAGATGGCATGGGGGTGTATCATGCACTACAGAGTTGGATTCAGCCGGTCTGTTCTATAGTTAAGCCGTTAAGTGCATGGAATTAGACTTAAGAGATGAAGCTATATTTCCAGAGGACTCAGGCCCTGAAGGTTCCTGGCTGAGTATTACACCCCACCCTTAGGCCAAAGCAGGGCTGCTCTTGAAATGAGAATGTGGAGAGGAACCTCTATTGTTACTGAAGCAAGGCCTCACCTGTGGTGGATTCTTGATGCTTTTCCCTTGACCGCCTCTTCTTCTTTCCCTGCAGGAATAAGAGATAGTTGCTTCTGGGAGGTGGACACCTATCTGCAACCTACTACCTCTGGGATTCTAGGCCAATAGGCCTCCTACTTTGGGGTTTCTCTTTCTTGACTGTAGTTCTTGCAAGGCTACTGTACAAAGAGTATGTTTAGGGGTCCTTCCCTCCCTCTATCTGATCTCCTATTTGAGTACAGGAGGGATTTCCAGGGCCTTTCCTTCCCCTTCTCACACAGCCGAACCAAATACTGGGCAACAATCCCATAAGCGAATGAATTCGGGAGTGGCTAACTGCCTTCAAGGGAAGTTGCTTTCTTCTTCTGAAATAGTCAAGGGGGACAGGGGGAGTTGTCATTGCCCATGTTACTTTGCCTATACTGTCAAGACAAATCCCTCTTCCCATGTTGAGGTTGTTGCCTTGGGTATGGTACCTCTAAGGTTCCCCCTTCCACTTGTGGTGTATTGCTAGCCACTCACATAGTTATCCCGCGCTGACCAGCCTGGGTACAACTGCATGTGCAGCTGCCTTTCTTTGCGGGCCAGTTCATAGTACTTGGCCTGTTCTTCTCGAGATAGTGCATGCCACTGCAACATGGAACCGGGGTGGGTGAAATGCAACGAGTTAGGAAGGTGTGAAAGGGATTAGGGGTAATCCCTGCCAGCCCACTTGCCCATGGCCTCACCCTGCGACCCAGGATCTGGTTGATGGCAGCGCTCTCCTTGAGTGTGCACTCTGCAATGACCTTGGCTCTCATCTCCTTCATGTAAAGCATGAAAGCATTGAGGGGTTTTTTGATGATTGGCTTCTTAGCCTCCTTCTCTGCCTTGGGTTCTGCCTGTGTTTTCCTGGGGTACACAACCAGATTACATTACTTGGAAAGTGCCCCTCACCCTGGTGACCAGTCCCTAATGCCACCACTCTGTTCGTTTGAGACAGGGCTTCTCTGTGTAGCCCTGACCATCCTGGAACTCACTATATAGACAAGGTTGGCACTGAACACAGAGATCAGCCTGCTTCTGCCTCCCAAGTGATGGGACTAAAGGCCAGCTACACCACTCTTTATGTAGCAGTTTATAAGTAGAATTTTTGAATTGCCCCATATGAGTGAGCAGAGTGTGAACTGTTTCTTTCAAGAATACCATGGCCACATTGGGAAAGCACACCGAAACTCATACCCTTATTGGCTTAATTTTTTTTTCTTTCTTTATCCCTCCCCATCTACTCTTGCTTTTGAAGATTACAAAGCACAGCAATGGTCAGTGCCAAAGCCACAGGAAAGCTCGGCAGAGCCATCCAGGCAGTTCTCTGAGATGCCAGGAAGGGGGCTTGGACCTGGTGGGAGGTATATTATGTCCTGGCTGACCAAACCACTCCGCTCACCTGCCCGGCTCACACCTTCTTCTCCCCTCCTCCCAGCCTGTGTTTTAACTCACAGGTTTCGGTCATATGGCTGCAGCTCCTGCTTCCCTGAGGAGGGCACAATGGCCGGGTGAGGGATGGCTGCTGGGTGGCCAGGTACCCCAGATCCCAGCATCAAGGATGGGTGGGTGAACCTGGAGGCAGGAGGAAAGGCAACACTAAACCAAAAATTTGGGCTAGACTTTGAACACACATGGAGGACCCTACACAGAGGACACAATTGACAGATGCCTATGTCCACTGGTCTGGACACAGGTACACACATACGTTTACACAGACACCGCAGAAGGTTCACATATGTGCTATTCAAGTGGTTATCAATCCTGCCCCTATGAACACACTCGGGAGCCTGTGATTACCTGTGGGCCTTTTTGCTTTCCCACTTCATTCCTCCAGGCTCTTTACACAATAGACTGACTTTTTAAAAAAATGCTTCTGGCCCACCCCAGCTCAAGTTTTCCTGCCACACAACAGAATAAAACTTAGCCTGCTTCTTGGGGCCTTTACAACCCTATCTGAGCACTCATACTACATCTCTCCCCATCTTCCCACTTCCCTGTCACCATTATACCCCCTATCTCCCAGCTACCTCCAGCTTCTGTGTCTACCTTCCTGAGGAATTGCTTCTCATAATCCTCTCTGACCCATTATGCCTGGTTGAGGTCCTCTTGGGGCTTGTCTTTAGCCCAGTTGGGCCATTCAGCTGTTGGTGCTGTATCTCTACTTCCTACCCTGGGCTGCTGAAAATGCCCTGCCATGGCATGCCTGGCCCTAGGTCTATCACTAGGAGAATGAGCTAAAGGAATGGGAAGCATATATACACTCACCCTCACACACACACACCTTTCCTGCTATTGTGTGGAGACTACCCTGTCCTTTGCTGCTTACAGAGGCTAGGGACACTATCTAAAAGGTACTGCCTTGGCTTGGGCAGGGCCAGAGGATGCCCATCAGGGGTGAGCAGCAGAGCTGCATTAATCACAAATGTATTGCTGTCCTGGCTGCTCTGGGATGCTCTGTCCAGTGTAGCTTAAGGTGAGACTTCTAGTTGTATCCTCAGGCAGAGAGCAGCATGGGACTACAAAGTTACAGACATACAGATAGACAAACAACTAACACAGGGTAAGCACTGGCCTGAACATAGCCCTGGGTGGGCACTGAAGCCTGGGCAACAGGAAGCAGGAGCCTGGCTGCAGGGATAGGGGACTCACCTGGGATAGGGGGCGCCAGGGGCTGCAGTGGGGGCAGGGAAGTGCTGTCTATATCCGCAGGAAGGGGACAGGGGGTAGAGAGGAGGGCTGGGCCTGTGGTTGGGAGAGACAGCTGTTAGCCGTCTGACTGCTAGCCAGACATGGGAAGGACTTCTGTACCTTGTGTGGTGGGCGCATATATCTGGCAGCTTCCTCCCAGAAACTGATACCGCATCCCTATAGACACTGTCTGGATTGTTCTTCTGTCCCAATTTGCCTGTTTCAACTCTTTATGTTTTATTGTTTTCTATTGTGCATGATTGTTTTGCCTCTGTGAATGTCTGTGTAACACATGCATGCCTGGTGCTCTAGGAGGTCCAAAGACGGGCTTGGAATCCCCTATGTGGGTGCTAGGAACCAAAGCTGGGTTCTCTGGAAGAGCAGCCAGTGCTCTTTATTGCTGAATCATCTCTTCAGCCCCTACTTCAACTCAAAAGCCCAGGAGTCCCAAGGTCAATGAGGTACCTTTTTGGGCTTCTATCGTTTCAAATCAAGTACCCCATAACTTCTGGCTTCTTGCTGGTTGTCCACTAGGCAGACGTTTCGAAAGGGCAGAAACCTAAGGTCACAGTCAACTCCAGCAGTGTTTCTTTGGCACCCAGATTCCTTCCTGGCATATACAGGTCTCAGTGCAGAGAGTGAATGCCCCATTCTCACCTGGCAGCAGCTAAGAACATAAGAGTTTCCCCTTCCTTGGGCCTGTAGCCTTCCCTGGAGGCTCAGTTGGTGAAAACCTCCTTTTTTAAATAATTAATTTTATGTGCATTAGTATGAAGGTGTCATATCCCTTGGAACTGGAATCACAGACAGTTGTGAGCTGCCATGTGGTTGCTGGGAATTGAACCGGGGTCCTTTGGAAGTCCTGACAGTGCTCTTAACAACTGAGCTATCTCCCCAGCCCCCGGTGAATAACCTCTTAATGTTCAGGTTTCCTAGTCTTTGGAGCTTCAGGCCTAAAGATTTAGGAAGCTGTCCAGAAAGTTGCCTGTTCAGAGCACTGGCCTGGCACCGTCAGGCTGAGCTCCATGTCCCACCTTGGTCCTTGGGGTAATCATGGGATAGGCTGACTTGTATTCAGTTACAGACCTGCTCAGGTCACTCTACAGTTAATGAGTAAAAGGCCGGTCAAGCACCCTGTTGAGACCCAATTCCAGCTGGGAACAGACTCTAACCCACAGTCAGGCATGATCCAGCCTTAACAGACCCTCCCAGTAGGCTGGTCTCGAGTGTGGCTCAGCAAGCATCGGAGACCAGGAAGGATCCTGTCCCTCATACAGCTCTACCAAGGATAGAACAGACCAGCAGCAAACACTGAGGCCACCAGGAAGTTAACTGCCTGCTTAACCAGGCAGCTGCGAGAGGCAGCAGCATCTCCTTTGGTGGGGATTTATACCACCACCTTGCTCAGTCCAACTTTTCTTCCTCACCTTCTGGAAAATTAGTTGCAGTAGGGTTAAGACCAGTAGCCAGTTTTCCTACCTTCCTAAAGGAAGTATGTCAAGGTACCTGGGGAATGTTCAGTCACAAGGGTTGCTAGCTCAGAAGTAGGTTCAACTAAAGTTGCTGGCTACAGAGCTGTCAGCTCAAGTCTCAACAAGATGGGTAGTGGAGGAGCACAGGATGGTACATAAAGTGTCTCTTTTTCTCTGGGCCCATACTTACCAGCTCACAGTGTGGGGGAGCTGTCCCATACTGCCTGAGGTCAGAGAGTAAAATCCCGAGAGATCAGGGGTCTGTAGAGGCCTGTGAACTCCTGTAGTGAAAAGGATCCAAGTAAGCAGGGCACTCTGACCTGGGAGGTTGGGACATTCAGCAGGTTCTTTATGTTGGAGCCTTCTACAGGGGCCTCTAAGATCCAATTTCCATTTGTTAAAGGCCTAGATCAGGTTTGCTTAGTACTACCCCAGGGTAACAACAATGGCCTTCTGACAAAGCAAAGGAACCAAGGACAGAGGTGCTGAGTGACTTTGCCTTAGGACACTGGTTAGACAAGAGGTAAAGCTTGGAGTCAGGAATGAGAGGTCAGACCTCACCAGTTCCTGGTGCACTTCTGCTCTGTCTTGGGAGCCTTTGCTTAGGACTCTGACCTATGTCTCTGGGTAGAAGGCAGCCCCTAGACCCGACCTGAAGAGCCAGGGCTCCACCCAGCCCCAGGGTTGAGTCAGCAGGTTTCCCACAGCTGACAATGGTGGATTTCAGAATGACTTTGGCTGAGGCTGAGGTGAATCAGCCATCATAACCACCACTTTCCATTTTCTTCTCACTGGGGGAAAAAGGCCATGAGTTTTATAGCTGCAGCAGTGCAAGGATGCTGCTCTCATACTGGCATGGGGCACCAGAAGCCTCACATTTTGACCTGGTACCACCTGCCCATGCCCTCTGGTGCTCTCTGACTCTCAGCCCCTTTCTGAGCCCAGGCTTGTCTGGAACTCACTGTGTATGCCAAACTTTCAATCCTTCTGCCTCCACCTTCCAAACTTTTGGATCATAGGTGTGCACCACCACACCTGGTTCCTTTCTGACCTTTGTTTTGGGCCCTGAATTTGCAAAGCTTCTTCTGTTGTAAGATGTGGGCCAGCCTAGGTGGCCTTAGAAGCTAGAAACTTGGCCCACGTGTTCCCATCTCAATGGCCTTCTCCCATCCCAGGCCCATACCTTGCTTCTGGCTGATGTCCGTAGGTGCAGGGGTGGAGTGTGGACTACTGAAATGTTCGTAGAGCGGAGAAAGTTGGGGAGCGCCATGTGGGGACTGGCCGGCCTTGTTATGCTGGAAAATGACCAGGAGGCTAGTGAGCATGGAGTGTTCTGAGGCAGGGGGCCATTCAGTGAGCTCTGTGGTCAGCCTGGCAGTCAAACCACAAGCCATGGGAAGGGCACTTCACACACCTGTGCTCATGGGGCACTGGTTTCCTGCCCCCAGGCAGTCCAGGAGCCTGCCTATGCAATCCCACCTCCTAGTGAACCTCTTCTGGGACACTCAGAGTTCTCCTCTCAGGAAGTGCTTCCTGGCCTCCTGGGCCCAGAGACTCCTTGATTCTAGAAAGCCCAATGGCTGTCTGTCTGCAGCCTTTTCCTCCTACCGCTCCCAGACTGTCCCACCTCAGTTCTAATTAGTTGTCCCAGGGCAGGGACCTCCTCTGGCCCCATAACATGGGTGAGATAAGGTGATATCTGGCTCCCTCCAGGGACAGCCTGCCCAGACATTGCTCTTCTGGTTTCCTTAACACTGCAGGACTCCTACTTTTCAGTCAAACGGTTATGTCAACAGATGACTCAGGCTGTGAGAGCTCAGCCACAGGGAGTCGCTGCCTAGCCTAGTGTCTTCAATGTGTGCCCTTGCAGGCCAGAGTTCTAGAGATATCTACAACTGAGGCTCAGCTTCCTTCCACCCAGACAAACTTGTCTGTGGGGATACTGCTGGCTGTGTGCACACAGGAGTGACTGCTCACTGTGGCACAAAAGGAAGAAATGAGACATCTTGGAGCAAGACAGTAGAGAAAACACCTGGATAAAGCAGATGAAGCCTGTTGTGAGCACTTCAGCGGAACAATCCTCAGTTCTCGGGTGTACTTTCCTGGACATGAATGAGGCCTAGCACAGGTCCCTGGCTTGTTATTTGGCGACTGCAGCTCTAAGGTAAAGCCAGAGGAGAAGCTGGGCATGAGCCCCACTGTAACCAGGGCATGAGGCCTGTGCATGGGCACAGCTCCAGTAGATCTCCACAGAAGTCCTGGTCTACCGTCTTTCCCTGCATTCCTGCCTACAGCAATAAGCCATACCTTTCCTTCATGTCTTGGGCTACCCAGGCCAAACCAGAGTTGATGTCTGAAGCTGAGCATGCTGGTACTCCTCTTTAATCCCAGTCTCAGGAAGCAGATGCAAATGGATCTCTTAAGTTCAAGCCTAGCCTGGTCTTCATAGTTCCAAGCCAACAACAGCCAGAGCCACATAGTGTGTCCATTAAGGGAGGAGAGGTGTGAGCTGGGATAGCTGTGAGATGTGTGGACATGTCAGGCACTAAGTACCTTTCAAACATACTCTCGTTGCCACCAGGGCACAAACAAGCTGCTGTTTCTCCTGTCTGAATCGTCTCCCAGTTATCACCTCATAGCCCTTCCCCTCTACAGAACCCTTCGTAGGTTCAGCCTCAGTCACTGCCTCCAGATCAGCTCTTACTCTCTCTTCAGCCTAGCCTGTCTCTTGTCAAGAAGACCTCTGTCAATGTCCTCAATGACTTCCAAAATCCTCAATTCAAGTTACCATTTTCCCAAATCCTTTGCACTCATAAGAAACAACTGATTCCTTCCTCTTCCTAAATCAAATTCTGTTGGTTGGCTTTCAGAATACCCACTTGCTTCTTTTCCCTCCAACTTTACAGGCTATTTTTCCTTTAGCCCTGGTGTTGATTCTCCTGTTCACTCATCATCTAAGGAATGGCTTTAAACATCCTCAGTCTGGGGACTGGTGAGACGGTTCGGCAGTTAAGGGCACATACGGCTCTAAGAAGCCTGTACCTAGAGCCCCAGAGGGTCCAGCGTCCTCTGTGGCCTCTGCAGCACGCACATGTACACACAATTAAAAACAAAACCCGATGACAAAATGGCTTCAATCTCATGACTTTTTTTTTTTTTTTGAGACTGGTTCCTACTATGTAACCCTGGCTGTCCTGAAATTCACTCTGTAGCTCAAAATCAGATTAGCCTCAACAGATCTGTCTCTTTGCCCCTTGAGTGTGACAACTAAAAGTGTATGCTACAATGCCTAACTGATTTCACATTTGACTCCAGGCCTCACTGCTAGGAATTCTACTCTCCAAATAACCTACTCAACTCTGCCTAAAATGTCCCCAAACTCCATACTCATGCAAGTGCTCTATTACTGAGCTACATCCTCAGTCCTCAAGACAGAACCTTTGACTCTGCTGGTGTGCTGTGGGCTTCCTCAGTTCCTGGCAGCTCCATCCTTCCATTAATCAGGAACCGTTCACCATGCAGATCAGATAATCTTGTAGTGGTTTTTGGTTTTTGTTTTTAAGATTTTTTTATGTGTACAGTCTTGCATGTGCACTTGCTCGCTGGGGAAGGGCATCTGGTCCCATTTTAGAAGGTTGTGAGCCACCATGTGGGTGCTGGGAATTGAACTCAGGACCTTTGGAAGAGCAGCCAGTGCCCTTAACCTCTGAGCCATCTCTCCAGTCCCTTGTAGTGGTTCTTGACATTGACTGGCCCCCCCATGTCCATTTCTTAGATTCTACCTTCAAAACTCTAGACTCTAACCACTTCTTGTCTCCTTCCCAACCAGACATCATTTCTCACCTGGACCACTGTCCTCTTTGCCCTTAGCTATGTTCCAGCAGACACAGAGATCTCTCTGCCTAAAGCCTCCCTGCCTCTGTCTCCTTACCTGGTGATAGCTCTGTGTGACCACTCCCAGCTCCCTAACAGAAGAGCCTTCCACCGTATCTGCTTACAGTGCCCAGGAACCCCACAGCACCCTTACCCAGGGTTAAGCTTTTAGATATACCACGGTGTGAAGGAAGCTTGGAAGCTCTAGGCTTGCTAACCATTTCCTGATCCTGGCACTCCAGGACCTCCTGCCTCCTGGACCGGAATGAGAATATCAGTCTTCCCTACCTCATCAGTCATTAAAAAAAAAAAAAAAAGTCTTGCTTTGTCCTAGTTTTGAGGAGCAACTGCTGAGGCAGTTTTACAACAGAAAGCTTCCTGACAATCTTCAAGGCCTTTGCTATCCTCATAGATTCCAAGATGGTGCAGCCTCATGGTAACTCTACTCCTTCGGGATCGTTAGGCCTCATGGCACAGGCATCACACCACTCACTGCCTAAGGTCCAGTTATGCTTCCTGAGGGCCAAGTTGCTGTGCAGCTTGGACTGTACCTGAGAAGCTTCAGATCCAGCCCAGCTCAGCCTACGACTCCTGCCTGCTGTGTGTGTGCATGTGTGTGATGTGCAAGGCAGTGAGGTAAGGCAGTTGAAGATCCTGAGGATAGTAGGCCTGTCCTGCCTACTAGTCTTTCCTGGTATTTGCGGGGAAGCCTCATTAACTGGAAGGCTGCAGACAAACCACAGAAGTACTGGGTGGCCAGGGTAGGGCCAAGAGCCCACCAGCAGCTAGAGGCCCTGGGAGGCCAGAGCTCCAGGGCAGGTACTGAGGGCCTGGCTAGTCCTTCCCAAGTTTGTGTAGTCTGCCTCTTCACCCCACTCTTCAGCCCCTTCCATGCTTGGTGGTGCTAGCCAGGGGGAGCTGTCTGGCACCAGGCTCCCTGCCCCCTTCAGCCAGTAGAACGTCCCGCTCCAGGGCTTCGGCACAAGGCTGTCCCCGTGCCAGGCTTCCCAGACAACAGGGTGGGGTCGCCCAGGGCCTGGCGTGTGCATGGCAAGTTCAGGGACTTGAGCTCCACTCCTCTCTTCTGCCTGAGGGTGAACCGTCCCTAGCCTCCAAGGGAAGAAGGCAGGTCTGTGCTAACTGTCCCCACCAGGCACTGAGCACCTCAACAGCACAGCACCTCATCTCCTTATTAGGGGAAAGGATGCAGTAGATGCCAGAATATAGGGGGACATAAAAATGCAAACAGAAGCCAGGGACTCAACTGCACTTAGTGCTTTCCCCCACATCAGCCACCCCACATCCACACTCCTTGCCTCTGCCTGAGCTCTGGCAGCTGCTCCTGAACCAGCCTGTGGCACTTCAGGACAGGTATAGGACTCAGTGCCTAGAGCTAGCCTGATACTCCTGCCAGGACTTATCTAGCCTGCTGGCTACCTGGAAACCGGTTCCCTCCCAACAGAGGTGGTCCTTCCTGCTACTGGCACGTAGACTTTCCCACACCTACCCTCAGCTACTGTCCCTAAAGGTATCTTCAGGGAAGTCCCCAATTCCAGTGCCCTACCTGGCCACCACCTCAGGACAAGGCAGCACAAGGTAGAAATGGGGGACCCCTGAGCTCTACTCCGTAGTTGAGCTTGGGCCCAGCTAGGCTGCCCCTGGGCCCCCACTTCCTGCAGGTTCAGGTAAAAAATAAACACAGTCGGCATTTTCCCTGCAGACCGCAGCGGTCTGTTCACAAGGCTGAGAGCTCGCTGACAGCCCCTGTCGCCACCAGCAGAGAAACTCCCTCGCCTCTGACGGTTGACTCTAAAAACCCCCAAACGCCTGAGCCCCACAACACTTTCCCAGCGAAGAAAGTTGCCGTTTCCTCTGGCCTCGAGCTTGATGGGGGCGGAAGAACAAGTCCTCTCAAGAAAGCCCTGTGGCAGGGTCTGAGCCCAAAGCAGCGTTCTTGAGCACCCAGGACCTTACGAGTGAAGAAGTATCAGGATGTGTCCCTGAGCTCCTAGCATGTGTCAGCAAGGAATGTCTGAGCCTGAGAACAGCATCTGCTAATGACTGAGTGTTGAGCATGGGGCAGGCACAGTTCTGAGCACCAGACACTCCAAAGCAGACCTACCATTTGCAAGCACAGTGAATATCACTACTGGCAGGCGAGGAGAGCAAAGCATAGGTCACAGTCAGAGCTCGGCCACCAACGGCTCCAATGCGAAAACCTGTGATTAGTGTGGCCAGAACGGGAGGCCGGGGTGCAGAGGGAGCTACGCCAGTCCCCCCACCCCCAGCTTGGCCAGCTTACCCTGTGCTGAGCCCTCACTCCCGACTCTAAAAACAGTCACCAGAAGCCTACCTGAAAGTGAAAGCTGGTACACATCGAATCCCTAGCCATAGCTCCATGCCTGCCCCGGACATGCTCCTGTTCAACCCAAACACCCAGCTCTCGGTCCCAATGCCTCATGAGACTCCCTAGTTCCTTTTGCTCCTTTCCATGCTGGCTCCTCCACAGACCTAGGTCCACCTCTAACCTGGATAGGCGTCTGCCAGTTTGGTAAGCAAATGCCTGCACATCTTAGAGAGCTGGTCATCTCTGACTCTCTGGGCTTTGCACTCAGGTCATTTTCTGAAGACCTGTAACAAAGGCCTGGGGAAATCCTTGATGCCCCATTTTCTGCACATTCCACCACACTTGCCATTATGGCTGGGACTTCTAGTCCCTCAGGGTAAGGGGCTGTCTCCAGCAACAACTACAGGGCTGGGGGGGTGGCCCCAGGAGAGTATCTGTAGAAGGGGAAGAAGATCCGCTCTGTGAACTATGCGCTCTAGGGCAGATGCGAGGCATAAAGGTGGGCTATGATTGCAAGAGCACAGCAGGGCAGCTAAGTAGTATCAATGTATGAGGCAGGCCTGGCATGGTGGCACAGGCCTGGGATCCCAGCACTCGGGAGGCAGAGGCAGGCGGATCTCTGTGAGTTCGAGGCCAGCCTGGTCTACAGAGCAAGTCCAGGACAGCCAGGGCTCTGTCACATAGAGAAACCCTGTCTTGGAAAAACAAACAAACCAACAAGGAAACCCATCTGAGGCAGGCATTGAAGCGTGGTTCTGTGAGGAGAGGATATCATCCAGAAGGCACATAGCCTACTGGACCCCTTCAAGGATTCTTGGGGTTACCAAGGACGTCAGAGTCACGTCCCTCTGAACTTTCCTTTCTTCGCTCTTTGCACCAGCCGCAGAAGACTAGAGTGTTCTTCCCCTGCCTCGCATAAAGGAGACTGCCTCTGGGAGGCCTTTCCTGCCTCCCATATGTGGCTGGTTCCCTGTTGTATCCTTACCTGCCTTTTCTCCTCCCTGTGTTCTGGGATTATGCCTGTAATTTCTGTCACTGAACTAAGGCTGGTATCCAGGTTAGTGCTCTAAAAGTGGGTGCAGATGAACCCATGTTCAAAGAGAAGACTTGCAGATTGGGGAAGTCTGAGCCTCAATGTACAGTTACATTAGCACATGGGAGATGGGGGCCACTTTAGGGCCAGGGGCTAGTCCACCTGGCATCCAAGCCCCCTTGCTCTTCTCCTGAGGTGCTCTGAGAATGAGAATGACCACAAGGCCACAACCAAACCTGCCACTAGTTCATAGGGTGTCTTTGCTCTAATTAGAAAAGGTGCACCCAAGACAGAACCCCAAGCCTCATCTTAGGGAACACTGTGCAGACTGACTTCATCTTCAGCTAAGCTCCCCCAAACAATCCAGTGGTGCCCAATGAGAAAGTCCCCAAGTCTCACTTCTTGTCTTCACGTTGACAGACGGGTGACCAGTGTAGAGCAATGGAGTGACCACCCAGCAGCAATGACAGCTGAATGCTCAGGAGTTTGGCCAGCTGCTGGGAGGCTCCAGAGTGCCGGAGCCCATGAGAATAAATTTCCCAGGATGCACGTTTCTTATACCTTTCCAAATGAAGTCAGCCTGGGCTGGACCTACCTGCAGGTTTCCACAGACCTTCTTCTGCAGAAACACTTCAGACTGGCTGAGAAGAACAGGCTAGAAGAGCCCTTGTTCCTTTCATCCCCAGCCCTGGCCCCAGGTCTACCCAAGACACAGTGTTATCCAACGAATGACAACCTATAAGTGTCTCACCAACACCCTGTGTCAGATGCTTACTACAGAACCGGGGCCATGGCCTTAGGGTCAGCAAAGCTGAAAGGGCTGGGGACAGCTGGGCCACACCCTAAACCGAGAGGCTTTCCATCCACCTGTCAGCAACAAGGCTGTTGCCATGGTTGCAGAGCACTGCCAATAGCATGTGGCTAGTCCACTAGCCTCCTGGCCCTGACATCAGATAACAGACCTGCCTCACCAGAGGTGAGGACCAGAGTCCCTGAACGCAGCCTTGGCAAACCACAGGTTTCTTCACCCAGCCCAGGCAAGAGGCACCATCACAGTTAGACAAACCTCCTAAGCTGAGTGGCCTTGCCCATGGCCTCTCGTGGTTTCTATGCATTTGTCTTCTTGTGTTTCCCTTCCTCCTCTTTGAGGTAAACGCCCCTCAGGACAGGATGTTTTCAGAGGAAAAAAGAAGCTTCCGGGAGCTGCTGCAGCTGAGCTGCTAGCTAACACTACGAACACCCGGTTTGGGGATTCTGCAAGCGACCTAGGGCTGGGCATGCCCTGAGTGCAAGCAGCTGCTCTGCTCCTAAGTGCCCAATGTCAAGCCCACCATGGACGGGGCCTCAGTGAGGCACTTAGGCAGTTTGGAAGCTCTTGTACCCTGGGGGCACAGCTGGAGGCTTTGTAGCGATGGAGGGCTGAGAATAACAAGCAAGGTGCAGACTTAAGAGCTGTCAGTCCAGCAGCGGCTGGCTCCGCGCCCAGCGGTCTACAGAGCTCCAGCCTGTGCCAGACTCCTACCACTTTCCCCAAGCCACTGTGCTAGAAGTGAAGCCTACAGATGAGCGTGGTGAAGCAAGAAGTCCACTGAGCTGCTCAGGCCTCGTGGTGAGCAGTGACCAGTGTGGATCTGCGTCCAGCCGCTTGGGTTCTTGGTCAGCAGCCTCATCACTCGGCGAGCCCTCACAGACAGCACTTAATGCTGGCAGCTCCCTGCCAAAGAAATCTCGGTTGGCTGGCTGTGAGCAGGGTCTCGACTCTGTAGCTCGGGGGATGCTGAGGGAAAGGTGGCAACAGCAGCTGGAATGCGGAAGAGACCTAGAGACCCCGCCCTCAGAGAGCATTGTTGCCCCAGTTCAATCCATGAAGGACAGCCCGGGGGGGGGGGGGGCCCAGTCACCTGGACTGCCCAGCCTGCCTCAAGAAGACAATTTTGCCCGGAGGCTGTATCAGGATGCTCATTCTGGTCTGATCCTCCAACCTACTTCAGGTTAATATCCAGGAGCTCTGTGTGGACTCAGTCCAGCCATTCATCCATAAAGTCACAAGACAAGGTGCAGAGAGAAGCCACTTAAAGGCAGGCTCCCAGGCCCGGGGTGCTCCCACACCCCCTACACTCAGTAGAAGCAGAGGTAGGGCTGGGCTGTTCCAGTCCCCACAGGGTCCTGAGATGCAGCCTCTGAAGAAGCTGAGTTAGGGGACTTGTGTAACATCGTACTATAACAATGTTCCTACACGAGGCAGGGAACACTAAACACCCATGGGCAAGGAGGCAGATGCATGGGCCAGTCAAAAGTACCCAGCTATCCATACTGTGCATGCTACCTACAGAGCAACAGGGCATTGTGGAGGAGCTGGGTTCAAATCCACCTTCCAACTTACACAGGGGCAAGTCCCTTGGTGTCCACACTTGCCTGCCCATGAGCTAGTAGTAGAATGTGTCAAAGCCTAGGTGAGCTCTTATTTGTACTTGCTAATATTCTTTTTGTACTTAAGATCAAAAAGAGGGAGGAAAAAGACAAAAGCAAGCCCTTTCCCTAGACAAAGGCTTTTCAGGAAAGTCAGCTCTGTTTGAAGTTGGGACTGCCAGCCTTCAATGTCCTTTGGACCACTGCCTGGTCACCATCAGGCCAGGCTTAGGAACTCTCCTCTGGCCTTCAGTGACCACAAACGACAGTTCAAAAACATTGTCCTCAAAACATCCCCATGAGTCTGGCTAGAGGCTCTGGCTCCCAAGAAGCTTATCCATAGGTCAGGCCTTAGGGTACCCTCCATCTCCTCAGCCCAGCTTTTCCCAAGGGCTCAGAGCCTACGAAACTCTCCAGCCCGACCCTAGACATCCCAGAGGGGACACCTTGGCCCAAGAGGCCTAGCAGCAGGCTTCGGGCTAAGTGAGGATCAAGCTGGCAAGGAAAACTCCACAACAATTTCTAACTATCTTCTGCCATATACCAAACTTGGCTCAACCTTACAGGTCGTTTACAAACTGTTTTCCGTGTGACATTTCCTTGGTGGCGGTGGGGGGGAAGCCCTGTAGTCTTGTCTCTCAACCGAGAAATGCAGCCTTCTTCACTGTGTGAGGACTGACCTTGCCAGATGTGGAAGGAGAGGGCCAGTCTGGCCTAGACCTAAGGGGCAGGGAGAGCCCAAGTCTCTTCTTGGGGCCAGAAGGAAACCACGCAGCTCCACAGCCTGCACTGCTCCTGCCCCTCACGTTGTAGAACAAAGGGAGACAAGCAAGGAGGAGCATGGACAGCAGGGGAAGACCCACATCCAGATCCTGACCACCAGGCAACTCTCCAAGCCTCAGTTTCCCCACCTGCAGAATGAAGGCGGTAACAGAACACAGCGTGTGTTTAAGTGTGTTTATGTAAATGTGCCTGTACATATAGGAACATGTGTGTTGTGGATATAAACATGTTTTTGTTTTGGTACCGGTTGTGGGATGTGGGACCGACTACCCTAACCAGCAGGAAGCAGCTAAGAGAACTGTGCCCCATTCCCACGTTACCCTTTCTCTCTCTTACCTGGTGTTGGGGTGTTAAAAGGGATTTGGGTGGAATGGGGAGAAAAAGATATAAGAAATGTAAATACAAGTTTTTTTAAAAAGTACGACAACACGTGCATAAATGTGTGTATGTGCGGCAGCCAGAAGTGAAAGGTTTTTTCTATTTCCTGACACAGGGTCTATTCTCAGTTAAGCCAGAGCTTACCAGCTAGGCTGTCTGGCTAGAGAGCTCCGTGGCCAGCCTGTGCCTGCCTCCCTGGCACTGGGCTGCGAATGTACACTACCACTGAGCTTTGCATGGGTGTTGGGGAGCTGGACTCAGGTGTTTCTGCTTATTCAGCAACCACTCTACTAAATGAGAACCCGCCAAAACATGAAACAGGACCTTGTGTAGCCTTGGCCTTGAACTCACTACATAGTTGAGGATGCCCCTGAATGCCTGATCCTCCTGCCTATGACCGTAAGTGTCTGCCACTGTAGCCAGTTTATGCAGTGCTAGACACTGAACCTAAGGAGGGCTCTGGTGTGCACCTGGAACTTACACGGGTTTTTGTTTTGTTTTGTTTTGTTTGGAAGCTCTGTCATGAAAGAAGACACATCTAGTTAAAAGAGATGTTCCATTTTCTAAGCACCTACCAAGTGCCACCCCCTGAGCGGGCACCGAGAATCCAGTACTGAAAGAACAGATATAGCCTGGACTCTCTCATTCTAGCCGTTTCTGATCGCAACTACAATCCCTCCATGTTCCACTTGACACAGCCACCAACCTTTTGGCCTTGGATCTCCCTGCTTCATCTGTTCCCTACGTCCCCACCCACAGGGCTCCCCACGACAGCAGGGCAGCTCCCAGGGCTGCGCACTGCTTCAAAGCCCACCATCACACTCTGGGGTGGCTGCCGCAACCGGCACACCCGTGTCCAGCCATGCCTGGCAAAGATTCCACTGCTCTCCACAAGCCATCAGAGGCCCACCCACCCTCTGCCTGCCTGGCCACCAGGCGGCCACAGAGCCATCTGATCTGAGTGAAAACTTCAAACTTAATGACTTTCATGCTGGTTATTTAAAACGCAATGTAATTTTCTTAAACACCCTATTATTTCCTTTGATAGCTACAAAGCTTCCCCCAATCCCATAAGCATGTTTATTTTTAGAGAAAAGAGTGGTTTGCAGTTGGTCACAGAGACCATAGGGAGAGGGAACCCACAGAAAGCAGGGTAAGGAGTCAGTGCTGGCAGCCGGAGGACCCTGCTGCTGCTGGCTTTCCACCCCATCCATCAGCAGCCAGGCCCACCCTTCCCTTACCAGCACCTCTGCCAGTGACCCTCCTGTCCCACACTGGCCAGTGGCCAGATCAGTGTTAGGCTGGCCTCGGTGCCCTCGGATGGTTCCAACTTGCTGCTCAGCGAGCCTCCCACTCATTCTAGGCAAGGACGAGCAGAGAGAAGGGTCCGCATTGTGCCCTCTAGCAGTCTTTCTCCTGTTCCAGACAGTCTGCCCCAGGTAAGGCCTTGGGCCTGAAGCCTTGGCCAGCAGAGTAAGAGCCACGTCTGGATCCAGCAGCCTCAGGCAGTGGCTGCCCACACTGGGTAGGTAGGTAGGTGGGTATGTGCAGCCCTGCCATTCGGGGCTGCTGGGCAGGGGAGGTGGCATGGAGGAGGGTTGTGTGCAGAGGTCAGCTGAGCCCCACCAGTGCGGGGCGTCCTCTGGGTGCAGCTATTTTTAGGTCTGAGGCTTTCATGTGGCTGAATGATGGGAGTTTACAAAGCATCAGTAATGCGTTTCAGATGGCGGCCCAGCAGGCCAGGAGGCTGGGCCCCTGACAACAGAGACAAGTCAGGGTTACTCAGCGTCTCCATCCTGGGTTCCCATCACCTGTCCTTTCCTCTCCATGGACCCTACTGCCCAATGGTGAGGCTGGTCCTTACAATGGCCAACAAATCCTACTCAAGGCCCACCCTATTGACAGGCCTTTCCAATTTATACCTATCTGGACCTCAAGAATTTTTAGAGAAAAGAGTGGTTTTCTCTAAAAAGTGCTGGGGTCAGGATTCCCACCCATTGAGGAGAGGTACACTGAGACAGAGAGGACAAGAGGCTACCACAATCCTTTGCCATCACAGGAAGACCAGCTTGAAGAGAGTGATCCACTACCACTGGCCCTGAGGCCTGCTCAGACATAGTGGGGTTCAGGCAGTGCTAACCACCCTGAGCCCACACACCATTGTTCCCTGAGGCCCAGGCCTGGCCACCCAGGCCTGAGTCTGTGCTATACACACATCATCTGGAAGCAGACAGTGTGGGGCCTAGACGGCTCCCCTGTTCTTGCAGAGGGAGGTGGCTGTTTTAATGGGGGATGAGGGCTTGAGGAGGAAGCGTATTTATTTGACAGCGTGTCTGCTTCCTCTGATCTCCAGGGAGTTCTGGCTGTAGAGTCAGGGCCTCCAGGGAAGGCTGTGTCACTCGGTTGGCTCCGGCTCTAAGGCAAAATCTGGGTGCAGTCCAGGGAGGCAGTCTCCATGGGTGGGACAGGCCACGAGAGCAGCCTCCCGGCAGGAGAGACCAAAACTCACACCCTTCCCAGCTCTACTGAGGCAAAGGCCCCAGCAAGCGACAGACACCCTCCACGCTGAAGACCTATGCTAAGAGGAGCCCTGTGTACCAAATGGGCCAGCGGCAGCAGATGGGACAAAACCTCTGGCATGAGCAAACTCTAAGCTTTGGGGGCGCAAACTTCTAGTACCAGCTGCTCAGAAGGCTGATATCAGAGGAGCTTAAGAGCTGCAAGTGCGACAGAGTGAGTTCAAGGCCAGCGTAGGAGACATAGGGAGACCTTACCCCAAAGTGGACACTCACGAAGGCTAGAGAGATGGCACCTTTGTCAAGAGCCCTGCTCTTCCACAGCACTACACCAAGAGGAGTGTCTGGGGACACAGCTCACTGACAGAGCGGTTCTGTTTCAATCCTCAGCACCACCAAAAACAAACATGCAAACAATAAAACGGATGAGCCCACCCAGGCTAAGGAAAGCTTTCCAGAGGCCAATGGCCCAAACCACACTCATTTGTCTGGAGACAGGGTTTTGTGTAGCCCAGGCTGGCCTTGAACTCAGGGATCAACCCCAGAGCTTTATGCTAGCTGGGTCGGCTCTACCAACTGAGCTTCATCTTCAGCCTAGCAGTGTCTTTTTTAGAGTCCAGTTTTTTGTTTTTAGGTGGTTTGTTGTAGGTTTTTCATTTCTGTTTGTTTTGTCTTGTTTTGTTTTTCAGACTGTTATTTAGTCCTGGTTGTCCTTGAACTCACATCAATCCCTCTGCCTCAGCCTCCCAAACCCTGAGATTAAAGGCATGCATCTCAGTGTGTGAGGGGAGGCTACAAACTGCCTGAAGGAGGCAGCAGAGAATGCTTAGGGCTATAGGGACCTCCTCAAGTCCCCGGGACCTCAGAGCATTGCTAGATGAACTCTGGTTAGAACTGCTCCACCTCGCCTGGATCACCAGTGGGCTGCACGACAGCAGCGCCCACCTTTGGGGGTCTCTGGCCAACCCCCTCATTTCTCCCTACTCTAGTCTTTGCTCACATTCCTCCAATCCCCCTGCCGCTCCCAGTGTCCACCCTGCCCCAGCTGCCAGCTCTGTCTGCCATGGCCCTCCGCTTCCATGTCCAACCCAAACCATCTGTGGCGGGCACCGCCCTGCCCTGACGGGGCTGCCAACCCGCTGCACGTGCTCACTCACCCCTCCCAGGCTCTAGAACCAGTGAGGCCTGGGCCCCAAGGTCACACGGCGGAATCTCGGTGTCACAGCCCTTTCCCAGCCTCACTGCACATTCCTCGAGGACCCTGACGTTGGGTCTGTCCAGGTGATAGGAAACAAGCCCCTCAGGCCTCTCTCCTCTGCTCTACTGTGCCCCACCCAGGGCATCTTCCCATTCTCTCCTGCAGAGGCTTCTCTCAGGAAGCCTCACCAGCTGCCCCCACAGAGGCCGCTTTCACTCTTGTGTTTTTTTATCCAGCTAAGCAGACCTTGGTGAGGAATTGGGGCTTCTGGGGAGCAGCTCTGTGTGTCTTTCCAAGGACTGAGCTCTGGGGGGCAGTGGTAACTTCCCATCCATGTGGCCAGAGTGTGGAGCTAAGGTTCTAGCAGGCATTGCTACCAGGCGATGATGGCTGTCTAGGGAACCCTGGCCTGGCCTGAGGTGTAGGGGGCCACAGCTCCCTGTCGCAAGCCTCCACTGTAGTGAACTTCCACAAATGATGTTTCATTCCCCCAAGAGAGCACAGCCCTCACATCCCTGCTTTCATAGGGTGGCAGAGGATGAACCTCCCAGACTAAATGCATTTCCTCTTTGTGCTATGGCAAGTTCCTCCCCACCTGGCTTCCCTTTCCCCACCTGCAGCAGAATCCGAAGCACTGGACAGCTGGGGGATGGTGGGGCTCCTGTGACCCGATTAAACACCTGTTTCCTCCAACAGAGCCTTGTTTGTACACAGAGGCAGGAAACACCGGTCACAAGGTGGGAGGGGTGTGACTCTATGGCTCTGGAACCACAGCAGACCTGAGGAGCCTCAGGGGCTCTGTAGCTGCTCCCCACCCCAACCCAAGCTCCACCCTGACCTACTCTAACCTCAGTAGTAGGGCTTTAAACTGGCACCCCTAGGATGCGTTCCCCAGTTCAACTCAACCCTGTTGCTTTCAGGGGTGGTGGGGAGGGGCTGTGGTCTCTACAGTGTGCAACCCTACAGCCTCCTCTGACTGCACACAAACGCATGGCTCAGAGCACGCTGGGACACAGCCCTGGTCCTAGCACCGTTTGTGCTGGCCTCTGAGCCTAAGGTCAGTGAGCTAGCTCACACTGTCTTTCCAAAGGAGTCAGAAGCAGGCCTCCTCCCTAGCCCTGGGTAGGGTGGAGCTAAAAGCCCAGCAAGCTCTAAGCAGGGCTCTGAAAGGCAGGCTTCCTGACCCTGACCAAAGTGGCAAGGTGCAAGCCACCCTCGGAGATTTCTAGTTTGGGGACAGGGGAGAGGCAGCAGATAGGCCAAATGCTCCTGCACCAATCCTTCCGAGCCCTCCCAGGCTTCAAAGAAACGCAGTTCCCAGGTACTTCCAAGCCCCACTGCTTACCCAGCAAGTCCAGAACAACAAAGACAAAAATGTCACTTCAGTCCTGGGGCATCAGACTTTGTAGGGCAGGGGGACGAGTCACAGGCTCGAAACCTGGGGCTGCACTACTTCCTGGTCCCAGAACTACTCTGGAAGTTGTGCTTCAGGAAAAGCATCCAAATGGACTGGATGCAGATCCACAGGTATTGCCTGGGCCGTACTTTGACAGAGCCCTACAAACCAGGAAGCTCTGTGTGCAGTGCCAAGGAAAGGTCTGCAAATGGCTTAGCGGCCAAAGAGGAGATATTATCTCCCTTTTCCTTACAAAATCCGATTTCCTCACATTCAGTTTCCTCACATTCAGTATGAGGGCTTTGTATGGACGAAACCTCTATGGTGTGGGGTGGGGGACTTTGAGGAATAGCACACCTCACCCAAGAAGCCCCTGGGGCAAGACAAGTGCCAGGCCCAGCAACCTGAGCCCTATACCTGAAGGGTCTACAATCAGACCTCTCTGGCCCAAAGTAGAAGCACAGCTCTCTAGATGGGAAGCCAAGTGAAGGCCCATGAGCGAGGACAGCCAAGACCAAACCATGGCTAATGCCTGCTACCAACTGCCCTGGCACCTCTCTGGCAAGACTGCAAATCCTCACTTTACTTCTACAAGGGTGCCTGCTAGTCCACTCTCCAGGTGGGAAACCAGGAGACGTTAACAGAAGGGCACAGCAAGTGCCCCTGGACAGCAGCGCCTTCTGCCTTGGTCTGATGAACTGCAGGATGAGCAAGGTAGCCAAGGCCTGAGGAAGACTGGTCGGAGTGTGAAATAAGCCCTGAATGAGGAACAAGAAGGTAGAAGCCACATGAAGAGCCAGGGGAGCAGGACAGCAAGCTGAGGGCACAAGTGGGAAAATCTGAGGTGAGGGGGAATCTTGTAGGTGTAAGCCCAAGGACACGGAGCTGGCTTTTGGGTGGTGGGCGGTAGGAAGAAGATAGGGAGCCTCAGCCCTCAGGCTACGGTAGATGGCTTAGACTTTCCCACAAGAGCAGTGGAAGCCCTAGGAGGTTAAATGAGGCAAGATATGTGATCTGACCCAAGTTCCTAAGGAGTCCTTTCCCTGCTTTGTGACTGTGGGTGAAGGTATGGGTCAGGGAGGAGAGGGAGGCAAGGGGACCCTGGAGGAGGCATCTGCTGCCATCTAGGAGAAAGCAACTGTGGATACTTGGTGGGTTACATGATAAGGTGAAGAACAGGAAGGTCTGGGATGTATCTGGAAACACATCCCTGATCCACACTGCTGTTCAGAGGGAGGCCACAGTGCATGCTGGGAGCATTCTACATATTTCTCTGTTGAACAACAAGCCGCTCACTGGAATCCCTCACAGACCATGATGGGGCCAGCTCTGCCTAGGACACCCATAGCTGGGCCTTCTAAAAAATGGGCATGCCCAGGGGTAACCCTGCTTATGGGCATGTGGCATCCTGGTACCACACTCTAAACTCCACCCGAAAAGCTTCACTATGCCCTAACTGGTGCCCTACCACCACTAACGCTTGGAGCAAACCCTCTCTGTGAGGAAGGCTGATGCCCAGCTCTGACAGGAAGACCGCTAGGCAACAGTACTTCCCTCCTTGGCTCTCCCAAGTCCTGCCTAACCCCTCACCCCAGCCCTCCAAAGGTTCACTGCATGGTTTTCAGCCTGGACCTCAACCCAGGAACACAGAGGAAAGCTCAATGGACAGGGGCCCATGCATGGGTCCTATGTTGTCCCTCTCCAAACTAGAACTGCTGTTGGGTCCACTGGAAAAATACATATGCAAGAACCAGAATGTTGTGGGGACTAGGGCCAGGGAAATGTGGCCTCTGCCAAGGCCAAAAGCCTCAGCTTTAAAAAAAAAAAGTTTGAGCTATAACTCTCATACCATAAAATGTGCCACTCTCAAGTGTCTAATTCCGTGGCCCTTAGGATCTAGGTAAGGTTACGTAACAGTCATCACAATCTCATTCTACAGCACACTCATCAACCCCCTCCCCCAAAGAAACCCCACAGCCACTAGCAGTCACCCCCAGTTCTCAACTACCTGCAATTCCTGGCGACCACTAAACTGTGCTGTCTTATCATCCACAAGGCAAAAGGCTTTCCAGGTCACAGGCTTCAACACGAACCCACAGAAGGGGCCAAAGACCCATGACATCTCTGTCCTGTTTGCACTGTCACGCAAAGTCACTTGCCTGAGTCTCCCTAAAGAAGATACCTTAGGCATGCCAGCACCAACTCCCACAACCCAGCCAAGCCCAGCAGCTCACTCCTTTCCTACCCCAACTCTGTTCTGAGTCTCAAATCAGAGGAAATTAAATAAAAAAACATAAGAACAAACAAACAAAACACACACACACACACAAAACCAAGCAGGATGTACTGTGAAGCATGACAGAACAATGTGAGTTTGGACCCTGGGACACACACGGTGCAGGGAGAAAACCAACTCCCGCAGGTTGTTCTGTGACACCCCCCACCCCACACATGCAGCAGCATGCACGAGTGCACACTCATACATAAATGCACAAACAAAAACTTCGCACATTCATGGCTACTGGTCTAGGCCACTAACTGCCTTCAAGACTGTAGATATCCCACCAACACCTTTGACCAATTTGCCAGAGAAGGTGAAAAAGAAACCATATACCAAAAAAGCTACTTGGGCAGGGGCTGAGAATCTGTGTTCCATGGCAACTGGCTGTTGAGTCAGGCTCACTGCGCTGGGCAAGGCTGGAGCTGGCCTGTTTCGATGTCTCCGATGTGGTAGCCACGAGGGCATCCCACTAACATATGGGCAGAGAAGGTCCCTGGAGCAGACTTTCCCTCGTACCCAGGGAAGCCTACCCATTGGTCTTGGGCATCTCAGCTTAACTACTGAGCTTCTCTATACCCCCCAGGAAAGGCTGGGCAAAGAGAAAGGAGGCCTATATCCAGGTTCATTCGGCAGGGCATGAGCGGCACACTGTCCGTCTTCCTACAGAGGAGTGTGGGAAAGGATCAGCTCTGGCAAAAGACTCCCTGCCCCCAGGGTCCTTGCAAGGCGCTTTACCTGTTAAAGAGAATGAGGGCGCTTCTCCCAGCCAGCTGACAGATGTGCTCCCCAAACACGGAATGACCAACTTTGCTTTGTAAAACCAAACTATACTTGAATCACCAACACAGTTCTTCGTGGGTTACAGGCTACGTTTACTTTTTTGACTTTTATGTGTTGTGTGTTCTATCAAGTTTGTTAAAGAGACTCTCTTGGGCCAGGAAGATGGCATGGCAGCTAAAAACATGTGTGCAAGTTCTGAGAACGGATCCGGGCTCCATTCTCAGAACCCATGTCACAGTGGAAAGCATAGACTTCAGTTATCCTCTGAGTGTCCATGCCCTCATATACACCCCACCCCCACACACCCCGAATAGTCTCTCTACACTCTTGTACATCTATGTCCCTAACCCAGCATCCCCCAACACACGTTCCTGCTTTGTTTCTAGCCCTGCCCAGCAGCTGCTGCCGTAGCCAGGAAAATCGGTACATGTTTGTTATCAGAAGGCAGTGGTGAGGGCAGTGACTGAGAAGGAGGGCAGGGGGCAGTGACACATAGCTAGCTGTCCATCTGTGACAGCTCGAGAAGGGCGCCAAAGCAAAAATACACACAGCCCTAGGCCGGGTAAGTGGTGCCGGTCCTGACTGTGGGAACCCACGATTCTCCTACTTTTGTATGTCTCCAAGTCACCCTTACCCTTAGGCTGAATACTAACCCCCTCTCCCCCACATACACATCCCCAGTTCTAGGCACCCCCTGTCCCTGTCTCGATCTATGAACAAACCTCTAACCCACACTGCCCTTTCCCTGTGCAGCCCTCAAAGTCCACCCTGGCAAGCAAGGTTCTGGGGGCTCTGCCTTTTGTCCAGTCATGGTTGCCACAGCGAACCTAGTCCCAGCCCAAACAATGCTTGCCAGTGATTTCAAAGTGGTAGGTGATGCCAACTGGCCCCCAGATCAATGGCTTTACACCCATTAGGGGATTTAAAAATGTTATCTTTGTTAAGCTTGTACAGGGAGCAAGTCTCTACCTAGGGCAAGAGGCAACTGTCAAGCAGCTGTGTCAGGAGCCAGCCACCTCTTCACATACAAGAGAAGCACCTCATATACCAAGACACCCCCCGAACAGAAAGGAAGGCAGGCAGACAGACCCAACAGTTGACATGCACAGCTTACTGGTGAAGAATGGGAGTCCATTTCTAGAGTCTATCAGGCTTCCCCCTGTTAAGTGGCCCAGACTCCCCTCCCCACCCTAACAGGGAACCTTAGTCAAAGCTTGTTTCTGGAGAACAGCCTGTATCTATCATCTGGCCTGCCACAAGGTCCAATAGGGAGCCACTTTCAGAACCACCATTCTTGGAGTCACCCACAGTCTTCTGGGTGGCCCCTGCCACTTAGCCATCCTAACCTCTAGCCCGGGCTCCCAAACCTGCACTGGGCTTGTGGCTATACCCAATAGGCCTCCATGCTTTCCATACACCCTAATTCCCAACTGAGGACAGCCTGGGATCCTAGTAGGAACTTTTCAAAAGCAGGGCTTTGCAGCTACCCAGCTCAGAACCAGCTCTTCACACTTTACCTGCAGCAAAGGGCCAAAGGCCTGGCTCATGAGAAGCACAACCATGTCACCAGGCTGACACCAATTCACGTAGCTGACCCCTAACCATGGAGCACACTTAGCAAACCCTTCTGGTGTGTGAGACAAGACCAGCCTGCTCAAAACCCACACTGTGTGCCAAGCGGCCCCAGCCAGGCTTAGGCATTGTCCGTGAGGACACAGTGGAATCAGAGCTCCTGAGGCACAACTAGAAAGTGGAAAAGATTCAGGCTTCTACCCATTCTTCTCACACCCGAGCTCCCTTGCTTCTCTGGAGAAAGCTAACCGTAGAGCTCTTGCTCAGAGTATGCACATCACGCTAGGGAAGGGCAGGGGCCCAGCTCAGAGGTTTTCAGAAAACTTCCACCCACAACCCCAGCTCGATCCAACAAAGGCACCTGCTTGAGCAAGTTGGGAAGACAAAGGCCAACAGTGAAAAGTGAGGAGCCCAGGTACTCCTCCTTCAGCTTTCCTTTTGGGTCAGACTCCTCTGGGTGTGAACTGGGTAAGAGCATCTAGGAATTCGCATCTGGCAGAAGTCCCTTTTTGTCCAAGCTTCTCCTGCATAGGCAAGGAGGTAGCCAGACCATTAGAGGGCCTGACTGCTGGGGTCACTTACCAGCGGGGCTTGAGGCTGGGGATGCTGCCCAGGTCCCGAGGCCGGTGGGTAGTGCATGAGCAGATTGAAGGCAGAGTAGACAGTCTCTTTGTACATGCCACTGGCACACTCCGGGACCTTCAGGCCTGGAAAAACCACAGCTGGGTGAGACACCAACCCAGCCAGTTGCTCCTAAGGGCTGAGGGCTGTCTGATCCAGAGAGAGACAAAAATACTGCCAAGGAGTCCCCCTTTAAGTTCGTGACTTGACAGAGACCAGGGACCTTCGAATGAGAGGGAATATATGTAAAGCCAAATTCTGGGGGGAAAGACCCAGGGTCCAGGCCTTCACTTAGCGGCTTGACTCCCCACTGCGCCCTCCTGCCTGGGAACCTTAGCCAAGGCTTGCTCCTCAGGGCGAAGAATTCGTCAAATCACCTGGGCTGTAGGGGAGGCGGAGATGGCGGGGGTCTGTTTACTCCTATAAAGGTCAGGGCACCGGAAGTGACTCCAGCTCAGCGGCGCCCAGGAAACCCGCCCCCCACTCCCCCACCCCAGGTTCTAGCGTCTTCCCCGGCGGCTCAGAACTCACCGTCCTCTAGGGACTCTGGAAGTTTGTCCGGGAAAAGTCTCTGCGAAGTGTGCTCTCGTCCCAGGGCCTGCAGAGCGAAGCAGAGAGGCCGTGAGGGGCAGAGGGTACACGAGGGGCTTCAGAGATGGGACACACGGGGGCTGTGGGCACGGGGATGGGGGGGCGGGTGCGCACGATCCCAACTCGGGGCGAGGCTCCCCGGGGAGGAGCGGGCCGGGCTCACCTCGGGCGCTCCCTCGGCCTCTCCATGTACCCGGACGCCGGGACCCGGGACCCCGGCGCCTGCGGCCGCGCCTTCGGACTCATTCACCAGTGAGGACTTGAGCTCCGCCAGGTCCCGCTCGGGGCCCGCGGAGCTGTCGCGGTTCTTGTCGTCCTGTTCCTCGCCTTCGTCCTGGAAGGCCAGCAGCTCGTCGGGCGCGCCGAGGTCGTCGCCTGCTCCCGCGCCGCCCCCGCCCGAGTCCAGCTGCGGCATGGTGCGCTGCGCCCGCCGGGGTGCCGGGTGAGGGGCGCGGAGCCGGCCTGGGAGGCGGCGAGCCCAGGGTGCGGAGCTCCGAGCCCGGAGCGCGGCGGGCGGAGCGCGCGCTGACTCCGCCTGAGCGGCCAGTGGGCGCGGGGCGAGGGCGCGGGGCACAGCCGCTCCGGGAGCTGGCGGGTCGGCACATCAAAGGCGCCGCGGGCAGAGTGCCGGGGGCGGAGCGGGCGCCGGGGCGGGGCCGCTGTGGGCGGGGCCGACGCTCAGGCCCCGCCCCTCCTCTCCCTGGAGAGACCGGGACGGGCCCACTGGGCACAGTCTTAAAGGGCTCGCTCTGCTCGAGCCAGACCCGCCCCCAGCCTGAAATCCATCACTAAACTGTGGAACTCCGTTTCCTTATCTACAAGACAGCCTCACTTGCGCCCAACTGCCTCCTCCTTCCTTAGAGACCTGGGACGTGTGGGTGTTTTGGAACCTTGGCGTGAACAACATCCTTGGCCTGATCTGGAGGCTTTTTACGTTCCCCGGCTGCTGGAGGAGGAACCCCGACACACACACACCTGTCCCTTTCACCATCCGCGCGCCGGCTTTATTCTAGACTGCCTGCTCACATAAGCACAAGCGTTCGCTCCTCACATCTTTATTGAGCGCCTGCCTGTTGCATGTGCAACTCAGACACGACAAATATATGACATGGGGCGGCCCCGAAGCGAGGAAAGGCCGAAAGCCACTCACTTGGGTTCTCCAGCCCTCCATGACTTTCCCAACTAAGTTCGACGCCTAGAACCTGCTGTCCAAGAATTGAGACTTTCTCGGCGGCCACGTGGGCCATGGGATTTGGTCTTGGGGTCTTCAGGCAGCAGCTCAACCTGGGAAGTTACATCCCAGGTCCCACTGACCCTGACTCTACTTAGGGCCTGTCTTCAGTGGCGTCTCCTTGGCACTCAGGATCCGTATCCACGCTTGTGGCCTTGACTGGCTACTGCTTCTGCGACTAGGCCAATTGGATAGTGACACAGTAAACTGAAGACGTGCACACCTCCGCCCCAAGCACGTGTGGACCGACCCTTCCACCTCTTTCGAGAGCAGCTGGAACAGTGGCTAATTTGTGGAGGAGGACCCTGGCCGCCTCTCCGACTCCGGGCCCCACAGGACCCCTGGCAGCGGCGCAAAGCCGGCCGGAAGACAGCCGCACCGCCCCTCCCGGTCCAGGCCCAGCCTGCCTGGCCGAGGATCAAAGAGACAGGGCCTTGCTTCTCAGCTCTCAGATCCTATCAGCGCCCTGCCAGCGGGGCTTCTGGGTCCTCCAGCTCCGGGCCGAGATGCCCATTCCTCCCTCCCGCTTCCCAGCTCTGGGGGACTTAGCCATTAGTGCTCAGCTTGGCAATACAGATGCGGTGCAGACCCAGCCCTTGGCGCCTCCCCGCAGGTGCCATCTTGCTGCTGGTTTTGACCCCATCCTCTCTCAATTGGGGGCAGGGCAGGGGCTCCAACAGAGAGCTACAGGAGAGGGAAGGCCCAGGACTGAGGCCTCCCTCACATCAACTCTGAGGCTGTGGGGCAAAGCTTTGGCAGGGAGCACCTCTCTGAAAAAGTTGCACGGGAATTGAGATCATCTAAGTTAAGGCACTGCGGATCTTCCTGTGTTTATGAGCTACTCCAGTTTAGGCAAAGTCACTTCCATAAAGGTTGGCAGACCATGAGGTCCCAACTGACACAGGCCATTGGGGGTCGAAATTCCCTGAAAAAAAAAGTCAGGGAAGGGGTGATGTGATTCTGCCCCCTCTCCAGAGTTCCCCCACCCCACCCCCAGCATGGTATTGCCCTTTTATCAAAGAACAAGGCCTTTCTGCTTTATTGGTGCAGAAGTGGCCTATCTTCAGATGGAACTGAAAAGGGAATGTTTTATATGCCCTTATTTGGCAAAAGAAAATATACTTTTCCCTGATTTGCTCACCCTCCCACCATCAAGTTTCTTTGGATGACTTTATAGAGCTGTGAAATCCCCCAAGCCCGGGAACCACTGCCCTGAGACATCCTGGCTCCAAGCCTCACCCCATTGGGATGAGCAGTGGGTTGGGGGTGGGGGGGATCAACAAGGGAGAAAAAAAAAAGAGCTTGAGGCCTGGGAGGGCAGGGGTAGAGGGGCTGAGTCACCACGGCCTCCACATCCACGCTGTGTGAAGAAGTCTCAAGGCTCGCTGAGGACCTGCCGTTGTGCACTCGGGAAGATGGTGGGCAGGAATGCAGGCATAGTGGGATCAAGAGACCTAGAGTGGTCAGCGTGGCTTGGGGTGGGGGTCGGGGAGGAATTTACCTGGGTGTGGAAAGCCCCCAGGGTTTGAGGAGCTAACCCAGCCTGGGCTACATAGTGAGATTCTATCTGAAGAAAATAAAAATAAATAATATGAACATAAACAAGACAGGTATTATCTCCCAGCAGAAGCCCCTTGCCCAGACAGCACCGATTCTGCAATCATCACCTTACAGATGATAATAGTGTGCTGGCATCACATTTATCATCGCTAAACCCTGTGGCATGGGGACAATAGTCCCCATTTCACTAATGAGTGACTGAAGCTCAGAGAGGTTGTATGAGTCACGCAAGGTGTCACAGCTTCAAAATGAGGGTGCCGAGCTGAGCTTCCAGCCTCTGCTGATCAGACCCCAGGTCCAGTACCTAACTGCCACACTCATATCTTTGTCATACCCCTGAGATCCCTAAGGGCCTTTTTTTTTTTTTTTAACCAGGCCAGCCTCAAACAAAATGCTGGGGATCCTGGTGTTTTTTTGGGGGGGGGGTGATTCTTATTTCATGGAGGGACTGTGGAGAACCAGAGGGCTGGGGATGTGGCTCAGCTGACAGAATGCTTGTGCAGTGTGTGGAAGCACTGGGTTTGATCCCATATAAACTAAGGGTGGTGGCTCATGCCTTCGAGTCCAGCACTCAGCAGATATAGGCAGGAGGCAGATACAGAATCAGAAGTTTATGGTCATCAGGGGCATGGGACCCTATCTCAAAGGGGTGAGGAGATCTCTTAGAATGATGTGTCTCAGTGGCCAAGACCTTTGGTGGCTGCTCCCCTGGAAGTTCCCAGAGAGTTAGAGGAGCAGACCAGCTGTGGGGGAGATCCAAGTTTTCTGTGGCCAAGCCACAGGTGGTGTTTTCATCATTATGCAAATGACCAGGTGAACTTGATGGTCCTCAGAGGCAGGAGTAGAAGGACCCCCTGCAGGCTTTACAGATGGAAGGAGGAAGCTTCCCTGTGGGACTTGGGGCAAATCACTGGCCCCAGAGCTTCAGCATCCTCATGGGTGGAAGGGCGGAGGATCTGGGCCTGCTTCTCCTCCATGCTAGCATGAGGTGAATCACTGTCTCCTAGTAAAGAGCTCAGCACAAAGACTGGCACATTCCAAGGCTCTAATAAATGGGTGCTCCCGAGCTCGCTATTTTTCGGAAGTTGTTAGGCTAATTGGCTCTTCATGTAATGCCATGTAAATCATCTGACTGTTCTCATGGCCTGAGCCCACTTAATCATAGCTAAGTCTGAAAATACACATTTCCTCTCCTTTCCTTTCAAGTTCCTTTAACATGAAAGGCCCTCGTGAACTCTCTGACCTTTCCTAACAGGGAGATCCTTGAAATGTGGCATTTCCAGCAAATGGCTCAAAGGCACCCCAGATGGATTGAGTAAATTACAGCGGGGAGAGATACTCAGGAGCAAGCAGAGAGCAGCCCTCTTCCTGCCTGCCAGCCCACTTGCCATCCTGTTGGGACTTGTCGGGAGCCACCTGAAGGGTGACTGCAGGTCCTAGTGAGGTTCGCTCCCTCTAGATGAACTTCTCTCAAGGCAGAGCTGGACACGGTCCCTGAGGCAGACTGTGGGTTATTCCTAGAAGCTGTATAGTCTCTCTCCATGTGTAAGGGAGGGTGTGTGTGGCACACACAACAACAATGGTACAGTGGCATGATGCAGCTGCCTAGAAACAAGTGTGTGTGTGTGTACATATATATATGAAAGCTGGCTTGATAAAATCCTTGCACTTGGGAAGCTGACACAGCAGAACGGCTAGTTCAGGACCAGCATGAGCTGCATAGTGAGTTTAAGTATAGGACAGGAAACCTACCAGGAGAACCTGTCTTTAAAAAGCTCAAAAAGCAGCCAGATGGTGGTGGCGCATACCTTTGACCCCAGCACTCAGGAGGCAGAGGCAGGCAGATCTCTGTGAGTTTGAACCCAGACATGTCTACAGAGCAAGTTCCAGGACAGCCATGGCTACACGGAGAAACTCTGTCTTGCAAAATGAAACAACAACAAAAATAAAAACCAACCAACCCAAATAATAAAACTATTTTAGCTATGTAATTTTTACTAATGAAACCCTAAGACACTTTGCCTAAGATGGGAGGATGAAGGAGTCTGTTCTACAGATTCAGAGGGCCTATTTACCACTATTTCCCACAGGCCAAATCCCATACTGGATTCCTAGTAAATGGACCTAAAATTCACTCATCAGAAGGAATGATCTGGGTCAGAGACAGCAAGGTGAGCCTGGGGTATCTGCCAAGCCCCGGTCACTTAAGAACTGGATAGACTCAGGCCTGTGCCTGGGTCCCCAATCTATCATGGGCTTGTCAAGCAAATTCAAGTCATTCCTCTCTTTTTCTGGACCCCAAATTATCCAAAAACTGCAGGTATCCCTTACATGGTTCAGGAAAGCAATGAGGGGTACATAGCCATTAACCCCAGAGCTGAAAGTCAAGAAGCATTACAGGAAAGGCGTGTGCCGTGTCTCTGCCTGGGTGTGGGGCTGCCTGTAACTTCAAGGGAGACGGACCTGCCCCAGGCCCCTGAAGTAGGGAAGTCTCATGAGACAAGAGAAATCTTTAGATATTTGTCAGACAGTCTATCTGTTTGGTGGGGACAATACTCTCCTATCTAACCCACACGGACTTAGAACTCACTATAAAGCCAAGGCTGACCAGAAACTTGAATTCTTCTTATCCCATCCTCCAAAAGCCTGGGATCATAGGTGTGAACTACCTTTCTTTCTCTCTCTCTCTCTTTCTTTCTGGCTAGGTAGCCAAAGATGACCCTCAGCTCCCACTCTTCTGGGTTTCAGGCTTACACCATCAGAACCTGTTTATGTCGTGCTGAGCGTGAACCCAGGACTTCATGCTCGCTGGGCAATCACTCTACCAATTGTACTGGCTTCCCATCAGTCCTAGTTAGGGTTTCTATTGCTGCAATGAAACACCATGACCAAGAGAAAGTTGGAGAGGAGGGTTTATCTGGCATTGAAGGAAGTCAAAACAGAAACCCAAGCAGGACTGGAGCCTGGAGGTAGGAGCTCATGCAGAAGCCGTGGAGGGGTGCTGCTTACTGGCTAGCTCTCCATGGCTTGCTCAGTTTGATTTTTTATAGAACCCAGGACCACCAGACCAAGGACGACACTGCCCACAGTGGGATTCACCATCTCCATCCATCACTAAGCAATTACAGTTGGATCTTACGGAGACGTTTTCTCAGTTGAAGCTTCCATCTTTCAGATACCTCTAGCTTGTGTCAATTTGCCATAAAGGTAGACAGCACCCACCCTGGATAGTTCTTCTTCTTCTTTTTTTTTTTTTTAACTAGAAGAGGTGCCTTGTTGTGAGGTCATATAGGACAATTTTCCTTTTTCTTTTTCTTTCTTTCTTTCGTCTTCTTTTCTTTTTCAAGACAGGATTTCTCTGTCCTGGAACACACTCTGTAGAGCAGGCTGGCCTCTAACTCAGAGATCCTCTACCTCCAGAGTGCTAGGATTAAAGGTGTGTTCCACCACTGTCTGGCTCATAGGACAATTTTTCATCCTTTGGCTTTCTCCTTCTCCTTTGTTTTTTTTTTTGATAGAATCTGTCATTTTGGGCGTGGTACTGTTCTCCAGGATGGCTAGCCCTGGAGCTGTTGACTTACTCTCCTGTCTCTGCTCCCTATTTTGCCATAGGAATGAATCCCGGGATTAAAGACGTGTGCTGCTACATCTGGCGTTTTTCCACGTGGTGCAAGGATTTTAACCTCAGGTCATCAGCATGCAAGGTGAGCACTACACTGAGCCATCTCACTGGCTTCGGCGGTATTTTTATTTGTTTGCTTGCTTGTGTGGGTTTTTTTGTTTATTGTTATTATTGCATTTGTTTATACATTTTGTGTGTGCAGGTGGGTGCTACTGTTTGAATGTGGAGACCTGTGCATAAACTACACAAGCCGGTTCTTTCCTTCCACCATGTAGGTTCTGGGGATTGAACTGATTACATTGCCATCATCATCATTTTTATTATTATCGTGTGTGTATGTACTCTGACACACGCATGCTCAAGGGTCAGAGGACTGTGTGGAGCCGATTCTTTCACGTTTTCTGGGTCTCCAGGGTGGAATTCCAATCACCAGGTGTAGAGAGTAAGCCTCTTTACTGCCTGAGCTTTCTCACTGACTCCTCACTGACTTTCAGCTGTACATTTTCTGAGTGTAAACAGGACCAAGGCATAGTGTGGCGGCTAATAAATGCTCACCACCAGAGGATGCAGCCATTGTGCAAAGGTCCAGCGTGGTTCCCAAGCTCCTGGGATACTGTATTAGCATTTCAGTTTGTTAGTTGGCATCTCTAGGATGTCTGAGAGGCCTTTGTGTTTTTAAGGCCGAAGACAGTCTTTCCCTGATCCAAAAAGCCTTCCCACCTTGCAGGTCTGGGGGCTCCTTTCTCCCTTTAGGGCTGCCGTTACCCTGAACACTGAAGCCACTCAAGCCATCCCAGGCTCTTGGTTTGGCCTCTGTGAGTGTTCTGTCTGCTGGTTGCCATCTTCACCTCTTGGTGATCAAGAGCTGGACCCTGGCCTGGCGTAGTGGCCAGCTGCAGAAGAGTCTGACGCGGGAAGGTCTTGAGTTTGAGGCTGGTGCAGGCTATAACAGGACGTCCAAGGGCTACAGAGCAAGTCCCTGTCTCAAAAGGGAAATGGGGAAAAGATTTAAAATGTTTGGGGATCCAGCTCAGTTGTAGCTCTGTGTGGTAGGGTGCTTACCTAGTATGCACAAAGCCCTGGGTTTGATCCCCAGCATGAAATAAACTGGGTGTGGTGATGCGTGTCTGTAATCTTATTACCTGGGAGGTAGAGACAGGAGGATTAAGAATTCAAGGTCCTGCTAGACCACATGAGACCCTGTCTCAAAAACAAAACAAAACAAAGCAGAAATCAACTAACCAACCAACCAACCAAACAAAAACCTCCAAAGTGCCGGAGAGATGGCTCAGTGGTTAAGAGCACTTCTTGCTCTTGCAGGTGACCTGGGTCTTATCCCCTGCATCCATACTAGGTAGCTCACAACTGCCTGTCACTCCAGCTCCAGGGCTTCAACATCCTCCTGCTTTCCCAGGCACTCACAAGGATACACACACACCACACACACACACACAAGCATGCACACACCTTCAAAATGCTTTCAAAAAAGAAAAACCTTACAAAACTCAGAACCCTTAGCTGTTTTCTGTCAGAGCTCTGACTTGTGTCCCTTGTAGGCAAGACCCTCTGGAACCTTCTTAAGGGTGGATAAGGAATGAGACTTGCCCTTCAGAGCTGAGGAGACGGCATGAGTTCTCGCTGGAGACATTGCTTGGGGTGCCTGGCTCGGGGCAGATTTTTGCATGAGCAGTGGCCATTGGCAATCACTCTCAGTGTCCCCGGCCAGCAGGGCTAAGCCCGGGGGTGAGCCCCTGGAGGTGGTGGCACTGACTAGACAAGTAGCTGCAGTGCCATGATCGTGGGTGGAGAGTGGAGACCGGGGTAAAAGGATAGAGCGCCCAGAACATTCCGACTGCCCGGAGCGTCTTCCAGCCTAGAGCCCGGCCTCCAGATGTCTGCAGGCTGGAGGAGCGTTGGCCCTGAGGGCACAGACGGGACTAATGGGAGGAAATTACTCGAGAGATTTCATCTGGGCCTGAGGAAGCATACCAACCGGTCAGAGCTGGTGGACCATGGCAGCCCGGCTCAGCTGAGTTCTCTGTCCCTAGAGGCGTGGGAGCAGAAGTAGGCTCTGCAAGCTGCGCAGGTGTCTTTACCCTTCCGCCAAGTCCCCCCAACGCTGAGGGCAGTCCCCTCTGTTTTCCAGGTGGCTCTACTCTGTCTTGAACCCATGAGCCCGGGCAGACGTCTGACCACATGTAAGGGTAACTGGCTCCGAATGGGTGCTGGCGGCTGCTGTCAGGGTGGGTCCTTCAAATAGATGATTTCGAGGAGGCTTAGCCAACAATGCCCTCTTTTGGGGGAGAGGTAGTTTGGTCCAGTGTGGAGTTGGAGCCTGGCAGCTTTGTGCCCCGTTCCCTCTCTACCCTAATGGGGACAGGGAGAGTGAAGGCTGCGAGATAGAACCCCCCTCGCACGCACGCTTAAGTTTGCTCTGAAGAGAAGCGGAAGGGGAGGAGAACCAGCCTTAACTCTGGCTGGGCTATTGGCCTGAGGAAAGTCACTTAACCACCCTGTCTCTTACAGGGGTTCTTGTGAGGATTAGAAGAGTTATCACATCTGGTGGGATGGCTCTGGAAGTAGAGTGCTCGTCATGCAAGACTGATGAGCTGAGTTCGAGTCCCAGGATCCACATCAAGGAAGGAGAGAACCGATGCCATAAAACTGTCCTTGTGGGGGCTGGAGAGATGGCTCAGTGGTTAAGAGCACTGTTTGTTCTTCCTAAGGACCCAGGTTTAATTCCCAGCACCCACATGGCAGCTCACAACTGTCTGTGACTCCAGGCCTGACACCCTCACACCAGTGCACATAAAATAAAGTAAATTAAATAATTTTTTAAAAACTGTCCTTGTGGCAGGAATGCTACCTCTCTCTCTCTCTCTCTTTCACACACACACACACACACACACACACACACACACACACACACACACACACCACAGCAACCACCACGATAATAATGAAGGGCTAATGAATTGGTTTAGCAGGTAAAGGTGTTTGTCACCAAACCTAACCACCTGAATTTAACCCCCAAGACCCACATGGTTGAAGGAGAAAAACGCCCTTCCCATGTAGTCTGATCTTCACGTGCGCATTCTCAAAATAATAATAATAATGAAATGAGCAAGCAAATATAAATTTAAGGAGTTATCGTTTTTTTTTAACATAGTCCTGCACTAAATAACTATATAAAAATAGATTGGACAGCCCTGCTCTACCCAGGACTGTACAGGGGGCCTCAGTTACCTTGTGTAGCCTTCACCATCGAGTGCCGTGGCCAAGGTCAAGCAGGGAGGGAAAACATTAAGTTCAAAAACTGTGGTCTCTGCTCTGGGGTTGGCAGCCTTTCAGTGAAGTGGAGGTGTCCCCCTGAAAGGGTCACAACATAACAGTCGTCCCCTTGGTCTGGAGAACTTGCTGACTGGAGACTAGATTATAAATTCCATTCCTGCTGAGAAATCTGCCCCATGGGGACCAGAGAGCAGGGGGTGTCTGGGCTGGACAGCCCCAAGGTGAGAGGAGGAGCTGATTGTATGCACCCTTGGAGGTGTTATTGCATAAACATTCTGGAGGGACAGGTCCCAAGAGCCGGAGACCGTGGTTCCCTCCTTAGTATCTTAGGTACTGGGCTGGAACTGCCCATATCATTTTGAACTCCTTCATTGGCAGAGAATGGACACAGGTATGGACTAACCAGGTCCAAGGATGACTCCAGACACGTGCCCAGAGGAAGCTGTTTACCAGGGCCTTCCTGTCTGTTATCTGCTGCGCCCTGAAACCCTGAGCCATGTCAGTGCATTTTACAGACTGAGGAAATTGTTGCTCAGAAAAGGAAGTGAGTCACCCAAGGTCACACTGCTCAACCCTTGTCCTTGGGCTCCAAGCTGATTCTAACTCTGTTGCCCAAAGACATCTGTCTTTCCTAACGTGAGGATGCTAGAGAGCAACAGGAACCTTCAGGTAAAGGCCCCCAGGTCTTCTTCAACACACAGGTGGTTCTAGATATTTTTCCCAGATGCTCTGGAGAGAGTGATGGATCCCCCCACCCCCATGACAGAGCCACTGCCCCTTGGTTTTCTGATGGGGCACGGTGTCTCAGGGGTCCCTTGGCCACTTATTCACCACACCAGCTCTCTTGAAGCTTCTTCCAGACACTATGAGTAGACAGGTCCAGTTCCTTCCTAGTCTTCACAAGGGATACTGTGTTTCTAAAGACTCCTGCCACCATCTTCCAGTGTCTGGGTGTATCTGTCTGGGAGCAGGGTGGTGGCTGGGTCCTCAGAGCACCATCAGCTCTCACAGTGAAAGTAACTCCTTTTCCTGGGGTCACTGGGGGCCTTCGCTGTCACTGCGCTGAGCTTTTGCTCACTGCTCTGTTATTAGCGATAAAGGGATTTCCCTCAGGGTCAAGCTTGTCTTATTTTTTTGGTGGCTTTGGAGTCTCTGTCCTCTCCCTGACTCTTCCTTTAGCTATTGTGGAGCAAAAGGTAGTAGGGGCTGGCTCAAAAGTAGCCCCAGTTGTACCCGTCTTCCTGTCCTTGATTCCAGCTGGCCTGAAGGGACCCCAAAATACCCTCAGCTCTGAGGGCCTCTGGGGAAGATGATGCCTTTTTTGGGGGGGGGGATTTTTTCTCTTTTCTTTTTTTTTTTTTTGAGATAGGGTCTCATGTAGCCCAGGCTAGCTTGGAACTCACTATTTAGCTGAGGATGACCTTAAACTTCAGATCCTCTTGCCTTTGTCCCCCAACCACTGGGATGATGTCATTCTGTTTCCATGGTGCTGGAGAGCAAAGCCAGGGCTCTGTGCTCCTACCCACTGAGCCGCATCCCCATTCCCCCGGGGATTCTTTTTCCTGCTTTAAGCTCCTTGTAGAATGACCTACTCATTCTTCTCTCCTCCAACTTTCTGCCCACCCCAGGCTGCTCACACTCCTGGGGGAAGCATCTGGTACTGTTGACTACAGACAAGTCCCTGTCCTTTGTGGGTGCAGAGCAGAGAAGAAATGGGAGATGGGCCCTGCGGAACTCTTGATTCCTTGTGACAATGGTCCTGTGGCTGAGACCTCCCCTTCCAAAATCCACAGCCTCTGGGGCTCTGTGGGGCCTTGCTGTTGGTTTGGATTCAGAATGGCCAGGGCCCGGGGTGCACCTGGGAAGCCCTCAATCCTGACCCAGGGCCTCATACTTGGCAGTTGGATTTGGGGAAATGCTACCTACTCTTTGCCAGGCCCCATTCTGGGGGCCCCAAAGTGGGATGCACATGTGACAGTTTCAAGGCCTCTATCCCAGCCTTTGCAAATTTCTCTCTCTCTCTCTCTGTGTGTGTGTGTGTGTGTAACTACTCCTGCCTGAGTGAATGGCTGCTCCCCTGTTGCCTTTAGGGAAGAGAGGCGCCTGCACAGGAAAGTCCTCAGCCCCTTTGTCTGCTGAGAATCTCGCGTGAGGCTGACCCACAGAGCCTCTGTGTTCCCCACAAGACCTTCCCCTTGCACCCACAGAAAGTCCCAAAGTTACCCCTAGGCAAAGCTTTCAGGCTGGTTGGGGGCTGAGTGGAAGGGTTAATAGGCCCTACTTGTTACTGAGGCTTCCCAGACACACAGAACAGGAAGGCAGAGGGTGGCACTGAATGGATGAGTGTGAGAGAGGCCAGGTAGGTCTCAGAGGGGTTTGAGAACAGCCAGAACCAGTGTGGTCAGGGAGACTCTTGTGGGAGGGTTGGGAGTGAGGTAGAGGCAGAGCGTGAGGGGTTCCATGGAGTGGAGGCTAAGGACCCTCCCTGAACACCAAAGAAAGAGGACAGAACTAGGACTCTAGGACAGAACGTCAGACCCTGTGGACATGTGTGTGCTGGTGGGAAATTGAGGCCCATAGCCAGTGAGATTTCCTCCACCTTATTACCCATGACTATAGGGACCGTGTCTCATTCTTTAGCCCAAACTGAGCTGGAACTTGATATGTCATCCAGGCTGGCCTCAGACTTCTGACAATACTTCTGCCTCAGCCTTCCCCAAAATGGTGGGATTATAGATACAAGCTACTGTGTGGAGCTCGAAGGAAGTCTTGACTATAAAACAAACCAAAAGCATGGTTTCATGTAAAAAGCAATGTTGCTCTGACATCCTCTCCTGTCTTCCACCGGCACCTGAAACACGCAGCATACACACATACATATACATACATTAAAAAAGTTCAAACGCGGGTGGAAATCAAACCTTCAGCTGCTGGTAGGGGTGGGGGCTGAGGCCCTTGAATGACCAAGCAATCCACTTATTCACCGCCCTGGGCCAGTCTTACCCAGGGGCCCATTCAACAACCTCCCTCCTCCGCTGCATGCGGAGGCTGTGATTCAGTGAGAGCAGCAGGGGCTGTGCGCAGGCGCCCCCTGGTGGTTGTCTCTGGAAGAGGCCTCTCTCTGCTCCCCAGTAGCGTGGAAGGAATTCTGCTGTTTGGATGCTGGGTCCCTCAAAGGAGAAACCCTTTCCCCTTTCCTTTCCAACAGTGGCTATCTCTGAGGGACTCAGTCTCATACAGGCCATCAGGGGCTGTGGTAGTGTGTTTACCTGAGCTCTGAAGCAGGCCTGGTGGTCACACATATTGAAATTCATGGGCCACAAGAATCTTTTGTAAGGAATGGAATCATTAACACAGGACCCAACAGAAGTGACAGGCTGTGTCAGAGCTCTGGCAGCTTGACTCCCCCCAGACTCCTGCCCTGACCTCATCTTCAGTATTGATGGCGGATCTGTGGCACACACCTGACCCCAGCAAGGGGTGGTACAAGGTGTCCCTGACAGTTGCCCTGGCTCAGCTTCTCAGGCTGGTAGGATAACAAAGCCAGCCTTGACAGTGACAGAGCTTCCTCCAACTTACTGAACACCAGCACCTTTTGACACCCAGTGAACTGTCTGAACAGCTCTCAGGAAGGGACTCGGGAGTTTTGAGAGAGGGAGGGTCTCATATAGCCCAGGCTAGCCTCTAATCCACAGTGTCGCTAAGGACAGCTTTGAACTCCTGCTCTTCCTGCCTACACTCCAAGTGCTGGGATTACAGGTTTGTGCCGATACCCTTGGCTAGTTCATTTCACTCTTAATTGTCGAACTATGAGTCCCTGAAATGTTACTTACTTTATTTTAAGCAATCTCCTCTAGCTCAGGCTGGCCTTGAACTGGATGTGTAGCTGAGAATGACCTTGAACTTCTGATCTTCCTACCTCTCCCTCTTGAGAGCTGGGATGGGGATCACAGACATGTTGCCTGGTATAAGAAGATCAGCCGGCAGTCATGGTGTTCACCTTTAACCCAGCACTCGGGAGGCAGAGGAAGGTGGGTCTCTGTGAGTCTGAAGCCAGCCTGCTCTACAGAGCGAGTTCTAGGGCAGCTAAGGCTATTACACAGAGAAACCCTGTCTTGAAAAACCAAGAATATAGATATTTTCTCGGGCCATCTGATAAAGATGCTTGGTGCCAAACCTGATGACCTGAATTTGATCCCTGGCAGAGGGAGAGAATCAATTCCTACAAGTTGTCCATTGGCACACATGATTACACACACACACACATTAGCATAATTAAATTTTTTTTTCTTGTATTGCCACAAAGCCCGTGATCACATCCTTCAAAATCAAAATTCCCCACGCTTAAGGCAGGAGGAACCAGTCACTTTCAGATCAACAGACTTGAAGGTCACGGATGATTAGACCCAAGGTCACACAGCTGCTAAATTCTGGAGATGGGATTTGAACCTAGGGAGTTGGTTCAGGAGCCACCTCTCCGGGCCTCAGTTTCCAAATCTGAAGTGGAGGTAATAATGCTCCACTGCCTTCCAGGGCAATGGACGGGTGTAGCACGTGGAAGTGCTTCCAGTAACAAGAAAGTAACAGTGGAACGAGGCAAGCAAAAGGCAGAGTTAACAGAAAATGAACACAACTGAGAAGAAATACGACAGCTCAGAAAACCAAGGCGTGCCGAGCCCTCCCCCGTAAGATAAGGCTTTCTCCTCGGCTCCTTTATGCTCTACCGAAATCTTGTGAGCGTAATTAACAGCTTCTCTCTACAGGTGAGGGGACTGAGGAGCTCACAGGGAGGAAGTGAGCAGGGTTGCAGCGGAGGCTTGGCTTGGCAAGGGTAGCTTCTGAAGTCAGGCCCGGGAGAGTGAGAAGATGGCAGAAAACCCAAGGGTGTGTCCGGAGCCGAAAACCGTCTTTGCCAAGGGCTTTGGGGGCAGCCCGCCACCCTGGGGTTCGTGTTTTCGGAATTATTGCTGCTTCGAGGCTGGAGACCACCAGCTCTGGTGGTCCTGGGCAAAACAGGACTTCATTGGAAGCATGTGGGATTGCTCACGGGATGGATCAGGAGGAGGAAGCCAGGCTGAGAAAAACAGGAGTGTGGCCCAGCCCCTGGGGCCTGAAGTCAGCAGCTTGTCCATCTGGGCCCTGCCCTTGGCATGAATCTCCAGCTGCCGGGTTCTCTGCTTGGGTGTGCTTTGTGAGACTTAGGTTCGGAGACCCAGAGGGCCAGGCTAGGGGGTGGCAGGGAAACACAGTCCCTGCCATCACCGAAAGACCTGAGGCAAGCACTTTTCTTGGAAGGTTCTAGAGCCCTGGGCCATGGCTGGGGAGGGTGTTTCAGTGGAGTGAAGTAGCTTGACTTGGAGGGGATTCCCCCCACCTTCCTCCCACCCCCCACCCCTATCCCCCACCCCAACTCAGCTAGCTCTGGTTTTCACACTGTAATTTTGCTTCTGGTCCTCCGGTGTGAGTCACACGTGAAAGTATCTTGTTTTGCTCGGCCTCTGTCTCCTGACGCTGCCGCCTCGCCACAGCCACCACCTCTGGGTAGGAGGCTGAGTCCCAGGCTGCACAGAGCCCGGTTCTACATAAAGGGCAGGATACCCCGTCTATTGCTGGGTGCTGTAGTTGTGGGAGCAAAGCTAGTGTCAAGGGGGAAATTTTCCAGCCTTCGTGCCACATGCAAACTAGATGCAAATGACTGGTGAAGATAGGGTACCCTAGTGGACTTGGGAGAACTAGGTGCAGCTCTGGCTGGGGGAGCACCTCTGTCCCCCGAAGTCCCCTGGGAGCGTGGGACCCGGCCACTTCTTCCTTCTCCTGGAGACCTGCTTTGGCCACTGCTGGACTTGGTACCCTTAAGGCCCTGAGGGTCCCCATATAAAGAGTAGGTGAAAGAGCAAAAGAAATGAGGGAAGGGGTGTGATCAAAGTTCATTATGTGCATGAAATTGTCAAAAAAAAAAAAATTGTCCCAGCTGTGGTGAGCAAGCAAGGAAGACAAGGAAAATCTGGGAAATATGAGAAAGAAAGGGGTTTGCCCCTCAGTGTCTGGTTGAAGCATCTTGTTAGCTAAGGATCCTGGGTCTTTATTTTATTTTATTTTATTTTATTTTATTTTATTTTATTTTATTTTATTTTATTTTATTTTATTTTATATTTCCCAGCCCAACAACCTTGGCTTAAGGCCTTTCTCCCTTCCTGCTGTCATCCTACAGCTCTCCGGGACTCTAACCAGAAACACCCCTTACAATAAAAAGACATGATCTAACCCCCTGTATAACCCGAGCAGCTCCTGGTTTTATTTTACCCTCTTGTAAACCCATCCAGACATTTCCAGAGCCACCCAGCAATCTCCTCAGAAAGAGACTAATGAGAGAGACCAAAAAAAAAAAAAAAAGTTTCTTAGCAATCCTTTGAGATGTAACACGGAGATCCACCCAAATGGCCTATGTGATTGATCCATGCCAAGATACTTCACTGTGACTCCCCCGGGAAGCCCACACCCATACTTGGGGGAGTCAGTGCCGCTCTCTATTTTTAATCAACCCCTGCTTTCATACTGGCTCATCCTGAAATTCTTTTCTGTGTTGAAGTCAGCCATCCAGTTTTACCCAAGTCAGCTCCGCAGATGTTTAAGAAAAGTCCTCCAGCTGTTGTGGGAGATAGCATCTGGCCATGTCTCCAGCCCGGCATCCTCTGCCGTCCCTGCCAATGGTAGTGCATGCTTGTAGCCTATGAAAGAGACCCACTCCAAAGCCCTGGCAGTAGTGGGTGTTTTGCCTACACGTATGTCTCTGTACTACTTGCATGCAGTGCCCCTGGGGGCCAGAAGAGAATGGCAGAACCCCCGGAGCTTGAGTTATGTGTGGTTGTGAGCTGCCTGATGTTGTGGGGTGTTGGGAATTGAACCCAGATCCTCTGCAAGGGCAGCCAGTGCTCATAACTCATGAGCCATCTCTCTAGTCTTCAGCAGACATTCCTTATTCCATTTTTGTTTGTGTGTTTGGTGGTGGTGGTGGTGTGTGTGTGTGTGTAGGTCACAGGACAACTTTTGGGAGTCAATTCTCTGCTTCTACCATGTGGGATCTGAGCATGGTAGATCCTCAGGCTTGATGGCAGGTGTTTTTATCCCTGAGCTGTCTCATTGGCTTTGGAGGGAGATAGTCTAAGGAAAGGTGCTGTGTGTGGCCAGGTGTGGGGCACCTGTAATCCCAGTGCATGGAATGTGGAGGCAGGAGGGCTGGAAGTTCAAAGTTATCTTTGGTTATATAGTGAGTTCAAGGCCAGCTGGGGCCACATGAAACCCTGTTGATAGGGGGACACAGAGGAAGAGGGAGGGATAGTCAGAGGGAGGGAAGGGAGGTGGTGGGGGAGAGAGAGGAGACTTGTGTCCTTCCCTTCCTTTGGCTGTCAGACTGTTTTGAAGCAATGGACCCAAAGAATTAACATTTCAGCTGGCAAGGTGGCACAGGCCTGTAATCCCAGAACTCAGGGAGGCCAAGGCAGGGGGATCACTGTGATTTCTAGGCCAGCCTGGTCTACAAAGTGAGTCCAGGACAGCCAAGGCTACACAGAGAAACCCTGTCTTGAAAAACCAAAACCGCCTCAGTTAGGTTATGTCACCTTGTTTGTGTTTTAATCCCAGCTGTGGGATATGAGGCCAATTCAGATTGGCCACAGCAGCTAACTCTCTGCCTTGTGCGGGCTCTGAGAGGGGCTCTCTGCCAGCTGCAGGTAGTTTAAACCTGAGAACTCTGGAGAGGGAACAAGTGCCAGAGCCCAGAGAATGCTGCTGCTCCTGATTGCTGTTGATGCAGTTTGAGGAGACGTTGGAGATCTCCTGAAACGAGGATTGGATTTGCCCCCAGGAACCTGATGACCCTAACCAGCAGGAAGTAGCTAAGAAGAACTACGCCCCTTCTCTCCACTAACCTTCTTTCTCTCTGTTTGGGGTGCTGGAAGGGATTGGGGTGGAAAAGGGAGAAAGATATAATAAGAAACCCAATAAAATAAAGTAGATTTTTTAAAAAGTGCCTATGGCTATCTCTCCAGCCTTGAGATTTGATATTTTTTTTTCAGGGTGTCTCAGTCTTGGCTTTAGGGAGCCAGATGACTGTTCTGTTGGTGGGGCTAGGGATAAGAATGGGAAGGTGCCTATACATGGGGGGAGAAGAGGGTAAGGGTGAGTATGTGCGTATGTATATACATGTGGAGGTCAGAGGTCAACCTCAAGCATTGTTCCTCAGGTGTCACCCACCGCACCTCTTAAAGTGTTCCTTGACAACTTCATTTTTATTTTACTTATTTATTTTTGATATTTCAAGATAGGGTCTCACTCTGTAACTCTGGCTGGCTCTGCCTCCTGAGTGCTGGGATGAAAGGTACCTCCTACCATGTTTGGCGCGCGCACGCGCACACACACACACACACACACACACACACGCGCGCGCGCGCGCGCGCGCGCGTACGCGCATGTGCGTGCATGTATGTGTGGTCCACCACAGCTGCACTAGTGTTACCAAGCGGGATGATGCCCTTCTGAGGGGAAAGAGGCACGCCCCATTGTATTTGTGCTCTGTTCTAAGGGAGGATTGAGAACCTACTTCCAGTTTTTCATCTCTCAGCTCTCTGTGACTTTCATCCATTTTCCCTCAGGTTGTTAGCCTTCTGAGGTTTTAGGAGTGACGCGCCTGAGCTAAGCATGGGCATGTGTGCCTGTAAATCCAGGAGTAGGTGAGGCTGAGGCAGGAAGGCTAGGGGTTCAAGGCCAGCCTGGGCTTCATGAGACCTTGTCTCAAAAACAAACACCGCCCCCCCTCCTCAACAACATAGAAACAAGGGGCTGGGAAGATGGCTCAGTGGATGAAGTGGTTGCTGTGCAAACATGAGGAATGAGAGCCCAGAGCTCCAGCACTCATGTAGAAAAGCCATGCATGGTTTTGTGTGTGTGTGTGCATGCGTGCACACGCCAGCGCTTGTGTGTGCAGACAGGACACCGTTGGCCAGCCAACTGCTGAGCTTCAGTTTCAGTAAGATAGTGAGAGACGTCTCAAAAAATTAAAGCGGAAGCAGGGTATGGCAGCACATGCCCCTGCCAGCACTAGAGAGGCAGGTGGATTGCTGTGAGTTCCAGGCCAGCAAGGGTTACACAGTGAGACCCTGTATCAAAACAAACACACACAAAATTACTAAGAGCAATTGAGGAAAATGCCCCACATTAACTTCTGGCCTAAATAGGTGCACACATAGGAAAACATGAATGAGTCTGTATGAATGAGTCTGAGTGCATGTGTGTGTGTGTGTAACCCCAGTTCTGGCCTCTTGCCTTTGCTGGAGCTCTAAGTTTGTGGAACTCCAGAAGCACTGAGGAGGACCCTGTGGGGTCACCCTGAGTTTCCATGGAGTGGCTGGTGGGGAGAAAGGTTGGCTGCAAGGTCCTGCAGTGTAGACGGCCAGGCCTTTTTCCACAGGAGATACCACAGGTTGGTCTGGTTTCGGTTGCTACCAAGGCTGACAATGCACGCAGCCAGGAGGTAGCACTGTATATGGAGACTGTGATGTGAACTTGATGCCTGACCCCAGAGCTGTGTGGCATGGTGGACACAACCATAATGGGGCTGGCTATGGGTAGCTAGAATCTGCTCCTGCTGTCTTGGTAACAGGCAGGTCCTTTCTGAGTGCCTGGGGCTGGGCAGAGCCAATTATTGGCTATGTGTGCACTGACCAGTATCTGTGCAGAACAAAATGGCCTCCATCAGGATCTCTGACAGCAGGGACTTGTCCTCCTAGGAAGATCACCTTCCCACCTCGTTAGTTTAGTGGAAGGGATGTGACCCGGCAGAACAGATGGGCCTGGGAGGGAAGTGTGGAATTAGCCTGGGCATTAAGGAGCCAAGGTGGCTGTGGGGAAGCTGAGTGCTCCCATGCTTTCCCCTAAATTACCAGCATCTGTCCGGGAGAAAGCAGAGCACCCTTGGTCGGCTGGGTGAAGGAGAGGCAAGGGGCTCACAGCCGTTCTCCCAGGCTGGGCACACCAGCAAGCTGAGAGCCCCTGGTGGAGCTGCAGTTGGGGTTGCTCAGTCAGGTTGAAGTGCTTGGGGTGCAAGTAGTGAGCCTCAGGGCTGGAGCGCCTCTGAATGGCACTAGATGGGGGAGGGCTGACTTAGCCCTCAGCTTCCCTTCTTGAACATGGACCTCCCGCTGCTGCTGACACAAAGCTGGGAAAGGAAGTGCTACAGGGCACCTGGGTGTGGGCTGTGCTCCAGCCCTGGGCCTGCTGCATCTTCTGCAAACTCGCCTGGTCCCTTGGGTTGAGTGCTTCTCCATGCCCAGCACCCTGTACCCCGGGCTTCTCAGATCCAAAGGAGGAGGCTGACCTATCTTCTGTATGGCTCTGGGCTTGTCCTCAAGTCCTCTAAGATCCAAGACCAGCCTTCCCCACCCTTCCTTCTGCAAGGGTAGAAATGTTCTCTGCTGACTGATTCGGTGGCCACAAGTCACAGTGTAGCCCTTGTAGCTGGGGCCAGGGAGCTGTATAGTAAATTGAATTGAATTCCAATGAGGCTGGTGGCTGCTGGGTTGGGTTCTGGAGCTCCTGAGTCTTGGGCCTCATCAACCTCTCCCAGCTCTCTGGGCTCCTGGAGAATAGGAAGTGATCAGTGTGACCTATAGCATCATCCCATCCCAGACTCTAGGAAACCCCAGGTTGTTTTTTTTTCTTGTTGTTATCAAGACTTTGTTTTTTCCATTGTATATTTTATTGTTTTTTTATTTATAATTTTTAATCTTTCAGTGAGGTGGTAGTAGGAAACACCTTTAATCCCAGCACTCGGAGGCAGAAGCAGGCAGATGTCTGAGTTCAAGCCCAGCTTGGTGTACAGAGTGAGTTCTAGGACAGCCAGGGCTACATAGGGAAATGCTGTCTCAATAAAAAGTATAATTTTTATCTTTTCAAATTATACTTACATCATTTTCACTTTCCCTTTTCTCCCTCCAACTCCTCCCATCCACCCTTGCTTCCTCAAATTCATCTCCTCTTTTTCTTTCTTTCTTTCTTTCTTTCTTTCTTTCTTTCTTTCTTTCTTTCTTTCTTTCTTTCTTTCTTTCTTTCTTTTTCTTTCTCTTTCTCTTTTTCTTTAGGTTTTTCTAGACAGGGTTTCTCTGTCTAGCCTTGGCTGTCCTGGACTCACTTTGTAGACCAGGCTGGCCTCAAACTCACCTGCTGGGATGGCACATATGTGCCACCATGCCCAGCTGCCTTTTTTTTTTCTTTAATTGTTGTCACACACACACACACATACACACTTCTACATACACAACCTGCTCTGAAGGAAACTCCGCAGGTGTCACAGCAGACAGGGAAGCGAACCACAGTGAGGTGAGAATGAAAACTCAGTTCAGACCGACTTCATCCACCTGGATCAAGACTTCGAGGAGCCTGATGCCAGGCAGTTCACTGGCAGCATATGTGAAACACAGTGCATGGGCTGGAGAGACGGCTCAGAAGTCAAGAGCACTGCTCCTCTCTCAAAGGTCCTGAGTTCAATTCCCAGCAACCACATGGTGGCTCACAACCATCTGTAATGAGATCTGGCGCCCTCTTCTAAATGCAGATGTATATGCAGGCAGAACATTGTATACATAATGAGTCAAATCTTCAAACAAACAAACAATACCCACTCCCAGCCTTCTAGGCTGAAAACAGGTATTTCCTTTGAGGAGAGGCTCCTGCCTTTTTAGCATTCCTGGTTTTCCTAACTCTTATATGTAGGCTCACGGACCTTTGTGTCTCCAACATTGCTCAGTCTATACAATGTTAGTTGTATGTATGTGATTTCAGGGCTGACGGCTTGATACCGGACAACCAACTGGGGCTTTTTTCTGGAGAGAACCATTTCGTCTGCTCGTAGCATTTGCAAGTTGTCTGTCGTCGTTTGTCTAGGGTTGACTGTTCTTTCTTGCTAGCACATCCATCTATGTCACTGTTCAGGTCTTGTTCAGGCAGCTGTGTTGGCGAGACTTCATGGGTGTAGCCTCTCTGACATTTCCAGGAGACAAAAATCTCCCAGCGGACTTCCTGTTTCTCCGACTCTCACAGTCTCTCCTCCCCTTCTTCCACAACGATCCCTGAGCTTTAGGTGCAGGAATTGTGTTACCGATGTATCCGCTGGCACCACACAATCTCTTGCTCTCGGCATTTTGATTGGTTGTGGTTTTCTGCAATGGTCTCTGTCTATTGTAAAGAGAAGTTTCCCTGATGCGGGGCGAAAGCTACACTCATTCATGGGTATGAGAGCGAACGCTGAGAATACAGTCAGGAAAGTTGTAGTTGGAAAGTGGCGGTTGTAGGTTCTCCTCCAAGATCCATGATTTCGCTTGTGCTGGGTGGTTGGCTAGGTTTCCAGGAGCAGGCATGCTTTCTCTCTTTCTGAGGGGGCTTTCAGTCTGATTAGAGAGCTCTTGGTTACTGCCAAGGTGAGTGGGTCACTGCGGCACCCTTAGGGAGATCATGCCGCGCCGCTTGTTGCGGTTCTGTAGGCAGCTTAGCTGGGCAGGACTGTCTCTTCCTTCTTCCCTTGGAAGCTTGCACAGCACCTTCTGCTGCTCTGAACGCTGGTCCCCAGTGAGGAGGCTTTTAGATCAGATCCAGCTGCGAACCTTCAGGTCCTGCGTCTGAAGTGCAAGGTGTCTTTAGCAATAGGGACTTACCTTCTTCCGCCTGTGAAAGGCAACCAAGGGTATCAGTAGTGGCCTGTGTGTTTCTCTCAAACTTGGTGTTGTGGTTTTTGTTAGATATTCTGTGGCTCTTGGGCAGGGGAGTGTTGTTATCCCAGTTGGAAAATATTTAATTAAAAAATAAAAACATATATAGTTTCATATGCATTATAAGCAATTTTAGGTAGATAGATAATATGATTCCTTATAACATGTTCAGACATCCATACTGTTATTTTGCCCTCTTCCCTCCTTCTGTATTTTTCTCCCCTATCCTTAAAGTACCCCTATTTTTTCCATTCCCCTTCATACCACGTGTACCCTGCCGTTACCCTCTCTATTGCTTCTCCCCACCCATAACCCCATTTTTTTTTTTTTGTTGTTGTTGTAAATTCCAGTCTTGAGATAAACTCAATGAGGAAAAGCCTAGATTAAACCCAGAAACAGCCCCCTCTGTCCTACAGGAGATAGGCTAGAAAGACAGAAAATGATGGGGATTCCCTGAGGAGGGAAAGGAGCACCCCCCACACACCTCAAAGTGTGGTTGAGAATTGAGAAATCCAACACAAATAACATTTGCTCAAAGCTGCTTGCCCTTCCCAGCTGGACCTGCAGGACTCTCTCACCGGGCTCCCCTTTGCAGGAAGAGGCCATCTCTTGGGGAGTCTTATGAAACCTTAGTGGCTCTTGGGTTTTCTTATCAGATTGCAATCATATATCCAAGGCACCTTCGAGCCACCTTATAACCTCAGTTATTGAAGAGGGGACAGGGGTGGAGGAGGCAAGGGCCTCTTAGAAACATACTGAACGATGGCATCCCAGGCGCTTTCAAAGTCTGCCTGTGCCAGCACTGGTACAATGGAGGGCTTCTTTTCTTAAGGAGCCCATGCCCAAACTCTCAGGTGTGCCTTGCTCTTTCCCTGGGTGTCTCTCTCTCTTTCTTTTTAAAAATTTATTTGTCTATCTATTTATTTGTTGAGAAGAAGTCTCATTTTGTCGCCCCGACTGTAAGTTTCAGCTTATCTTGTAGATCAAGTTGGCTGCAAACACAGAGATTTTTCTGTCCCTGCCCTCCCCAGTGCTGGGATTAAAGACTTGTGCCACTATAACTGGCCTTAAAGTTTCGTTTATTTTATGTGAGTGCATATGACTGCAGAGGCCAGAAGCAACAGATCTGCCCAGAGCTGGAATTACTTGGGTCCTCTGCAAGAGCAGTATGTGCTCTTAACCTCTCCATCTCCCCAGCATCGTGCCCTGCCTCTAACCTGTTCCCTGGATCCTTTTCTGTGAAGAGTTGGGCACCAAATGTATGGCCTCATACATGCTAAGCTCTGCCGATGAGCTGTATCCCCAACCCCATTTCAGTCTGCTGCTGCTTTGATGAACTTGTTTTTGGTCCATGAGTCACTTCACTATTCCGGGGTCTGACCTGGACCATGATGGGAGGCAAGGCTCAGCTCTTAGGTGTCCCCAGTAACTGGTCACCTCTGCAGTCTGGATGTAAAGGACCAGAGGTTGCAGGAGGTCAGTAGCCTGCACCCTGCACAAAGGATCCCAGAGCACCCATGGTGCCTGCTGGGATGAAGTAGTTCTCTGCCTGCTGACCCTACGTTAAGCCAAGTAGCAGGGAAGCAGGGGCCAACCACCCCACTGGGCCCTGAGTTGGCTCACACAATCCTGGTTTCTGGGGCACCTTAGTAGCGTTGGTCCTGCCAAAGGTAGGTAAAGAACAATTACTCCTTGTGAGGTTCACAGGGGACTCGAAGTTAAGGGGAAGGGTCAGTCCCACTGTGCTTCCCAGAACAGGAAATGGCCGACAGGAGCGTGAATACCTTGGCTGCATTCTGGTCTGTTGCCCTCTGAAGAGCTTTTGATCAGTTCTCTCTGGCAGTTCTCTCTTAACCCAGAGCTTGGTGGATGTGGTACTGGCCTTTCTGGCATTGACCTAATCTTTTCACTGTTTAGAGCCCAAAGCAGGAGCAGTAGTAGACAATATGCAATCCCTCCAAGGACTCCATTCTGACAACAGGGCACATCTGGAGTTACATCTGGAGTCATGTAAAGGACATCACCAACCAATGAGCACTTGCAGATTTGCAAGGCTTGGGTGTGGGCCGGCTGAGATTTTCAGCTTTGAATCTTTTTTCTTTTTCTTTCTTTTAAAATTGTGTGTGTGAATGTGTGTGCACAGTCCATCAGCCTTGCATCTTGTAGCGACAGGCTGCCTTAGTCGGCCGCCTCGCTGGTTTTTCTTTTTATTCTCTCTCTCTTTCTCTCTCTGACAGTGTCTCTTATATTCCAGGCTGGGCCCTGATGACCTTGAATTTCCTCCTGCTTCTACCTTCCAAGTGCTAGGATTGCAGATGTGAGCTTGGTGTGTGCAGTGTTTGAGATGGAACTGCATGCTCTTTCTTCTGTCCTTCCCTCCCTCCTTTCCTTCCATTTATTTATTTATTTTGAGGCAGGGTTTCTTTGTGTAGCCCTGCTGTCCTGTAACTTACTTTGTAGACCAGGCTGGCCTCGAACTTAGAGATCTGCCTGTCTCTGCCTCTCAAGTGCTTGAATTAAAGGTGTGGACCACGATGCTCAGCCCCTTCCTTCCTTCTTTCCTTCCTTCCTTCCTTCCTTCCTTCCTTCCTTCCTTCCTTCCTTCCTTCCTTCCTTCCTTCCTTCCTTCCTTTCTCTCTCTCTCTCTCTCTCTCTCTCTCTCTTTCTTTCTTTCTTTCTTTCTTTCTTTCTTTCTTTGACAGGGTCTAAAGAACATAGTCTAGGCTCAAACTAGTTTATAAAGCCAAAGATGACCTTGAAATCCTGATTCTCCTGTCTCTACTTCCTAAATGCTGGGATTATACGTCTCTGCGTGTGTGTGTGTGTGTGTGTGTGTGT
>CM053757.1:39446423-39472967 GCA_028658305.1 Pachyuromys duprasi
TGGTGCTCCTGTCTGAAGATCAGCCCCACCCTACTTGGTTAAGAGGGGCCCTTCCCAGAGAGGATGGACATTGGAGAAGGGAGAAAACAGGGAACAGGACAGGAGCCTACCACAGAGGGCCTCTGAAAGGCTCTACCCTGCAGGGTATCTAGGCAGATGCTGAGACTCATAGCCAAACTTTGGGCAGAGTGCAGGGAATCTTATAAAAGAAGGGGGAGATGCTAAGACCTGGAGAGGACAGGAGCTCCACAAGGACAGCAACAGATCCAAAAAATCTGGGCACAGGGGTCTTTTTTGAGACTGATACTCCAACCAAGGACCATTCATGGATATAACCTAAAACCCCTGCACAGATGTAGCCTGTGGCAGTTCAGCGTCCAAGTGGCCTCTGTAGTAATGGGGACAGGGACTATCTCTGACAGGAACTGATTGGCCTGCTCTTTGATCACCTCCCCCCACCCAGGGGGGAGCAGCCTTACCAGGACACAGGAGAAGACAATGCAGCCACTCCTGATGAGACCTGATAGACTAGGATTAGAGGGAAGGGGAGGAGGACCTCCCTTTTTAGTGGACTAGGGGAGGGACACGGGTAGGGAAGAGGGAGAGTGGGATGGTATGGGAGGAGGGAGGGAGCTACAGGGGGGATACAAAGTGAATAAACTGTAATTAGTAAAAATAAAAATAATTAAATAAAAAATAATGCTTGTGATTAAAACAAAAAAAGAGGGGCCCTTCCTGGTTGTGGGTGGAGGGGGACTAGCACAGACCCAGCACTCTTGAGTTTGTTCTGGATAGCCATCTCTCTGTGTCTTTCAAAACTTAAAGGAATCAAGCCCAGGTCCAGAGACCCCTCTGCTGACTGTCAGAACATGGGAATGCATACTCTCCATAGCCCAGCGCTTCTGTTCTTAGCCAGATTTGGGCCTCTGTGGAGACATAACGTGGGTTCCTGAAGGCAGTCTGAAGGGATAATCGGGCAAAAATTATTGTGAATTAGGGTCCCTTGTAAATAGCTTGAAGCATTTCTTCTTTTAAGAGACTAAACATTCACCTTGAAAAGTCTCCCTTCCTGGGCAAAGGGAAGGATAAGTGAAGAGCAAAGGTGAGCCCCATCTGAGCCTGAAAACCGAAGGCTTCAAATGCAGGCACCAAATTCCTCCTCCCTCTCAAGACAGGGCCTTATGTAGCCTGCAAACCGGGCTCAAACTTGTTATCTTGTCAAGGGTAAGCTTCAATTTCTGATCCTCCTGCCACCACATCCCCAATCCTGGGGTTACAGACATGTACCACCACGTCTGGCTTGGGAGCTAACCTACAGCTTTGTGTTTAGTGGACAAAATCTCCACCAAGGGAGATGCATCTCCACTCCCAACCAACTTACTGGGTGTATGCAGCCTCCACCTTCAGGGAACTTCCTCAGGAGAATAAAGGCAGCTTAGCCCTGCAGGTGTGGGGCCTGTCTTCTTTACGCTTGGGGCTTGCACACTCTGCTGAGCTGATGAGCCCCAGGGTCCATGCCTGTAATCATCATCATTACATCAGAACCGACAGTTTGCCTGGGCGTGCTTGCTGTCATCACAGCTCCCAAGAGGCTGACTGAGGCCTGAGCAACATAGCAAGACCCTGTACCAAAACAAAAGGCCAGATGTGAGTCACCGTGTTTAAAGTTTTATGCATATTCTCTTAGTTAATCAGTATTATATCTCTACATGCAGTCACTCATTCTACACTCATTGTGTGAGGGGACTGAGTCCCAGAGAAAAACCAGGTCTCCCTTTGGCCTTCCCAGTACCTACTCATTCTGGGTAGAGCCAAGGGAAAATGGAAGGTGAGTTGTCTGGGGTTCCCAAGTCTTGGGTGAGATCAGATCTCCAATTAATAAAGGTGCTCAGTGAATGTCCAGAGATATTCCTGCAGAAGGCCAAGAGGCCCTGCTCTCCTTAATACCATACAATTTTCCTAAAGCAAGCTGCAAAGTAGGGCATGGTGTCTCACATCTATCATCACAGCACTCTGGAAGCTAAGGCAGGATGATAACAAGCTCAAGGTCGGACTGGGTTACAGAGTAAGGCAAACATTGTTCAAAATAACCCGATCAGCTAGATGTGGAGGTGCCTGCCTTCAATCCAAGCTCTCAGGAGGCAGACGCCAATGATCTGTGCACCACATAATGACTTCCAGGCTACTCAGGGCTACAAAGTGAGATAGGTAGATAGACAGACAGACAGATAGATAATAAATAAGCAAATTTAAAAATAAAACAGTTTGGGTTAGAGTTGGGCATGGTGTCACATGCCTGTGATCCGAGCCCTTGGGAGGTAGAAGCAGGATAAGAAAGAAGTTCAAGAGCATCCTTGGCTACAGAATGAGTTTGAGGTCGCCAGCATCACATCCTGGCAAAAGGCTACAGTACAAATGCTAAATCCTTCTGTCTTCTCCTGAACCAGAAATGCCGCCCGTGTGTCTGGCATAAATAATCGCAGCCACAGGGAAGCCAAACAGGAGGACCCCAAAATCAAGGTCTGCCTGGCTACAGCGTGAGATCAAGTCTAACTTGGGCAACTTAGTGAGACCTTGTCTCAAAACATAAAAAGAAGGTGACATAGCTCAGTGGTACAGTGCTTACCCAACAAAGGTGATGCCCTCGGTTTAATCCTCAGTACAAGAAAGAAAGGAAGAGAGAGACAAAGAAAGTGAGACAGGAAGAGAGGCAGAGAAGAAAAGTAGATGATTTTCAAGATGTGCCATTAATGAAAAAGGAAAGTGCTAGGAGCTGGAGAGATGGCTCAGCGGTTAAGAGCACTGGCTGTCCTTCCAGAAGACCTGAGTTCAATTCCCCACACCCACATGTTCGTTTACAACCATCTGTAACTCTAGTTCCAGGAGAAACAACACCCTCTTCCGGCCTCCACAGGTACCAGGCATGCACATGATGCCAGACAGGGAAAATACACATACACATAAAACAAAATAAAACTTAAAAAAGAAGTTGCTGTATATATCAGATTAGCTCAGCTGTAGAGTGCTCACCTAGCACACCAAGACCTTGGGTTCCATCCCAAGTACCGCAAACAAACCAAACCCTCTCGGGCTTATGTAATATTCTGATATATTACGGATATACTCTGGTGTAGTGTACTGCAAGAAAATCCATCTAGCACTATGTGTAAATATGTACATATGTATGCATATATGTAAAAGTGTACTGAGAGCTGACCAAGAAGATCCAACCATCTGCTGCCTCTGGAAGGACCTACAGGAGTTGGAGAGACTCCTAGCTTTCTTGGGAGTTGTTCACAATAGAAGCCTATTTTATTTAAAAGCCTATTTTAGTGCAGGTGATGTGGTTCAGCATGTAGCGACCTTACCCGCCAACCTGAATTTGATCCCTCGGACCTACATAAGGGTAGAAGGGAACTCATTCCACAAAGCTGTCCTCCATTTGTGTGTACCTACATATATACAAACACACGCGTACACACAGAGAGAAACAGAGACAAAGTTTATTTTAAAGTTGTCTCAGAGAGACTGGCGTGGGAGGAGGATAAGGAGGCAGCAAACAACAGCCACCTCTCCGGTGGGGTCTCCTAGGGAGCCCTCTGTATCCTTCATACGGATGCAAGAGGTCCCATTGGTGGGGAGAAGCAGGACCCTGAACCCTGGCAACTAAAGGCCACCCAGAAGGAACCACTGCCTTCCCCAGGTCTTCCTGGTGGCTTTAGAAGTTACTTCCACACCTGTGCAAATAGCTCATCGCTAGCCTGAGGCTAAAAGTCCGACCTGGGTGCATTTATCTTACACCTTTGCCAAAGAGCCATGATAGCACTACCTGGGTCCTTGTCCTTTGCTACCAGCTTCTGTCCACAAATGTGGGTAACCTGATCTTCAGAAAGAAGCTCCCTCTGGACCACAGGCTCCTCTCTTTATTGCAGGCATCCCACGGGAGGCTGGGTCACCTGCCACAAAAGAGAAGGGAGGAAGTTGCTCTAGGTCCCACTACCTGTGGGACACAGCTTGGATCCAATCTTGATGCTAAGATGCTGTGCTGGTGCTGAGGCAGTGAAGTGCCGGGGAGCCCCTCTCTCACTGGTCACACCTGAAGCCCCTGTCTGTCTGGCTCATCTGTGGGTGGTGTGACCCCAGCACATGGCACACAGTTACAGACACCTAGCAGACTGCTGAGTGAATGAAGGATTTTAGAAGTTCTCTCCAAGATGGGTTCAACCACCCATCTCTTGGGGGTGGGGGCCACGAGGGTCAGCCATTTACAGTGGAGGGAGCTGGGCCCCACCCCTAGAAACAATTTCTGTATCCAGGGTAAACTTGAGACAAACTTAGCCTCAAGGGGGAAATACAAAGGCTACCCCATCCGGAGAGGAGTGGGATGGAGTGGATCCGAGAGCATTGTCCAAGCCTGCTGGAGCCCAAGCTCTGTCCTTACCAGCTAACGGCAAGGCCGGGCTCTGTCCGATATCCGGCGAGACACGCCTCACCAACCTTACCTCCAACTCTGCAGTAATATTGGAACTAGGGTGGGGGTGGGAATGGCAGAAGTTTCTAATCCTTTATGACTCAAAACCAGATTTCACATTTCTTTCAAGGCTCCTCCTAACCCAATAGGGGACAACGGAGCGGAGGGGAATTCTGCTCGGTGGAAAACTTCAGGTGTTACTTTTGGTCTGGGTGGAACAGGGCCTCGGCCTTCCTTACTAGGGCGCTGGCGTGGCTGGAGGGTCTGCGGATCCACGCCCTAAGGGGCTGAACCTGAGTGGGTGGGGATATTAGAGAGGGTCACCTCTGGGCGGGACCCAAGCTGGCCCCTTCACCTACAGTTCCCAAGCAGAGGGCTTTGAAGTGGCAGCTGCCTTGTCCTGTCTTTGTCCTGTCTGCATTCACCCCCCCCCCCGCTCCCCATCCCCCCCACCCCGCTCCCACGAGCAGCCCCCTCCCTCCCTCCAGTGCCAGCACCTTGGGAGTGGAAACTTTGCATGGGAATGGGTTGGTGACACCCACTGGGCACCCTTTGTTTTTTATTAATCCAAAGAGGAGGGCTCCTGACCTCATTGAGGGTCTTGGTATGAGCAAGCTATTGGGCATTGTTCTGGGGACCAAGATGGGGACCATTCCAACACATAAGGGCATGGAGAAGTGTAAGGATCAGTTTCCAGTGAAATCCCTGCTCAGACTTTGGACCCATTGCTAGGAAATAAACGTAGATAATTTGCAAAGACACTTAGAGAATATTGTTTAGGATTGGAAATCAAATGGAGAAAGTTCCGGAGCAGTAGAGAGAGAGAGATAAACCAGTTGCATTCAGTCTTTACCCATGTCAGACAACAGTGGAGAAACGGCATGAGCTCAGGTCACAGGGAATCCCTTGATATTAGGTTTGCTGACTTTACAAGCCTAAAGAACAGAGGTGGGGTGGGGAAAGGGAGCAGCCAAGGGGATAAGACAGCAAATGACTAGCAGTGGTTCTCTTTGGTAATTGGGCCAAGTCAAAGGAGTCCAGATTGTTGTCGTGTTGCTTGTTTGTTTTGAGACAGGGTTTCTCTGTGTAGCCCTGGCTGCTCTGGACTCATTCTGTAGACTAGGCTAGCCTCGAACTAACAGAGATCTGCCTGCCTCTGCCTCCCAGAGCGCTGGGATCACAGGCATGCACCATGGCACCTGACCCAGATTGCTGCTATCTTAGGTTTTCCTGAAATTAAAAAAAAAAAAAAACACTTTCTATAAAAACATTTTAATATTTTATATCAAACATTTTAAAATATTTTATGCCATAAACCATGTATTTTAATTTGGTTCTTTTTCATGTACTTATTTTGTGTATGGAGAGGTCAGGGGACTACTGTTTTTTTTTTTTTTTTTTTGAGGCAGGGTTTCTCTGTGTAGCTCTGGCTGCCCTGGAACTCCCTCTATAGGCCAGGCTGGCCTCGAACTCCCAGAGATCTGCCTACCTCTGCCTCCCTGAGTGCTGGGATTACAGTCATGCACCACCAAGCCTAGTTGCCAGGCTTCTTAATAACGTCTGATTTTTTTTTTTTTGAAAAATTACATAGTGTGTATGTATGTCTGTGTGTCTGTGTGAATGTAGCTGTGTGTGTCTCTGTGTGTGTGTGTCTGTGTGTGTGCATGCATACTACAGCGGGTCAGAGGACAATCTGTGGAGTTGCTTCTCTCTCTTCACTAGGTAGGTTCTGGAGACTGAGTCTTCAGGCCTAGCTACCAGCACCTTTGCCTGCAGAGTCCTATTACTTCCGAACTTGAATGGCGTCCATAAGAGACCCAGAACATTTTCACAGATTTTTTTGTTTTCTTCTTTGAAACAGCCCCCTAGGCTGCCGGAGGTTTGGTGAGCTAGTATCTCCATTTCATAGCAGGCAGGGTGCTGGTACCGCATCCTTTCATGGCCGAGTTCTTCCAGTCTGGGGGCCATGGATAGACTCGAGTGAGAAGCGGATGGGTGCAGAGGAGAGCCTCCTGACCAGCTTCCCCCTAGGCTGTGCCCACTCTTCAGCGCATGGCCAGCAGCCAGGCACTCTTAGCTTCCCTGGTACCAACAACCCTCTGATGAGAGGGCGGTGACCCAGCTCCACTCCAACACCTTCAGTAGCCTGAAAAGTTCCCCTGGACTTTGAGGGACCTTGAGTCAAGCCAAACCTGGGTTTGATTCGGAAAAGAATTTCAGGGCTGGACAGTTTACTGGGGTGGGCAACTTTATTAAATACATTTTTTTTTAAAGACAGAGTTCCTCTGTACAGCCCTGGCTGTCCTGGAGTTGCTGTGCAGACCAGATTGGGCCTGAACACATGGAGATCCCCCAGCCTCTGCCTCTTGAGTGCTGGGATTAAAGGCGTGTGCCACCACTGCCCGGCAATTAAATACATTCTTAATGACTTTTAAAAACATTTATTTGAGCCAAGTGTGGTGGTGAATCCAGTACTTGGGAAGCAGAGGCAAGTGGATCTCTTTGAATTTGAGGCCAGCCTGATCTATATATAGATCAAGTTCCAGGACAGCCTGGTCTACAGAGTGAGTTCCAGGACAGCCAATGCTACACGGAGAAACACTGTTTCAAAAAAACAAAACAAAACAACGACAATTTATTTTACTGTGTGTATACCTGTGGGTGTTTGTCCCACAGTGTTTGTAGAGGTCAGAGGGCAACCTGCAGGAGGTGGTCCTCCCTCTCCACCAGGTGGGGATCGACCTCAGGCTGGCAGGCTTAGTGGCAAGCGCCTTTACCCACTGAGCCATCTCCCTGGTCTAAAGCTATTTTAATATAGGCTTAAGCGTGAGGAAGAGGGGCACTCAGAAGAAAGTTAAGACATTCCAAGTGGAGGGGTACTTCCTAGGAAAGGTAGGGAGTGAGTCACACATAGCCAAGCATGAGTCCAAGACACACTAAATGACTCACCGTGTTGGTGTTAGCGTCAGCCATTATGTATCCTTTTGCTAACTCTCAGGCTGTATCTCAAAAGCTGCTCATCTCTACATACCCTTCTCTGTGTTTTTTTGAGATGAGAGAGACCTGAGGTGGCCCTGGAGATCCCTGGATGTGCTTTCAATCTGATAAGCTAAAACCAGGAGCCCCCACGGCAAGGATAGGAAGCCCCCTTTCCCTGTAAATGAGGTTACAGGTGAGATTCTTAGAAAATTGCAGATTCATGGCTGGGAAGGGAGCCCACCGGTCTGGATTTCTTGATCTTCTGCTAGCAAAGACTTCAACCAGATTCCAACTTCAGTGAGGGGGTCCCTGCAGGTGACAGACAGGGAAAAGAACCTTCCAAAGAGATGAGAACGAAAACTCGGTTCAGATAGACTTCATCAACCTGGATCACGCTTCAGGGAGTCTAACGCCAGGCGATTCGTTGCCAGCATATTCGAGACAGGGTACAGTTTAGGAAAAGGTTTCCAGGCAACAATCTTTTCCATCCAGGTGCACAAAATTGAGCTTAAGGTGCGACAACTTAAGTAATGCCTCCACGGAGTTCATGTGGCCATGAGGGTGGGTGCGATAGCCAGAAGGCCTAGAATCTAATGTGGTGTCTAATCTATGCCAAGACGGCATAAAGGTGAGCAGGCCATAAGATGCATGTGACAGCTCCCCTAAGGATGGGTGAAAGTCCAGGGAGGGAAGAGTCTGGGATAAGCATTCTGGGGGAGTTAGGTAAGGTCTGCCTCTAGGGCAAAAGACAGGTGGGGTCTGCCTCCACAGACAGCAAAGAGGTCACCGGGTCATTAAAGAAAGCCACCCTGAAAACAGGTATTTTATCTCCTCCACAGAGAGGTCCCTGCGTGTTTAACATTTCTGGTTTCCCTGACGATCAGTGAGCACAAGGACCTTTGTGCCCCCCCCCACCCTTCGGGAAGGGGACTCCTTGCTTCTTCCACACTTCCCCAAGATTTCCCCACCTTTTGGATTCTGCCTCAGCCCCAGCCCACATCTTCAGAGGTGGAGCTTTGAAAGACCTGTTAGGAAACAAGAGTATATACCACCCCACCCCAGCAAAACCATCCCGTGCGAGCCAGGGGCTGTGTGTCTGGTCTGTCACCTTTGCCCTGTCTGCTCGGGAAGCCTGAGGTGTTAGAACAGTGTCTTCATGCAGCTCCCCTCTGAAAGGGAGGTGGCTAGCGGGCTGTGGGGGAGACCCTCCACTTTCCCTGTCACTCCCACAGTTACCAACCGCGGTTGTTAGGGCCAGACCAGCGGGGAGACCAGCAACAAGGCAGGGATCATCTCTGGCTGTACTCAGAGGGCTGCCGCCTATTAGAGCAGGCTCCTCATCATTCACGATGAGGTTGAGAGGGACACGCGCACACGCAAAATCCCCTTCGCTCTGAAGCCCTGGGAATACTTTGAAGTTTGAACTTGGCAGTATTTTTTTTTTTTTTACTGTAAGTCATTCTAAACTTCTGATTTCTTTTACCATTCATTTTTTTACTTTCATCTGAAAGCAAGTGAAACCTGGTGGTGGTGGAGGCTGTATGAGGGGAGACTTGGGGCCCCCAGGGGCACGGGAACTAAAATTTGCTCTGAATCAATCTCTCTCTCACACACACCTTCCATGGAAGTTAATTCTCTTCTAAATACATTTCAGAACTTTGGAGGATTGTACCATTAAGCCTAGAGATTTGGGGGCAATTTGAGGGTGTGTGTGTGTGCATCCTCATGTCTGAGTATGTGTATATGTGAATGAGTGTGTGTGTATGTGAATGTGTGTGTATGTGAGTGAGAGTATAAGTTGTATGTATGTGTGAGTGTGAATGTTTGTGAGAGTGTATGCTTGTGTGTGAATGTATGTATGTGTTTGAATGTGTGTGTGTGTGTGTGTATGTGTATGTGCACAAGCATTTGTTTTTTGAGACAGGGTTGTATTTTCTGGACTGAAAGTAGCAGCCGTGCCCAGTCTCCCGAGAGTGAAAATACAAAGGTGCGTGTCACCATGCCCAGACAACACTCCATTTAAAAGCCTGAGAATGGATGAGGCTGGTGGAACACACGGTCGTCGGAGCGCCCACTCCTGGGCATGAAGCCCTAGGCCTGCTCCTCCCCGTGAACTGAGTGTCGGGGTGTGCGACAGTACCGCTGAGTTCTGGAGAGGTGGAGGCCGGAGGATCGGAAGTTTAAGGTCCTCCTCAGCTACATAGCAAGCTTGGGGGCAGTCTGTGTTACAGGACAGTTCGTGTGTAAAATTATTATTATTTTTTTTTTACATTTTAATTATAGCAGTGGTGGGGTCAGGAGGGCGTGTGGGCTCCAGCTCGGGTGCGGGTCAGGGAACAACACTCAAGAGTTCTTTCTCTCCTCCCACCAGGTAGATCCCAGGGATCGAACTCAAACCGTGGGCTTGCAGGCACCTCTACGCACTGAGTCATCTTGCTGACCCAAATGAGGTTTTTGCTAGTTTGTTTTTAAATTAAATAGCTGGAGAGACAGCACACTTCATAAAGTGCTTGTTTTGCAAACACTGGGACTTGAGGCAGACCCTGAGACCCCGCCTACAAAAGCCTTGTAATGTTAGGGCCGAGGAGGCCAAGACAGGAGGGTCCCTGGGGCTCACTGGGCTAGCCTGGCCTAATCAGCAAGCTTAACCCCAAAGAAATCACAAAGTGACAAGGGAACCACCACCCCAAAAATACTTCAGAAGTGTTGTGCTGTTTCAGAATGAATGTCAGGCAGACATTTCTTAATAATAATAAAATAATAAGCAGAGACAGAGTGTTCACAGGCAGCCTCTTGCAAAAACACCAACAGAGAGCACTCCTCAGAAAGGTGGATGTTAACTCCGAAGGTGGATGCAGGAGGACCCTATGTTGGAGGCTACCTAGCGATCTAGTAAGATTTGGAGAGAGAGGGAGGTCACAAGCCTGTAAACCCAATGCTCAGGAGCTAGCATGAGACCAAGAGTTCAAGACGTTTCTTGAGGACATGAGAGCGTATTTCAGAAAAAAGAAAGAAAGAGAAGAGAGAGAAAGGTGGGGGAGGAGGGAGAATCAGGGAGAATCGGGGAGATGGTTCAGCAGCTAAGTGTGCTTGCCTTGCATTTTTGAGAACCAGCACCCACAGAACAAGCCGAAATGCTTCAACACACCTATAACCCCAGCAGTGAGTGAGGTGGAAACAGGAGAGCATGAGGTTCTGAGAGAGGAGACTCTGCCCCCAGAGGAACCAGGCAGAGAGTGAAGAAGCCCTGCACACACACAGGTGCACACACCAGCATACACGTGCACATACAGACCCTCCTACCCACGGGGAAAAATAAAGAAGGAACTTCAAGTCTGAAAGGGGTAGAATGGGAGAATAACAAGGGGGACATGTGTAGATCTAAAGATGCCTCCTATATTAAGCAGTGATACTGACAATTTCTGATTGCGAAGGGCTGAGAAAAGGGAAAGAAATATGTCAAAGGGATTTATAGGGAAAAGGAGAAAGCACAGGGGAAAATGTTTGTAAATTAGAGTTGGAATACAGCTCATTAGGACAGCACTGGCAAGTTAAAAGCCCTCCCTGGGCGTTGTGTTGTGTCGTACTTGGAGATCTTGTCTGGGGTGTAAGCGTGGGAGCTTTGCAGAACAAATGAAAGCAAACCTTGGGCTCTTAAAGAAGGCAAGAGGCCAAGATAGACACCCAGGAAAATGGACTAGCTGCAAAGAAACAAAGGAGAGATAGATGAAGCTAAGAGGTGAGTGTTGGGGCTGGAGAAATGGCCCAGCGATTAAGAGCACTGCCTGCGCTCACTTCCAGAGTGGTCCTCAGACCCTAGCGCCCCTTTCCAGCAACCCTGTCAGGTGGCTCACAAACTCTTATAAGAGCAGCTTTCATAATTCCAGAGGAACTGATGCCTGCTTCTGGCCCCTGTGGATACCTGCCGGCATACACATGAAATTATAATAAAAGTGAATCTTTTAAAAAGAACAAATATAATAAGTGAATGAAAGAAGACTGCAAGCAAGTGTTTTGTTTTGTTTTGTTGTTTGTTTGTTTTTTCAAGCTACATAAGCTTGATGACCAGCATTCCACCCCTGGAACCTAGAACCCACAAATATCTGGACTTGGGGCCAGGTGGTGGTGGCACACACCTTTAATATCAGCACTTGGGTGGCAGATACAGGTGGATCTCCGAGTTCAACTTCAGCCTGGTCTACACAGTGAGTTCCAGGCAGCCAAAGCTACACAGAGAAACCCTGTCCTGAAAAACAAAAAACAAACAAAACAGAATTCTGGATTTAGTGGCTCACAGCCTCCTGTTAACTCCAACTCTGAAGAAGAACCCGATCATCTTGACAGACAGACACACATAAGCATAAATAAAATTAAAAGATTTTAAAAAAGAATGTCCAGGAAAATGGAATACGTACCCTTTGTACCGGTTATCTACAGCTGGGTAACAAACCAAGCCCAAGCACCATCTGTGTGCTTCTGACCCTGGCTGGCAGTTCGGAAGGGCAATTTGAATACCTTGGCTGCTGGTCTCAGCTGGGGTCCTCGAAAGGGCAGCCATCCTGTAGTCTGGTATTCCCTCATGCGGCTGGAAATTGTATCAAGTCACGTTTCCATTAGGTCATTCCTGGCCCTTACGTTTGTAGGATTTACAGCAGGCCACAAAAAGCAGGGCAAGCACCATAAACTTGTTTTTCAAGCCTTCCCTGGTATCATGCTTGCCAATGTCTGATTGGTAAATTCTAACAGTTCTTGTACAAAGCAAGTCACTGAGTCAAGGTGGAAGGAATTGTGCAGAAGATTGGAGGGTGGGGTGGTGTACCAACCAGCGTGGTGGTGCACAGCTTTAATTGAAGCGCTCAGGAGGCAGAGGCAGGCAGATCTCTGAGTTCAAAGTCAGCACGATCTACAGAGTGAGACACTGTCTCTAAAAAGGGGGAGGGGGTTGAGGTGGCTGAAGAGTTGGCTCAGTGTGTTAATAGCGCTGGTTGTTTTCATTTTTATTGTTATTGTTGCTGTGTGTGTGTGTGTGTGTGTGTGTGAGAGAGAGAGAATAAAATTAACAAAACAGAACAAACTAAATAACTTAAAAGAAAGAAGGTTGCCAGTATGCCAGGGAGAGGGCTCAGCAGGTAAAGGAGCTTGTCCTGCGAGCCTGGCAATTGGGGTTCAAGCTCCAGAACCTGCTAAAAATGGGAGGAGAGAATCAACACCTCTAACTTCCAAATTGCACCGTGGCATGCCCTCCCCCACCGAGGAGGGGAGAGAATAGACACATTCGGGTGTGGTGGCTTGTGCCTGTAATCCCAGCGCTGGGAAGGCTGCAATGATTATCCTGAGTTGGAGGCTAGCCGGAGCTATATAATGAGTTCCTGAGCTGCAAAGTAAGACCTGGTCTCAAGAAACGGGAAAGAAAGAAAAAAAGGAAGGAAGGAAGGAAAGAAGAAGGAAGGAGGAAAGGAAAGAAGGAAGAAGGAAAGGAAGGAAGAAAAGAAGGAAGGAAGGAGGGAAGGAAGGAAGAAAGAAGGAAGGAAGGAGGGAAGAAGTAAAGAAAGAAAAGAAAAGAAAAGGGGAAGGGGTGTTGGAAGCCTACTTTGGCCAGGAAGGAGAAGGTGTGGTTTTTTTATTTTCCTTGTTGCACCAACCTCAGTGTTAGTTTCTCCCTGTGTTTCCCAAGCACCTTCCTGGTGCCAGGCGCTGGAGAGCAGCTGGGTTGGTGGCTGCATTGGGAAGATTTGAATTGGGCATTCTGGCACAGAAGCCCTGGGTCAGCTGCCACTCACTTGGTAATAATGACTCCATCATTACGATGTCACATCCCCACTGGTTTCTGAGACGTGGCACTGAACCTTGGCTGTGGAGGTTCAGGGCCGAGCTTCCCATTAGTCCTGCTTCGTTGTACCCGAGGCACGCTCATTAGTCTGTGTTTGGCTGCTTCCTGCAGTTGCTAAGGCTACCAGCCCAGAGTGTAAACAAGTCATCACTAGCAGAGCCCTGGGTGAGAGGCCCTCGGTGCAGCAGCCCAGGCCTTGGGGGGTCAGGAGGGGGCTTCTCAAGGAGACACATAGTCTCCCTGGGCCTCTGCCCAAGCCTGGCTTTGGACCTCATCCCTTGCTGTGTGTGCCTTTCTGCATTCCCTTCAGCCACACAAACATTTCTAACAAAAGGAAAATCCGAATGAGACATCAAATTTAGGGCATGTGTAAATTTGCTGTCGCAAAGAATGTGGCCCCGAACTGAAAGGAACTTTGTTGAGGGTGGGATTCAGTTGGCTTCCTTATATACATACATATATATATATATATATGTACACATATATCAGCATGAAAGTTCTCGGAACCCTGCAGAAGCCCCCAGCGCCTCAGCTGAGCATATGCCAGAGCTCAGAAGTCCTGCAGTATCATGCCTGTTTGGCCCAGAGGTGTTGCATTTGCCTCTGGCCTCCTGCTCTTGAGCAAGGCAGCTCCAGGTCTTGGAGTATCTTGGGGGAAGACGAGGGAGCATCCCCCCCCCCCAGAAGGCCACTCACTGCAGCACCAAACAGGCATTCTGGCACCCTGCACCCTCCATAGCTGAAGTGGGAAGGCTCTGGCTTTGAAATGCCACTAGGCTCTGGTAAAGCCAGTTTCCTCCTGGTCGGAGGCCGAGGAAGTCCTGTGTCAGAGCATGTCCAAGCCCAGGCGTTGGCACTGCAGCCCGGTGGCTGGTGGGAGAGAAGCCATAGGAGTGCCCTACAGTAGGCAGGCCTGTCTGGGCCTCTCTTTTCCCATGGCCCCAAGCCTGCAGCTCCTGAGTTCCCTGCCAGCGTTGCCGCCTCTCAGGCTGGCACAGCCCGCGCATATGGAAGGCCTATAATTTGTGACTCATGGCCTGTCGCCGACGAGGAGTTGGCGAGCCCAGTGCCGGGAAGTGCTGACTCACCAGGCTGGATCGCTCCCTTGGCCTCCTCGTGGGCTCTGGGAGTAGTCAGGTCCACCCGGGGCTGTTCAGACAGCTGTCTTAGCCCTGTCTGTGGGGCTCAGGTGCCACACAGAGGGTCCTGTAGCCTGCAGCATCTGTGCTATGTCAAAACCACCTCAGGAAGGTCCAGGAAGGCCTTAAAACCCACGTATCTGTGTTACAGCGACAGCAAAAGACTCACTAAAACACAGCTATAAAGTAGCAATGAAATAATGTAATGGTTAGGGGTCACCACAACATGAGGAACTGAACTAAAGGGCCACAGCCCCGGGAAGGCTGAGAACCGCTGCATTAAAGGAATACTATTTCCTTAAGGTCAAGACAATGGAATCTCCGTCCTGGCTGGAGACCTAACATTTAGTTAGACAGGTCTATCACCTGGCTTAAGGGTCATCCCTTTGGAAGGCAGGACTGTCCATTAGGAGTGTGGGTCTACCCTGGCCATGCTTAAAGAGACAGGAAAAGTAATGATCTCTTATAATTTTTACTCTTATTACTTGTGTATATGCGTGTACATGCTGCACCCGAAGAGGCCAGAAGAGGGCGCCAGATCCCACGGAGCTGCTGTTCCTAGCTGTTGCTGGTTCCCCAACTTGGGCGCTAGGAGCCAAACTCAAGTCCTCCGGAAGACCAGCAAGGACTTTTAAGAACTGAGCCATCTCTCCAGCCCTGACATAACATGCTTCTCTCTCCCAAGATTCCTGCCTCCGAGTGAGTGCGTTTGCTGAGGGAGCTGCAGCCATGCGGCTGACTTGGCAGGTTGGCTGGATACTCCGAGACTCAGAAACGCGAACCCCGATTTCCCCCATAACACCTGGGAAAGGAAGTTTCTTCCCTCTCCCATCCCATCCCTGTGGCTGCTACCCTGGGCTGCCCAAGACTGCTTATGAGTCATCAGCTAGGCACACGCAGCAAACCAGGACCTTGCAGAGCATGGGCACAGAGGTCAGACCCCAAGGAATACCTTTCTCTTTTTCTTCCTTTCTCCCACTTGTTTCTCCGCCTCTCAGACTGGCAGCGAAGTGTAAATAAAGGGCAAATGTTGTCCAGTGTTGAGAAGGGTGTAGACAGCTAAGTCCTGAGGAGCCCAGCCCGTTTCACAAGCTTCATTTGGCAATATCTATTAAAATTCAGATTTAATTTTATTTATGTGTATGTTTATGTTGTGTATATGTATGTGTGCAGGTGAAAGGTCAACTTTATGGAGTCAGCTTTCTGCCCTCGAATAGGTTTTGGGGATTGAACTCAGGCTCTCTGGCTGGACAGCAAGTGCTCTTTTACCTGGCCTGTCTTGCCAGCCCTAATTTTTATTTATTTATTTTGGAGACAAGGTCTCACTATGGCACCCCCCCACCCCAGCTGGCCTGGAATTTACTGTGCAGCCCAGGAAGGCTTCAAATACAGACAGCTACCTGTGTTTGCCTCGTGCGTGCTGGAATTAGAGGTGTGCACCACCACACCCAGCGTAAATTTTTATTTTTAGAATGAGTGAGCATGCTTTATGGAGAGGGTCAAAAGTTCAAGCCAGGATCAAATGCATAGCAAGACCCTGTCTCATAAAGAGAGGGGGTTGGGGGTGCTGCCCGGGATCCCAGACTGTGCTGAGAGGGTTGAGGAAGGAGGATCAGGAACTCAAGATTCTCCTCAGCAGTGTGGCAAATTCCAGACCAGCCTGGGCTACATGAGACCATATCTCAAAGAACTAGAGGACACACACACAAACGAGAACCAGATAGACGATAGATAGATAGACGGTAGGCAGATAGATGAGAGAGAGTATGAATGAACAGGTAGATAGAATATGAGTGAATCACACAGGAATAGAAGCTCATCTCAAGGGCGTCAGATTCCAGTGCTTCATCAGCCAGAGTCTGGATGATGCACACAGCACAGAACAGTAAAAAGGACTAGAAGGGACAGAAGAGATGGCTCAGAAGCACTTGCTGCTCCTTCGGAGGACCAGAGCTCAGTTCCCAGCACCCAAGTTGGGTGGCTCACAACTGCTTGTATACCACTTCCAGGAGGGATCCCACGCCCCCTTCTAGCCTCCACAGGAACCTGAGGTTACATGTGCACATGCAACGCTCACAGACACACCCACAAATTAATATATATATATATATATATATTTTTTAAAGGCTGGGCATTGGTAGGGCACACCTTTATTCCCAGTCCTTGGGAGGGAGAAGCAGGCAGATCTCTGTGAGTTCAATGACAGCCTGCTCTACATAGTGAGACCCTGTCTCAATAATAACAAAGATAGAAATGAAGAAGAAGAAAAAGAAGAAGACAGATTGAGAGAGATAGAATCTGAGACAAGTGACAGATAGCCATCTTAACTCCTGTGTGTACTAGTTCTTAGGGTTTCTGTAACAATCTGCCACAAACAGGTGGCTCCACACTACAAGAACGCATTCTCTGAAATCTGGATGCCAGCAGCCTTCACCCCTGGCATCCCTCAGCTGCCCACTAAGGCCCTGTCGAGTCCTGACAGGCCAGCTCCACCCTTGCCACCACACTGGCAGGGCACCCGAAGCATTAGAAACCAAGTAATTAGTATTCCAGGGTAGCTTCATTCAGAAAATTACTGCGCCGAGGATGTGTCTCAATGAGAACCAACTTAATTAAAAGACACTTGGTGGATTCCTGTAAGAGATGAGGATGGCGCTTTCCAGAGGTGTGATGGAATGTTTTACTGCATATCAAGTAGTTATTAAATCCTTAATATCCTAATTCCCGAAGAATGCCATTGTTAGGGACGACCGCATACAACAAAGGGATGAATTGTTCCCTGTTCTTGGCTCCAAAAGCCACAGGAAGTCAGAGGAGAGCCAGGCTCCTCTGCGTGCCTCTCTCTGCCTCTGCTCTGAGTGGAGGAAATACCAGCTCTGTGTGTGCAGGGTGGGCGGCGGGGGTGGGGGGAAGGGGACGGGAGGGGCACTGAGGTTTCTCCAGGTAAGGCAGCACACTGCTGGAATCCTAGCACTCTGGAGATCAGGAGTTCAAGGTCATCCTCAGATACAAAATGAGTTGGAGGAAAGCCTGGGCTCCATGCGACCCTGTCTTGAAACAACAGATTAAAAAACAAAACCCAAAACAAAAAAAACCCCAGAACTTTGCAGATGTGAGGAAGGAGAAGACCTGGAGAGAGACCACTCCCCAAGCGGTCTCAGTGACATTGCTGAGATGACAGCAGAAGCCAGGCCTGGAGATGCGCTGGCGTGGGGACCAGGATGAGGTCATGAGGCGAGGAATGGCAGCAGCTGCCAGAAGAGAGGAAAGGTCACTGAAGAGCCATTGTTCTGCTGGCAGCTTGGCCCGGACCTCCGTCCTCCGGGTGCTGAGGGTTGCCCTCCTGCCTGTTGGTCACACCGAGGTGTGAAGCCAACACTCTGGGACGCACATACACACACATGCACACACGCACATGTATACATTTGGTGGGGGCGGCGCATGGCGCACACGTGTAGGTCAGAAGACAGCCTGCAGAGACCGGGTCTCTCCTGCCACACGGATCCTGGTGACGGAATCAGGTTGTCAGGCCTGGTGGCAAGTGCCTTTGGGTGGTGGGCCATCTTGATGGTTGGAACCCTGTGGTTTTATTCATGGGCGGGGGAGGGGCTCATGGAGGTTTGGTCCATGATCTGATTGAAGTGGACATGGCATGAGTCTTTTCGGGGTGGACTTTGCTGAATGAAGCCTTCCTTGTCCTGGCAGCCCTTCAGCCTGGGCCCAGCCATCTGGCTGGGCTGAGGGTATCTCCCAGGAAGGTGAGCTCAGAGCGCGCGCGCGCACACACACACACAATGCTCACGTACACACACGGAATGCGCATACACAAAAACACAACAGAGGGGGTCGTGCACACGCAGCCTGCACAGATCACGTCTGCACACGTAGCCGTGTGCACAAACATGCGCAGACAGACGTGTGCACAGAGACGCTCACAGCCACGCCCATTCGTGTGTCACGGGGCTGTGGTCTGTGGAAGAGGAGTGAGTCCGTGTGCTCGGTGGAGGCTCCCTGAGCGGGGCCTGGGAAGGCTTTGTCAGTTCCCTGGACGTGTGGGGCTTCCCTGCAGGCCCAGCAGCTGGGGTCGCGGGCAGGAAAAATGGCTCAGGTCTCCCAGCGGTGGGGCGCAGACACCCGGATGTTGGCTGCCGTTGCTGGGGCCGTTACCACACACCTGTGTGGTGCAAGCTGAGTGAGGGTAGCAAGGAGCAGAGGCCCGTGCAGATGTCACCCCAGCAAGAGGGGGTGAGCCTTGAAACTTAGGCTCCAAAGTGCAACTCACAGTAGGAAGGGGTGGGGATCTGGCATTTCAGTATAACAGACAGGGCGGGAGGCAGAAGAGTCCCTGCTTTGCGCTTGGAAAGGCACCAGCTGCTGCGTTAGCTTTTTTCTTTCCTATTTTATTTTACACGTTATTGCTGCGTGTCGGGAAGCACGCATACCACAGCGCATGTGCGGAGGTCAGAGGCCAGCTCTGCACAGTCGGTTCTTTCCTTCCACCTTTATGTGAGTCAAACTGAAGGCACCAGGCTCGGGCAGCAATCCCCTTTACCCTCTGAGCCGTCTTGCTGACCCTGCTGATTCAGCTTATCATCTCGGAAATGGGCTAATGAAGACAGGGACACAGGGAGGATTAGATGAGAGCAAGAGTTCTACTCGGTTCCTAATAAAAACATGGCGGCTTCAAACAAAACAAAACAAAACAAAACAAAACAAAACAAAACAAACCTTTAACCCTGTCGGGCGTGGCAGCACACACCTTTGATCCCCGCACTTGGGAAGCAGAGGCAAGACAGTCTCAGAGTTCGAGGCCAGCCTGGTCTACAAAGTGAGTCCAGGACAGTCAGGACTGTTACACAGGAAAACAAACAAACAAACAACAAAAAACCCACCCCTACCCTGGGCCAGCAAAGCCCTCCTTCTCCGAGTGGGCTAGTTCCTGGCCCTAATGTGGTCTAACGCTGAGCTGGTCTTAAGCCTTACTGTGTGTCCTTGAGTAACTTGCTTTGCCTTTCTGGACCCCTCATCCGCTCCAGCTTAACCAGCTGTGAAGCTCATATGAGGCTGTCGGGAATCAGCTGGGAGTGGCTGTGTTGGAACATTGCTCTATGGGCCTGTCACCACCCTTCAGACTCTGGCGCTCACGGGAGCCCGGGAAGGCTGCTGATAGGCAGTCCCCATCGGCCCCTCTCCCACACCCACACACTCTGTGTGTGCAGACCATGGGAGGGGGGGGCGGAGGGCTCTAGTCTCTGCCGTACTCTGTAGACCCTCCCAGAGGCGGGCACCTCAGGGAGTCCAGCTTCACCAGGAAGCCCAGTCCAGCAGGGCCTGGCCCCACACCCGGGAGGCAGCCTGTGCGAGGTGGCCTCTCTTTTCTCCCTTGGGGCAGGACACCTAGCCTGGACCTGTGGGCTAAGGGGTGAATTTGCACGGGGGCTTGTGCCAAGCCCTTGCACTTCCACATAGGCACCGAATGGGACTCTCTAGGCCATGCTCAAACACTCGGTACCCAGGGTGGGTGGGGGTGGCCACGTCCAGTCCTCCAAAGTCACCACAGCAGACAGCCTCATTGCTGAGTCCCCAGCCCTGCCCTGACTCATCCAGAAAGCACGGGGACACAAGGGACCCTGTCCCCTTTGCCTTTGGTTTCTGCTCCCCGCTTAAGCAACCTTGTTTTCAAGTAAAAAGCCGCAGAATGCTTCCCCCGGCTCTGATCCCCCAAACAAACAAAGGATGTTGGTCTGTGTTTTGGTTTGTTTTGAAGCTGCAGAGGAGACTGAGGGAAATGGGTCACCTCAGGAGCCCTAGGGGTGGCTGCTGAGGGGTGTGTGGTGGCCTGGGTGCCTGGGCCCTCAGGACTGTTTGGCAAGGTCACCCTGGGTGGACCCTAATCCTTAGGGAATGACTCACCCCCTGGCAAGAGGCTGTGACCTGGGGAGTCCTAGTGGGGATCAGGAGTAAGGCCACATGGAGAAGACAGCAGGCTGGGCTCCCAGGCAGGGCTCAGAGGCTCTTTGCTGTGTGACATTTAGCAAAGCCTGCTTTTCTCTGAGGTTCGGTTTCCAGGCTACCAGGCTCAGCCCTGACCCTGAGCTGCAGGGCCCTGGGGCCATCGGGAAGGCACTGTCAGGCCTGAGGGCAACACAGTCCTCCTGGCTTTCTCCATGGCTCAGCAGAGACTCCCACAGTTCCTGGGACCCATGCTCTATGGCTATGGGGCTCTATGGTCACCCATGGGACCTGTGGCTGTTCCTAAGAGGTGTGCAGGTCCTGGAAGCAGCGCAGAAGAGGTATAAGAAGTTTCCCTCTTGCCCATGTGGCAGCCTGAATGCCAGCCAGCCCTTGAGGGGGTTGATTTTTGAGACGTCACCAGGACTAGCCTGAGACTCACTACATAGCCAAAGATAGATTTAACTGTCTGAGCCTCAGGCTTCCATCTCCCAAGTGCTGGGGACCCCACTCCTAGGTCCTGTTTTGGGGTTCTCCTGCCCCTGGAAGGGCTGTGCTGGCACCATTAGCTCTCCCACTGGCTATCATGATGTGTGGGAAGATGCTTTGGGTGGGGATGGCTCTGTGGCCTCCCCATCAACTCCACTGACTCCTCAGACACAGTCTTGAGAACACTCCTAGGCAGACATTTCACATATAATCGCAAGTGGGCAAGGAGTGGGCAGCCACTGCGCTTGGGAGGCAGAAGCAGGTGTATCTGGGTGAGTTTGAGGTCAGCCTGGCCTACTGAGCCGGCTTCAGGACAGCCAGGGATGCCCAGAGAAACCCTGGCTTGGTAAACAAAAGTCACAAGTGGGGCCAGATGGTGGTGGTACACAGCTGTAATCCCAGCACTCGCTGACCAGGAGTTCAAAACCAGGGGGTCAGGGTGAAATACATGAGACACTGTCTCATAAAGAGCCAAATAGGATGGTGAGATGGTTCAGCGAGTAAAGGGGCTTGTCCCGCAAGCCCGATGAGCTGAGTCCCATCCCCAGAAGCCGCATTAAGGGTGGGAGGAGGAAACTGACTCCAGAAAGTCCTCTACCTTCCACAGAGGTACCCCTGCCCACCTTTCTCTCTCATAATAAAAAAAATTAAAAGCCAAACCAGCCAACCAACCAACCAACCAACCAAACAACCAAACAACCAAACAACCAACCATCCAGCTTGGCCAAGGCTAGCGCTTGCTCTCTTAATCTGGGGGTACTGAGCCTCATTCTCTTTTCTTAAGGTTTGGGTACCAGGAAGAAGGGCTCCCTTCTCTTTAGTCAGCTTCTAGCGCCATCTGGTGGCTTACTTTTCAAACAGCAACGGAGCTCTCAATACATTTCGCCAGAGGGAGCTTCAACAAATGTGGACTATCCCTAGGCGATGCAAAAATGGTCTTTAGCGCCTTCACATCAGCTCCTGCCTCCAGGTTCCTGCCCTCTTTGAGTTCCTGTCCTGACTTCCTGCACACTCCTGAAGTTAATGTGGAAATGTAAGCCAAGTAAACCCTTTCCTTCCCAATGGCTTTGATCATGGTGTTTCACCACAGCAGTGTAACCCTAAGACAACGCCTTAACCTGCTGAGCCAACTCACTGGACCATAAGTCCTCTGTGTGTGTGTGTATATGCGCGCCCACGCGCGCAACTGCCTGTACGTGGGCACCAGCTAGAGTCCAGCTCCAATGAGTCCTGAGACCCCGAGAATGTGGCATCTCTGTAAGGAAGGAAATGACCACCAGCTTGCTGTTAAAGAGATGGCCCCGAATGGCTTGAGCCTCTCTGGATTGATTCCATTTCAAAGTCATGCAAAGCACACACTTTCAGTTTTGTTTCCTCAAATATGCTCCAGGTTCTTTTGGGATTGTTCGACAACCATCTTATGTTTTACTTCCTGTTAGTCTTACTCGGCCAAGGTATAACGGATTACGGGAATACATGCTTTAGATCGGCAGTCCCCTGCTCTCCCAAGTTCTAAATGTCTTGTTACTGCTCTGATTCCTGGCTATGGCTTTAACAGCTTTGCAGGTTCTGAGGCAGCTTCTGCCACATTAGTCCAACAGCTACATCCTGCACATCACATAGATTCTCTTTCCCAAAATGTCCCCTGGGCCTTGCTGTCTCAGCAATCTATAGGTAAAGGATTAGTTGGTAGAATTAATGTTTTGGAAGAAGCTATACTCTATATGAAACTCAGATACAAAACATTAAGGTTAAACTTACTGTTCCATGCCTTTTTTTTTTTCAAGACAGAGTTTCTCTGTGTAGCCTTGGCTGTTCTGGACTCCCTTTGTAGACCAGGCTGGCCTCGAACTCACAGAGATCCACCTGTCTCTGCCTCCTGAGTGCTGGGATTACAAACGTGCTGCACCATGCCCGTCTGTGGCATGCCTTTCTAATTACAAATGGGTTTATGTTACTCCTTTGACATATAATGGCTCTCAATACATTTAGAAGCAGATTTGGGCTCACCCTAGAGGCCTTTGAAGCAACACAAGTGTAGATTTAAACATACACACTTTACGTGATCAAATAGCTGCTCTTTTGCATGCCCGTCTACAAAACGACATCGGCAGGAGAGGTCACTTCCCGTCTTTTAAGGTGTATGGCTAGTCTCTTCTGGTAATTTTTGGGATCTCTCATATACTCTTGCTGAGGTATTCTTTTTCTAATTTTCATGCTCTTTGCAGTCCTCATCTGCCACCCCGTGAAGCCGGATTTTCGCTCCACAACATGAGAGTTACATTTGAAACACTTCCACCACCACCAGCGGAAACCAGGGAACGGCAGTGTCTGAGTGCTTTGTGGAGGGCTCTCCTTGTGGGAAGCGCCTGAGGAGAAGCTCCTCAAGGCCTGCCAAGGACCTCTGTGGCAGATTCTGCAGCCTCGACTCTTTTCTTCCTAGGACTGGCTGTGGGCGATCCCTTTCCTCTACCACAACGCCAGCCACGGATGCTCTCGGCAGCTTTTTCTTTCACTTTGTCTGTGTCTGGTACGGCAATGAAATCTCCTGACGGTTCTAAGGTGGGTGTGTTAAAAATACATGACAGGACTGAAGTGATGGTTCCCGAAGTAATTCAGAACCCAGAAAAGGTTTTGAGAGAGACAAAACCGGAAAGCATACAGTTTCTTGAGGCACATAATAGCTCTCAGAAAGGCACGTAGCATCCTCTGACTCAAACAAAACAAAACAAAACAAAACAAAACAAAACAAAACAACCCAGCCCCTGTAAGGACAGAACAGAAAAGTTAACAAATACACATAAATATGAGGACATTGTTTCAGGAACCAGGAACTCACCTGTGTGAACTCACCCGCACCCCTCCATCTTAAAGTCTGTCCCTTCACTTGTCCCCACTGTCATACTTTGCACTTTACAAACACATTAACTTCCCCTGATCTCCTGGAAGGAAGGCAAAGGCTTTTGCACGCTCGCTCCCTCTGGGGTCCGGCACAGAGGCCTGCCTGTGTCTTCTGCTCAGCACTGTCCCTTGGATTCTTCATGGAGGTGGCTGTGAGGGAAGGGTGTGGGATGATGAGGTTGAGGGAGGTTGTGGGAAGCCTTCTCTGTCACTTCTCAGCCTGTGGCTCTTGAGAATCTGATTAATTGATGTCTCTCAGTCTCGTGGAGGTTCTGTTATGGGATAGACAATTCTTTGTTGTGGAAACCTGCTCTATGTGGCCGTTTGGCGTGGTGATGAAATACCTTAGAAGTGACTTGAGGAAGGGAAGGTTTATTCTGGCTTGTGGTTTGAGGTTGTGGGGAAGGCATGGTGGCGGGAATGTGAGGAGGCTAGCCACCCTGTGTCCACAGGCAGGAAAGGGAAAGGAATGCTGGGGATCAGCTCGCTTTCCCCCTTCCCCCTTTTTTTGCTCATTCTTGGGCTCCTTGGGGGTTGGTACCACCTACGTCCAGGGTCTTCCGTCCTCCGTGCATCCGCCCTCACAGACACACACGGGTGTGTTTCCTAGGTGATTCCAAACGCAGGCAGTTTGACATGACAGCCTCCTACTCCCAACCTGTGAGAATAGAAAAAAAATAACGTCTAGTGATTGGCAGAATACTTCCTGGAAGCAAGGATTGAATTTCCTTTGGAACCAGGTCAGAGCGCCGCCAGGACATGCTAGGGGGGATGAGCTGCAGCTGCTAATCTTACCAGCCCCACTCATCAGTAAATACTGGGAACTGATGCTTATTCCCTGCAGGGAAAGGACAGATTTTACTTCTAGAGAACATATAGGCTTCCAAGCAAGCAACGCGGGGCAGTACTCCCACCTGCTGGTAAGATGGTGGAAGTGCATCATGGGTGACTAGCCCAGGGGTGAGGGAAAGCAAGTTGTGGCTAGGTGGGCTGGCTGGTTCAGGGCCTCCCTCTGCTAGGGAGTCCCAAGTAAGGCCCGGCAGAGTGTGTAGAAAACAGAGTGATCAACAGAAACGGTATTTTACATGATTTTGTTCAAACGGTGATGCTGAAAAGAAACCTGGTCTTGGTTCGATTCCCCCTTTTCCTGTGGTCACTATGACCCAGCTTCCTTAGTGTGTCTAACTATAAGTTTGGCTCTGTGTGTTCACAGCAGGGAAGGGTCCCCAGGCATTAGCGTCATGTCTAGCTACTTGCCTAGATACAGCTTCCCTTGTCTAGACTGGTGGGCATTCAAGAGGCTGTCCCCTGCCCCCAGGCTCTCACCTTAAATCCTGCTTCCCCTGGACTGTACTTTGGTCGCCCGTGAGGCTGGCTGCAGCATCCGAGGGGCTGCATTCATCTGGGAGTTTGGCTAGGCCTAGAAAATCCTACGGGGCTCCTATAGGTTACATCCCATGTGGCATCTTTCTTTGGGGGTAAATGGGATGGGGAGGCTGCTGGGGTCCTTTCTGTAGTTTCCTTTTAATTTTATTTTTTTTTCTGCTTGAAACAGGGTTCTATTATATAATGCTGGCTGGACTAGAACTTGCTGTATAGACCAGGCTAGCTTCAAACTCACAGAGATCCACCTCTGTCTGCCTCCCAAGTGCTGACCATCCTTCCTGTATCCCAGGGCGCTTGGGTTACAGGCACAGGACACCACGGCCGGACTTTACATGTTATTCGTATGGTATTTTGAGTAAAGTCTGTCTAATCCTTTGATTATTAGTTCCATGAGGGAAGCAGCAATGCTTGCTTCTCTCGCATCCTATTCTGACTCAGTTCTTAGTGCTGGGGGAGCAAGACTTGCATGGGAACTGGGTGAGTGAAGGCCCTCTGAGGAGGAGGGACAGAGGCTGAGAGGTAAAGAGATGTCTAGACACAGGTGTGCTTCCTCCTAAGGTTCAAGTTCCTGATCCTGAGGAAGATGCCGGGCTGCAGTGGCTTCAATGAGAATGGTCACCATAGGTATACATACATACATACCTACATATATATATATGTGTGTGTGTGTGTACATACATCTATGTACAAGCATATGGTAGTGCATGCTTATAGTCCCAACACTTCAGAATTTGAGGGGCAGAAGGATTGACACAAATTAGAGGTCAACCCGAGTTAATGTGACACGGGGCTCTACAGGGTACACCACCAGAGAACACCACAGAACATGGAGCTGAAGGCAGCCACACTCCAGATTTCTTTCCTTTTCCCTGGCTAACGACATGCTTTTCTCTGGACCTGCTGTTCTTGCGTACCTTACTGTGTGTGTGGGGGGGTGTGTGTGTAAGTGACGGTGACACTCCACAGAAGAAGGGGAGCCCCTCAAGCAGGGCTAAGGTCCACCTGCAGCTTCTCCAGCCTTCCTGCCAGGTAGACACCCTTTTGAGAATCTACTTCTCGTCATTTCTCTCGGCCAAGCTGGCCATGGCGTCAGTCTCCTTCCACAGAAGCAGAAGCAGACAGACCTCTGGGAGTTCAGAGCCATCCTGTGAGTTTCGAACCAGCCAGGGCTGGGTACTGAGACCCTGACTCAGAAAACAGACAAAACAAAAGAAACAGTATCAACAACAAAACACAAAACCAGGGCTGCTTAGTTTTGTTTTGAGACAGGGTGCTCAGGCTGGCCTGGGACCCACCAGGTGGCTGATTTTCCTGCCTGTACCTTGGCATGTGTTCGGTTTGTTTGTCTTTAAGACAGCATCTCATCCCGTAGCCCAGGCTTGCCTGGAACTCGTTAC
>CM053757.1:39473467-39490422 GCA_028658305.1 Pachyuromys duprasi
GGCCTTTGTGGTTTTATTTTCACAAAATGCTTTGGGAACAAGCAACCTTCTATGTTTCCCTCTGCAGGCTGGGTGGGTGGATGGGGTCCAGTCTCCTCCAGCTGGGCAGGATCGCATGGCATTCACCCCAAGACTCAGCTTCTCTCTTGCTCTCTCTGTCTCTGTCTGTCTGAAAGACTTTACTGGCAGATAGAATTATAAAGTTTGTGTTTGGGGTTTTGTGTGTGGAGAAAAGGGGAGGCGTTCTTGACAGAGGAAGCTTTGGCATAGTGACGGAAACACTTCAGGGAAGAGCTGGGGGGTGGGGGCTGAGGGAGGAGCAGAGGTCTGACCTGCTTATGTAAGAGTCATGGATGATCTTGGTTCATGACCCCTGGGTGACAGTGCTGCTAACTTTAGACTTGAACCTGAAACTTTTGAGCCTGGAAGGGCATCTGAGGCTGAGCGCCCTGGCAAGAAGGCTTCACAGTGTGTGCCCTGCGCCTGGGCTATAGTGGCTTTAGAGAGAGTAGGGACCTGATGGGTTTGGGGGAAGAAGTTACAGCATGTCAGAGCAAGCTCTGAAGGTCATTTTTCTGTTTCCCTCCTCCAGGGTACTTAGAAGCCAACCAGCTTTGCTGCTGATGTATTATCCGGTACCTGTCACTGCCAAGATCCCCCTGGAGGGACAGAGTGTGGGGCATTTTAGGAGGGGCCACTAGGTCACAAGGAGCCCCTAGCTGGAGATGCCTGAGGGATCTAGACTTTGCAGGCGATATGGTGTGTGCGTGCGTGTGTGTATGTGTGCGTGTGTGTTATGCATAGAGGTGTGGCAGCAGGGAGCTGTCATCTTGGAGGTAGTACAGTACAAGATAGGAAACAGGCCATATCCATACCCTCTCTGCTAACAACAATTGTAAATCTAAGGGTCCCCAAGGCCACCCTCATATTTAAGAAGTCACTGGGATCCCTGTCACCCCATAGTCACAGGTAAAAACCAACCCATGGGAGAATAGATGGGCAAGGCCAGGAGGATCCCCAAAGAGCTGTGTGCTTCAGAGGGAGTCCCACGAGGCACCCACTACTCTCAACATGGGTCGGCTCGTACAGAGCATCGCACCCTGTCTTGCTACCTGCAGTGTGTATTGGGGTTCTGTGCTCGCTGCCGGGAGCCTTCCAAGGCCTAGCTGCGAGAGCTTGGCTCAAAGCCTGTAATCACATTGTTGATTTACCCTGGCTGGCCAACTCTCTCCCTAAACGAAGCTCCTCCACTTGGGAGGCACATTCTAGAAGCTGGGGGCAAAGGCCAGGCCTCCCTTCAAACCAGGTTAAGTTCTTGTATGTAGATAACCTCCAGCCAGCCATAGGTTTCCGAGACTGTTTTTAACAGGAGGCCTGAAGCTCCCTGGGCATGGTCGTTGGCCGTCCACACGGAGAGTGGGGTGATTGTGGGAGAAGGGAGCCCGAGGACTGGCTGCCCGCTTTCATGCTGAGGGTCACCTGCCATGCACTGCTGGTGGATGGAATACCAGCCACGCGACGGTGCTCTGGAGAAGGGACAGCGTGGACAAGTCAGAGCCAGCCTTGGCCCCGGACAGCATTCATTCCAGGAGGGAAGTTAGTTTCACAAAGGAAGCAAAGAGCTGAGCTAAAAAAGAGAAACATGGAAGAAAGAACCTGCCTTTGAATAGGAGTGGAGTGAGCGACCGCCGAGGACGTGCCTCAACTGGCGAACTGTTGAGCAGCACGAAGCCCACAGCACTACATGAAACATGAGGGGTGGCACATGCCTGTAATCCAGCACTGGGAGGTGGAGAGAGGAGGATCAGGAGTTCAAGGACATCCTTGGCTAACAGTGTTTTTGAGGCCAGCCTGGGCTACATGAGAACATGTTGCAAACAAAGCAAAACAAAGCAGCCTGTGTGGTGGCGTACACCTCTGATCCCGGCACTTGGAATGCAGAGGCAGATGGATTTCTCTGAGTTCAAGGCCAGCCTGGTCTATGTAGTGAGTTCCAGGGCAGCCAGAGATACTGTCCAACATAAAACAAAACAAACCCTAAGCAAAACAAAACATGAAGTCGCGCTTGTTCAAGTCCTTAAAGACTTGGGTTGTTAGGTCAAGTGACAGAGGCAAGTCCAGCTCTGTCTCTAGGGCAAACCCCATCTACTCACTGAGAAGATGATGCTGTCCCTTGCACTAGTATGGGATCTTGGTCAAAAAAACCCCATCTTTCTGTCTTTGTCCCCCCCCCCCCCCCACACACACACATTCGCACATCCTGGCCAGAACATGCTGAGCAAAGGAGAAACTCTGGCCTTCTTCCCAGCTCAGGGGTGCCATCAGCTCAAAGGTCTCTGGTAAGAAAGCAGCCTCTGTCAATTCTACTTTCCACACTCATGTCTAAGAACCTCACAGATACCCGGGCCGGCAGGTGGAGGCTTGGGTTTGCCATTCAATAGCAGAAATGACTGTGCTCACTCCGAACCACAATCATTTTAATGCAGCAAATGCAGAAAGACCCTCTGCCTTTATTAAGAAAAAAAAATTGTTTTAATTAACTTTTTTTTTGAGACAGGGTCTCACTGTGTAGACCAGGCTGGCCTTGAACTCAAAGAGATCCACCTTCCTCTGCCTCCCCAGTTCTGGGATTAAAGGTGTGAGTCACCACACCCAGCTAAGAAAAGATTTAAAAATACAAGTGTGTGCGCGCACTCGGGGTTTGCTAAGGCCTGAAGACTGAAGCTGGAATTACAGGAACGTGGGACACGGGAGTTGGGAACCAGACTGGGGTCCTCGAGAGGAGCAGCAAATGTTAACTGCTGAGTGTTCTCGCCAGCCCCCTGTCCTCCTTTTGAGACAGGCTCTCGCTCTATTGTGCAGGCTGGTTTAGATTTCCTGCAATCCTGCCTTTGCTCTTGGTCCCCCAGATGCTGGGATTACAGTGTGTCACCATGCAGGCTAGCTCTCCCTCCCTCCCCCCTTCCTCTCTCTCTCTGGCCAGAGGAGGGAAAGGCAAGGCCTCATTGTCCTAATCTGGCCTCAGATTTGCTTTGTGGTTGAGGATAACCCTTAATTCCTCAATCCCTTGCCTCCACACCAGGGCCCCTCTCTGTGCTGGGATTACAGGCCTGCCTCACCAGGCCTGGGTTTACGTGGTGCCGAGGAGGCAATCCAGGGCATTGTGCCATTTAGCTAACTCGAGGCCAGCCTAGGATAGAAAGTGTGTCCAAAACCAGCCCGGGCAGCTTAGCAAGACCCTGTCTTAAAAAGTCAAAACTGTGAGCCAGGAGGTAGCAGAGCATGCCTGTAATGCCAGCACTTGGCAGGTGGATCTCTGTGAGTCGAGGCCAGCATGGCCTACAGAGCTAGTTCCAGGACAGCCAGGGCTACACAAAAAGATGCTCTCTTGGGTGAGGGGGGGGGGGGAGGAGGAAAGTGTTTTTTAAAAACGCTGTGAGACTGGTGAGATGGCCCAGCTGGTAAAGGCACTTGTAGCCAGCCCGGTGACGGAAGGAGGGAACTAACTTCTACCAGCTGTTCTCAGACCTCCACATCTGTGCTGTGGTGTGTTGGCATCCCCCATTAAAAAATAAAACAAATAAAATAAAGATGAAGCCTGGCTGGCTATGTAGCCCCGGCTGGCCCCCAACTTCTGGTCCCTGCCTCAACCTCCCAAGTTGCTGGGATTCCTGCTCCATGCCACCACACCTGATTCTCTAAGGATCTTCGGGAGCCTAACGGGCATACCAGATGACCCAGGTAACATCTCTATGTCACCATCCTTAACGTGGCTGTGATTGCATTTACAGTCACACCCAGAGAAATGGTGGGTTCCAGGGTCTGGGGGAAGGGGCAGGGAAGTGACTAACGATACAAAGTTTCATTTATTCAATGGACAGGGAAGCCACTGGTGATACAAAGTTTCATTTACTCAAGGGACAGGGAGGTGACTTATGATACAAAGTTTCAGTTACTCCTGTTACAAAAGATCCGGAGATGTACCTGCTGCAGTGTCCGTGGCCAACAGTCTTGGGCTGGTTGCTGTCATGTCTATTTGCTGGGTTTTAAATCACCCAGGCCTGTCTATGAGGGAGTTTCTAGAGTGGGCTAATTGAGGAGGGAAGACCCACCCAAGCGATGGCTGGCGTAATCTCATGGGCTTGTACTAAATGGAAAGGAGAGACGGAGCTGAGCCACCAGCTGTCATCTCTCCCTGCTGGCTGGCTGTGGGTGCTGAGGAACTGGCAGCCTCGTGTCCACTGCTGGGCCTTTCCTGTTTCGATGGACCGCATTCTCAAATCCGGGGCCAAAATAAACCTGTCCATCCTTGAATTGCTTTTGTCAGATACCTTGTTCAGTGAGAAGAAAAGTCACTGATATAAGTGCTGTGGTGTATGTTTAAGCAAGCTGTGCTGATAGAGCTGTTTTGATTTTCTTTTCTTTCAAGATTCATTTAATCATTGTTTATACAGTATCCTGCCTGCAGGTATTGCCTGTATGCCAGAAAAGGGGACCAGATCTCACTATACATGAGAATGAGCTGGGTTGTGTGGTTCCTGGGAATTGAACTCAGGACCTTTGGAAGAGCAGGCAGTGCTCTTAACCTCTGAGCCATCTCTCTAGCCCATTGTTTTGTTTTTCAAGACAAGGTTTCTGGGTGTAGCCCTGGCTGCTCTGGAACTTGATCTGTAGACCAGGCTGACTTCAAAACCCAGAGACCTACCTGCCTCTGTCTCTAGAATGCTAGAATTAAAGGCATGTGCCACCACACCTTGCTCGTTTTGGCTTTCTGAGACAGAGCCTTGCAATGCAGCTCTAGGCTGGTCTTGAACATGAAATCCTGCTGTCACTTCCCTCACGTTCACATACATCCACCACTTGTATAACTAACAGTAATTACATAGTAATTTAAAAACTTCCCCAAAGCGGGCTGGAGGCGAGGTGGCTCAGTAGTTAAGAGCGCTTGCTGCTCTTTTAGAGGACCACGTGTCAGTTCCCGGCTCTCACAGGGAGGCACACAATGCTCTTTAACTCCAATTTCAGGGGATCCAGTGCCTTCTTTTGGCCTCCTTGAACAAGGCGTGTAGATGGTGCACAGGCATCCATGCAGACAACACACACACACACACACACACACACACACACACAGCCTTTGAAAAAGGCAGGAGAGATTGTGTGGTAAGCACAATTGTGATGTTTGCTGTACAAGCCTGACTAGGCTCCGGAACCTACAGAGAAGAGCTAATGCCACACGCTCTTCTCCCATTCATTCTTCGTGCTCCCTGGACTTCCCCCTCCCCGCTAAAAATAAACAAGTAAATCGTTTTTCAAAAAGATTCATTTAGATTTACTCTACGAGCATGAGTGCTTGCTTGTAGGTAGAGGCACCAAATACTTTCCTGGTGCACACAGAGGCCGGAAGAGCGTTAGATTGCGTGGAACTGAAATTACAGTTTGTGAGCCACCCTGTGGGTGCTGGGAACGGAAGCTGGGTCCTCAGCAGACCAGCCAGTATTCTTCATGGCTGAGCCGTCTTTCCAACTCGTAAGAAGAGTCATGACAAGAGAAGGTCAGGATGTGGTGGCATCTGAGTAGCTTGTTGATGGCGGTGCTTTCCTGAGTGTGCCTAAAGTTGTGGAAATCTGTGTATTAAACATATACAGCGTTTAATATGCCAAACATGCTTCAGGAAAGCATTTATTTATTTATTTATATTTTGTATTGTTTATGTATTACATGAGTGTGTGTGTTGGGAATGCGTGCCACATGTGTGCAGGAACCTGCAGAGACCAGAGGAGGGCATTGGAGCCTCTGCAACTGGAGTTACAAGTGGCTGTGAGCTGCCCCATGCAGGTGTGGGGAAACTGAACTCAGGTCCTCTGGAAGAGCAGGAAGCGCTCTTAACCACCGAGTCATCTCCAGTCCCAGGGCGGGAATATATATATATATATATATATATCTCAATCATATATATATGTATATATATATATATATATACATATATATATATGATACTTTGCTAGCCTTAAATCCTAAGACTCAGGAGGCAGAGGCAGGAGGATTTCTGTGAGTTGAGGCCAGCTTGTTCTACACAGTGAGCTCCAGGCAGCCAGGAGTCATTGTCTCAAAAAACCCAAACCAAACAAACAAAGTAAAAAACATCCTTGCTGAATGGTTAAGAGCACAGATTGCTCTTGCTAAGGACCTGGGTTCAATCCTTAGCGCCCACATGGTTCATAATTGTTAATACCTGTGTGATGGTTCACACCCATCCAGAACGCCAAGGGATCCAGCAACCCCTTCTGACCTCCGGAGGGGCACCAGGCTTGCACGTGGCAATAAAGATATAGAGAGGCAACTTACATAGAGTAAAGTAAATGAATCTTAAAAAAAAAATAACAATCTTTGCTGGGTATGGTGGTGCACAACCATAATCCCAATAGTTAGGATGTTGAGGTAGGAGGATTACCATGAGTTAGTCAGCTTGAGCTACATACCAAGACTTTGCCTTAAGGGCCGTACGAATAGGGTGAGCATTTCTCACCGTTGTCTGGCTTGCCATAACTTGCCTGCAGTCAGCAATGTGGTTACAATAATGTGGATAGCATTATGATTGCTATCCATTAGTATTACGAACGAAGGTTGCTCCACAGGAAGTCTCTGAACCACCTTGGCAGGCTGAAGATGATGGGGGAGGGACAGAACTGAGAACTATTTCTTCCCTCAATCTCCAGGATCCACATGGAGAAGGGAAAAAACTGACCCCTGCAAGCTGTCCTTTAACCTGTGCACAACATAAATAAAAACATAAACAAATTATATATAAATATATTACATATATAATAAATATTTTAAACAGTAAATATATATTTATAAAGTAGACAGTATAAGATGTTCCTGAAAAACATTTTTTTTTTTTTGAGACAGGGCCTCATGTAAGCTAGACTGTGTTTGAACTGACTACGTAGCCAAGGATACAGTGAACTTCTGATCCAGCCTCTAAATAATAGTCTTACACTCATAACCCATTTTCAGTATTAAGAGAAAGCCGCATCCTCCCTGGATGATGTACTTTGTTCTGTGTGAGGAGGATAGCCAATGTCAACAAACTAGAGAAGAAGGAGGAGCAGAAGGAGGAGGAGGAAGAGGAGGAACCTAGAGACTGGGAGGCAGCAGGAGATGACAGATGCAGGCACACATTAGCCACACAGCTGAGCTCTGCCCCAGCTTTGATTTTAGTTTATTTCCACAGCTAGAGAACTCCAGGGGCTCAGTGACTCCTCCCCAGAGTCTGGAGAGGGAAAACAGGGCCCTGTCATATAGTACTATCCTTGGAGTCAGCTGCAATGGCGCATGTGCTCTGAACAAAGCGAAATGGGGTCCTTTATCCCCCAGAGAAACTATGGTTAGGACTGGCCTGTCCCCCAAGTCAGCAAGACTTCACATGGAATTGAATTAGCTTTGGGGAACCCAAACTCAGGAGAGGGTAGGGTTGATGAGGAAATGGGTCCAACGCCTCTTGCAACCCCACTTTGTTCTGCTTGCTTTTCAGGGCCGACATTGATGCCAAGCATGACCGAGAAGCCTGTAGACTCCAGGACGGTGCCCTGTTTCCTTCAAATCTGCAAGGAAGAACCTGACTGGCCAGGGTTGAGTCAGGTTTTCTGTCTCTCAGCCCAATCAGCTTTGGCAGGCTGGGTGGAGGGGAAGCTGAGCAGAATCCTACCAAAAAAAAAAAGAGAAAAAAAAAGTGACCTGTTGTTACCCCTCCCTAAAGGTTGTGGCTGGGAAGGATCAATGAATCATCTTTCTAGTGTAGTTAGATTCCAACCTAGGTCCCCTCCCTATTCTAGGTGATTTTTCTTTGCCTTTCTTGTGCAGCTAATTCCCTGGAGTTGAAACATTCCCTTCTGGAAGGAAAGAGATTCATAAAAGTCTGCATGCTTCAAGTCCTAGGTTCAATCCCCAGCACCAGAAAGTTAAACCAAACCAAACCAAACCCCAGGAAGCTCCCAGGACCCTTTGGAGACTGATGCACCAACCAAGGACCATGCATGGAGAGGACCCAGGCCCCCTGCTCAGATGTAGCCCATGGTAGCTCAGTCTCCTAGTAGGTCACCTACTAAGGGGACCAGAGGCTGTCTCTGCCTTGGACTCTGTTGCCTGCTCTTTGATCACTTCCTCTGGGTAAGGCGCCCTTGCCAGGCCACAGAGGAAGAGGACACTGCAGTCCTGAGGAGACTTGATAGTCCGGTCAGTTGGTAAGGGAGGATGGCTCCCCCTTTCTGAGGACTAGGGAGGGAGGGGGCTATCATAGGGATGCAAAATGAATAATATTAATAATGAAACCCAGGAAGCTGTTGAAAGACTTGGGAAGTTCATCAGACTCCTGAGTTCCCTCTCACGGTTACCAAAATCGCCAGCAGTTGCTGGAGAGAAGACCGTTGGTTGGACTACCTTAAGTTGTGCATTGCACTAGGGATGCGCGCAGCTTTTGTGAGTTGTGGGCTATGTTCCGGCGGGTGGTCTTCTCAGCTAACTTAAGTCATCTTGCAAATAACACATTCATTGGTTTGGGTGGAGTTCTTTAGTCTGTCATCCGTGGCTCCTCTACAGAAAATAGTTGCTCATGTCACCCCAGGAAAATTGACACAAACCACTCGCCCAGCTGAGTGCTCCACCCCTTTGCCACATGTCCAGACCCACGTGTTTTAAGCTAAAGCCTACGCTCCCCAGTTGAGGCTCTGAGAAGTCAGAGTGTGTGCCCAGGGCCACACAGCCAAATGTGGCCCAGAGATATCATGGGGATCGTAGTAAACCATCCCCAGGGCAGCTGGGGAGGCAGTGGGGTGGACAGAGAAGGCCAGGGGAAGCCTCCTGGCTGAGGGTCCTGAAAGGGATGCTGGGGGTGGTCCTTGGAGGGCCGGGAGGACCTTGAACATCGGCTCTCTGCCGCACAACCGGGCATCAGGGCTCAGGGCCCAGCTTAAGATTTTTGGAGACAAGTCTTCCATGCGTCCCCAGGGCTTGCCCTTCCGACTCTGCTTCACTTGTGACTCAGCAGCTTTCCCTGCCTGCTTTACTCAGGGAGTGGGTTGCGTCTCTGTCGCCACGTAGATCTGCAGACTCGGGAAGCCATACAAAAACTGTGGCTTGAGCTCCGTTTCTCATGCAAAGCAAGTTCCATCCCGGAGGGCTTTCCCTCACAGTTTAAGTTCAGCCTGGGCTTGGCCCCCAGATCACACACACAGCGCCAGAGTGGGCGCCCACGTCCCATCTGCCTTATTCAGCCACAGCTGGTCGTGAGCCATCACCCGGCGCCTCCACCGCCGGACCCTGAAGGCCTGGCTTCTCCCAGGACGCCGGCTGGCTGGAGGCAAGGGGTGTCAAGTCTCCATCCACCCGCGAATCTCACGACTCCTCCAGGCCCGTTTTGGTCTGGTTCGCGTTGAACGCTGGGAGCCGCTCAGGAGGGGAGGGAGACGGCGTGCCGAGACCGGGCTGGGAGAGACCGTCCGCTCGCCCCGCACCACAGTTAGAGTCTCACACAACTCAGTCTCGCCTCTTCTGTTTTCTCAGACGAGTGGCAAATGGCGGCCGGCGGCCCCGCCACGAGGGGAAAACTGCACGCCAACGTGCCGCGCAGAGCCGGCTCCCGGGAGGAGCTGGATCTGCAATTGGGCCGCCGCTCGCGGGCGTGGTCGCGGGTTCCGGAAAGGCAGCGAGGTGGCGAGGCTGCAGCCGCCACTGCCCCGCCGCCTCCGGAGCCCGGCGTGCCCCCTGGGCCTACGGGGTGACTCGCGGCCGCTCCTCCCTCCGCCGAGCTCCCCGGGCTGCCTCTCAGAGTGCCGGATGCTCCCCTCCCCCTGTCCCCAGCAGCCCGGAGGCTGCGACACCGGCCCTCGTGTCCCCGCGCACGCACACACCCCGCGCACGTCGGCCCCCACGCCCCACCGCGGCCCCGTGCCACCGGGCACGCAGGCCTTTACGCGCGGCCGCACGCGATCGCGGGGCCGCGGAGGGTGAGAGCGAAAGCTCCGGGGTGGGAAGGAGACCCTGGGAAGGGGACCCCCGGGGCCGGCTTGGGCGCTGTCTGGGGTGGAGCCGGGGGCGGAGCTCCGGGGGGCGGGGCGCGCAGGGCTGGGGCGTGTCCGCGCCGCCGCGCTCCGCGCCGCCCCGCCCTCGGCCCGCTTCTAGCGCTTCCCCGGCTGCTCGCCGCCGTAGCTGCCGCTGCTCCCGCCGCCGCCGCCGCCGCCGCCTCCGAGGTAGGCGCAGAGGAGAGGGCCAGGGCCATGCCGGAGTCTCCGGGGGCCTCGGGCCGCGCTCCTGGGGCGTCTCCGGGGAGGCGATGGAGGGAGGATCGGGCGAGGGTGCCGGGCCCAGGAGCTTGGTCCCTGGAAGGGTGAACCAGGGCCGACGATCGAGGGCCTGGAGGGTCAGCGGGAGGGTAGGGGAGGCCTGGAGGGCGGGCGCCGAGCGGATCTCGGGAGGGAGAGATCTCAGCCCGAGCATCCAGAGCGCCTGCAGTTGGAAGCCTGGGGCGGTCCGAACATGCGGGCGGAAGGGCAAGGGCGGCCGCGTGGAGGCCCAGCGGGCCGAGCGGGTCTAGGTGACCTTCCCCGGCTGCGCCCTCTGGCTCTAGATCCGGTCTGCATGGATCAGCTAGAGACCCTCCCAGGCCCCAAGCCCATCCACGCCAGCCCCGAGGGCCTGTGCACACCCAGCCTTCTCTGCTGAAATGAGGAGCGCCAGGCATGGCCATGTCCTGGAGCCCCCGGCCCCCTATACGTCCTAGCCGGCCCACGCCCGGAGTAGGTGGTGCCGGATCCCTCTCGCGCATGCCTTCCCCGGGCGTTACGGACTGTTGTGAGTGGACTTAGGCCGCAGGAATAGGGACCTGGGCCTGGTCTGGAAGTGAGACCCCACAGGAAGCCATATGCCTGGCCTTCTCGGTCTTAGGGACGGATTCCGTGTTCTGTGTCGTCAAATGCGACTGTGCATTCTGGGAACTGTTTTCAGGGCCTGACAACAGATTGGAGGGCCACAACTTTCCGTGGTTTGTCCAAGGTCACACCGGTAGGGAGATTTCAGACTTCAATCTTTTCATCTGCGAAACAGGAGCAATTATATACACTTCACTGAGTTTGGGAGAAGAAGAGAATGATCCGATTAACACGAAGCCTTGGGGCTTGCACAAGGACACCTTAGAAACCTTGACACTTACCTAGGAGCTTTTGGGGAGCGTTGAACTCATTCCTCCCCCCTCCAAGATATTTTTGTTGTTGTTCCACGTGGTGTGCTGGAAGGGACTCAGTCGATCTACAGTCCTGTTATTTTAATCCATTATTACTCTGTCGGTAACAAGCGTTTGTGCAGCAGCAGGTATTGAGTAACTGTGGGCTAATTCGTGAAACGCTGTCTGTTTATAGGCTGACAGCCTCAGGCTGGAGCACTAAGTCTGACTGTAGACCTGGAATGCAGGAAGAGGCTGGGCTTAGCCCAGGCCTGTGCCATCTGAAGCCCTTCTCCCTTGACCAGAGGGCTGGGTCAAGGTCTTCTCCTTTACCTAGTCATTTTTTTTTTTAAACTACCCAGCCATGCATGACTCTTGAGGGCCTGCCGCTTTTCTCTGGACTGACCTCTGTAGGGCCAACCTCAGGCGCCAGGGTCCTGGGTGGAACCACTTGGCACACAGGAAGAAAGGTCCGTGGGGATAAATTCGTCTATTGCGACGTATGTTTATGTACATACGTGCAGGTACCCTCAGAGGCCAGAGGAGGGTGTTGGATCCCCTGGACTGGAGTTTTAGGCAGTTGTGAGCTGCCCCATGGAGCTCCGGGAATCAAACCTGGTTCCTCTTCGAGAGCAGTAAACACTCCAGGCCCAATAAATCCATTTTTCCCCATACCCACTCTTCACTACCACATGTGGTGAAGATAGGGGTAGGTGCACATTAAATCATAGACTCTTAAGCTCCTGCCGGAAGACTTGGGCTCACTCGCTTCTAGAAGCTCTCCTGGCCTAGCAGAGTCATACCTGTTTGGAGAGCTATAGTTGGGCATGCTAACTTGCAGCAGTGGCCATGAGAGAAGAGAGAACTAACACCTCTAACATCCTACAACTTCCCAAGTCCTGGGGGAACTTGTCAAACTGGTGTTTCTGGGCTTGAAACTAGAATGACATGGGTGAACAGGATTCTGGCCAAGCCTTGGGCCTCTTGCACCTTCCCTTTCTGACAGGTGTATGCGCTCTTTGTGTGTGTGTATCAATGTGTCAGCTTCTACTACTCGGGCTGCTTTGAGTAAGGTGTCTGGCCTCGCTTGTAGTAGTTGGCTTTCACAGGTGAGTGTTTTATTTCTGATTTCTAGAATGAGGGGTTAGACAGGATCTATTTGGGACCATACCGCGCTCATGCTGGACACGAGGCAGGTGTAGACTCTGGACTCTCGAACCCTTGATGGTAAGGGCAACCCTGCCCCCAACCCCTATCATTGAGGCGCTCTGCGGCCTTCTTCTGTGGACAAAGTTTCCCACAGTATGACGGACACCTTCAGTAGGGTCACTGAGGGAAGCATGTGGCCGAGAACTGCCAGCGTGAGGAGGGTGGCCCCCAGGATTCCAGCAAGTTTGTAGTTTGTAGCTTTGCCTTTCCCCAGGCTCCTGTGGTAGTCACCAGGAAAGGATGACAGTGGTATGCCCAGCAGGCATGGGCCTCCCTCCATTTCACTATCACCACTTTACCTAGAGCTGAGCTAGAAAATGCTCCAGAGGGCAGCCTGAGCTCTCAATACCCATCTGACTGAGGAGAGCCACAGGGTCTAACTCAGGTTAAATAGCTCTCTTATGTCTTAGTTTCTTTGTTACAAAGTGGTTTTGACCTCTGTGTGGAGGTGCGGGTGTGGAGGTCAGAGGGCAACTTCTGATGCCTGTGTCTCCACCCAGTGTTGGGATTGCAGGTGTGGGCCAGCACACGGGGATCTGCTATAGAAGTGTGATCGATACTGTTGGCCATTCTGGAACTTGGTGTGTGCTCCGTGACCCTGCTCTGTGTGCTTGGTGCTCGGGCACCAGTTCTCTGTTAGTATCCCTACGCTGCACTGCTGCTCTGTTTTGAGGAGCCCTTAGGTGTGGGTGTCTTTGTGAAGTAGAAGCTATTGTGTGGTTGGAAATGGAGAGGTATGGAGCCGCTGTTAGCCGTCTTTAGTGGACGGTGCTCAGAGAAATCGGTCCTGTTTCCAGCAAGGAGTTTGGAGCTAAGCAGGAAAAGGGCTAGTTTTCCCTGGGGTGAGAGGCAGGAGGTGCTCTTCCAGGACCTGGCCAGACAATATGCAGCTAAACAATACCACTTTATGGGTGGGGAGGACTCTGGACTCAGTGGTTCAGAGCCTTTGACAAGATGCTCAGAAACCATTATTATAATAGTGAATATGCAAAAGTAGGGCTTGGTTAGATCTCTACCCACAAATACTGCAAGGGAAACTATTGTGCTGGCCAGCAGAATACTAGTCCCACATACAGGAAGCCCTGGGACACTGCAGTGCCCTGGGGTGTGCTCTGAGAGGTGGAGGCCGGAGGATCAAGTTTGAAGGCCACCTTGACTCCTTGATGACATAGTGAGTCTGAGACTCACTGTGGGCTGTGTTAGACCCCGTGTCAAAACAGACACAAACTGGGTGGTGGCAGTACACGCCTTTAATCCTGGCAGTTGGAAGACAGAGACAGGTAGGTGGGTCTCTGTGAGTTCCGGGACAGCCAGGGCTACACCGAGAACAGAGAAACCCCGGCTTCAGAAACCAAAACCAACCAACCAAACAAGAAACCCATCACCACCAAAAAGCCAACCATCTGCTCATTTCGACCAACAAATTGATCCATCATCTGTCATCTTGATAGAATTCTGGTTGTGTTTGTTTCATGCCTCTGTGTGTACCAGCCACAGCATCGAGTGCTTTATATTGAGGGAAAATGAGGTCAGAGAGACTAATTGGAGGTCTTTTACCTAAAGAGGGAGTAGGATGTGGGCCCAGATGCGCTTGATTCCCAAGGCTGTGTCAACCCCCCTGCGCCTTGTTCGGGCTCTTGAGATGCCTGTGGCTATGTTGGAGCCCTGGAGTGCCTGGCTAGACCCTAGACCCTGGCAGCCAGCGTAGCCTTCCCTCCCCGGGTGCGTGAGTGGGCAGGCAGGCTGCCCTGAGTCGGTGGAAGACTGCGATGCTGCTGCTGCTGCTGCTGCTGCTGGCCCAGCTTCCAGAGTGTTTTAAAATAGAAGCAGAGCCTGGAAAGCCAGGCTGCCCCCTGTGAGACTCTGTGGAGGGGGGAGAGAGGGGACGGCATCTGCTTTGGGAACACAGCCTGCTTCCAGAGCAGAGGGCCAGCACCTTGCCAGTACCTAGAACCAGGTTTCCCTGGGCCTCCTTTGCTTGGAAAGAAATCGCTCTGTGCGTGCATGTGTACTCGTGTGTGTGTGTATGTGTGTGTGTGTGTGTGTGTATGTGGAAGCTCCTGAGCTGGGCCTGCCTTTTTCTGGGAGGGGTCCCTAGGGTTGGTGGATAGGGGATTAATTTTGCTGTGATCTAATCTGATGACTTTTTTTACTTTATAAAATATGTATGAATATTTTCCCTGTACATCTGCACATATCACATGCATGCAGTACCCATAGGGTCCAGAAGAAAGCATCGTATCCCCCTTGAACTGGAGTTAGAGGTGGGTTTGAACTCCTATGTGGGTGCAGGGAACCGAACCTGGATCCTCTGTAAAAGCAGTCAGTACTCTTAACTGCTGAACCAGCTCTTCATCCCCCTGATACGTCTTAGATATGATAGTCCATTTTTGCCCTGGCAGACCACCCAAAATTGTTGGAGAAATAGTGGAGCTGAAAGTTTTTCCCTGACTCTCTCATTCTGAGGGGAATCCTGTGACGGTGATGGGTGATGGAAGAGTTTGGTTGCTAGGTTGTTTTGGCTCCTAACAGTATCTATGTACTGTTATCTGGTTACATTCAGTGTAATGAGGCATTTACAAAGGGGGGGGGCAGGGTACAGGGTACCCGAGGAAAGGCGGACTGTGGGTCTTTTCACACCCAGGTTTTCTTCTGTCAGCCTGGTGACACTTCCATAATCACCTATGCTTAGTTACCTGGATGGTCTGGGAGATGGCATGGTAGAGTGGCTCCCGATCTTTAGGTTGTCCTGGTTCCCTCTTGCTTTTGGAGGTGGGAGGTCTGAGCTCACTGGGTGTGTGTGGGGGTTACCTCTGACGGGAGACTCTGCTTCCTGGTCAGGTGTGAGACCTGTCTCCCCTCTCTCGCCCTCTGCTGTATCACCTACAGGCAGAGTCTATCTAGTTGGGGTTTCTGGTAGGTGCTGGGTGCAGAGTGAGCCTAGTCTTTTTTGTAGACCGTGGCGGCCTGCTCCCAGGCTGTTTGATGGCTGTCCTGGCAATTCTCACATACATTGAAGTTATGAGCTCTGCCCTGCTCTTGCCTTCTGGGCAGAGTGGCCCAGATGTTGGTGAATCTGTTCTTAGAACCAGTGTGGACACTGTCTAGACAGCTTTTCCTTCCAGCATCTTAAATTTTTTTGTGTGTTTTTTCGACACAGGGTTTCTCTGTGTAGTCTTCGCTGTCCTAGACTCACTGTTGGCCAGGCTGGCCTCGAATTTACAGAGATCCGCCTGCCTCTGCCTCCCAGAGTGCTGGGATTACAGGTGTGCACCACCATGCCTGGCTTGCATCTTGACATTTTTGCTTTATGTCAGTGGGTGTTTTGTGTGCATGTGTGTATATGTACATCATGTTTGCCTGATGGGCAAAGGGCATTGGGTCTCCTGGAACTGGAGTTACAGATGGTTGTAAGCCACCACTTGGGTGTTGGGAGTTGAACCCTGGTCCTCTGGAAAAGCAGCATTTAATCAACCACCATCTATCTCTCCAGTCCCTTCTCTTTAAAAAAAAAAAGATTTGTTATTTAATTGTACGTATGTGCACCATATGTGTTCATATGTGCCTGAGAAGCCAGAGGAGGGCATTGCAGCTCCTGGGGCTGCGTTTACAGATGGTTGTAAAGCCATGTGGGCACTGGAAACCCAACCCAGGTCCTGTGAAGAGCAGACAGTGCCCTTAACCCCTGGCATCTTGACTGCAGTGACATGTTGGAACGTGGCGTGGCTGACTTCCAATAGTTTCTCTTCTTCACAACAACATTTAAATAACGAAGCAGAATAAAATATGGAAGCCACTTCAGGCATGGTTTAATCCCAGCAGAGGCAGAGGCAGGTGGATCCCTGTGAGTTTGAGGCCAGCCTGGTCTACAAAGTGAGTCCAGGACAGCTACACAATCTACACAGAGAAAGCCTGTCTCGAAACAAAAACAAAACAAGAGACAGACAAGTAATGGAAACTGCATCTGAACTCCGCACCTACATCCTGGAGACCCCAGGCAGTCATCCTGCCCAGACGGGGCCCATCTTTCCTGTTCTCTCCCATTCATTCACAAGTTCATGAATGCATAAAGAAGTGCAGGTCACAAGACCTTTTACAGAGTATGTAGCATCAGAAAATTTCTGGGGCATGTAATTTTCTTTCTTTTTTTTTAAAATTCATTTTATTTTTTTGAGACAGTGTCTTACCATGCAGCTCTGGTGAGTCCCAGACCTCACTATGTAGATCAGGCTGGCCTTGAACTCACAGGGATCTGCCTCCTGAGAGCTGGGACCAAGCTGCTCAGCTTGGCTTTCTCATTTCATTCATCTGTACATAGTGTTCTATGTTCTCATATGTGAATTCACCACTATTATTGTTGTTTTGAGATAGTCTCATAACCCAGGCTACCCAAATTCCTTATATAGCCAGCAATGAGCTTGAACTTCTGGTCCTCCTTGTCCCAACTGTTGGAATTATAGGCCTCTGCCTCCAAACCCACCTCACCTCTTTGTTTTTGTTGACTGATTGGTATTTCTTAAGTTTGTTGGTG
>CM053757.1:39490922-39512951 GCA_028658305.1 Pachyuromys duprasi
AAAGACATAATATGCGGTACTCCTTGCACGCTCGCTCACGGCTGCCCATCATATGCCAGGCCCTGACGTCTTTATAGACATTTGGGTAAACATAATGCTTGTGACAGGCTCTGAGGAGCTTCGAGTTCAGGGTTCGGTGTGGGAGGAGGAGCCGGGCGGTGGGAGCACGGAGAGTGAGCAGCTGTCACTGCCATGTAGCTCATGAGTCAGGAAGATGTTGTCCTCCTCCAGCCCCTCCCCCCCCCCCCAAGGTCCAAGTTGGAGGTTATGTAAGTGTGTTGTGTGGACTGCTAGGTGATATACAATCCTTCCCCTCAGAGCTTCCAGTATGGTGGGGTATCCATTCCTTAGGCTGGGGTGGTGTTTGCATAATTTGTTCAAGGTCAGCCAGGAAGGCTTGGGACGGAGGAGGGGTTAGCGGGGAGTTCTGTCGTGTGTGACTTGCTGGTCCTCCTCAGGGCCATCACTGATGGTAGCTGGTCCGCTCTTCCTCCCTCCTACCCAACCACTCCTGTGTTCTTCCCTCTCCCCGGCATGAACCTCCAGGCTGAGCCTCAGCCGACACCCAGGCAGAACTATGTCTATTCCTTTTCAGGCTATCGTCTGACTGTGTGCAGGGCCTGCTTCACCAGGGGCTGGGCTTCTGAAGGGGTGTGGGTGATACCGCAGAGGGTGATGTGTGGAGACTGCTGTGCATCCGCAGTGCATGGTGACTGATGTTCTGGTGCAGGGAAGGCCTAGGAGGGGCTCCTGGAGGCTTCTACCTCCAGGCAGGGTGGAATGAGCGAGGGGACGTATCCCTCTCAACTTAATCCCGGTCTGAGGAGACTGAGCCTTAGTCCTACCGAGGAGGTCTTTCTGAAGGGAGGTCTGAGAACTGTGTGGGAACGGGTGTCTTCTGGGTGCTGTTTATTTTTGTCAGAAGACTGAGCTCTGGAGAGGCAGAACCCTCTGTCTCAGGCTGCCCTTAATCCTGCTAGATCAGTGCATCACAGGAAGTGGGTCCCTGAAGGGCAGAAGGGGAAGCCACTGGAATCCAGCAATGGGGGAATTTGTGAGTGATGAGAGCTGAGGCGTCCTTAGGCCAGAGGGGGTGTTGCCTCAGGCCCAAGAAAGTTCCCCAAAAGGTGGAGAACACACCTTCCTGCCTGGGTGTGGACAGGCCTGTCACCTGAGGGCCCAGACTGGGGACTTTATGTTCCCCTCTGTGTTTATGGGACTTAAGAAAGGGTGTAGTTTGCACGTGGCTGATGCAAAGTGCTGGCCATTACGGCTGATTTTGTGCGCTGTTACATGCAGCAGGTGCTAAATAAAGGCAGCATGGTGAAATACAGGGGCCTCACAGAGCCTGGCCCCTGCCCTGAGCTCTGGCATCCAACTCATGTCCTGGATAATAATCTCCTTAGTGCTGAGCATTAGCTGGTGTTTGCTGTGGGTAGTGGTTTTGGTTTTATTTTCTCTTTTTTTCCCCTTCTTTTTTGACAGGTGGCTTTCCGTATTAGGTTTGGGGATTAGTGTCGGCACACGGCATTTGGGGAACATTGGATAATGAATGCTGTGTCTTCCTCAAGGTGGGGTCTGGTCTAGATGCAAAGGTGACTCCTGCAGGGTGGGTCCTGGGGGCTGTCTTTTCTCTGAGGTCAAGGAAGTGTAGCAGGAGGAGACCTGGCTTCTGACAGGCCAGAGACGCAGCTTGGTTGGTAGACACCTGCCTGCACACATACAACACTGCGCGAATGACACAACACCGCACACATCCGGAATGGTAGTGCTTACAGCACTCTCAGATGGAGGCAGAGCAGATATTCAAGGCCATTCCTGTCTCCAAAGTCAGTTTGAGGCTAGCTTTTCAAAAGGAAAAAAAAAGGCGTGTATGTGTGTGTGTGTGTGTGTGTGTGTGTGTGTACACGTACTCTCGAGGCAGCTCAGGGGTTAGGAGCATTGATGATTTAACGTTGGACCTGAACTTGGTTCCCAACTCCCACGCTGGGTGGCTCACGACCGCCTGTTATTCCAGCTCCAAGGGATCTGGTGCCCTCTTCTGGTCTATGCAGACACCTGCCCACACGTGGCAGAGATGCACACGCAAAAATGAAGTGCAATCTTAAATATTGGTGTGTGTTGGGGGGCTCTAGTGACCTTGGATGCCGGCTCCTCCTCTGCTCCTGCCTCCTGGGGAGGGCCAGCTTTGTCTGCAGGTAGTGCTTTCTGTTTGTTTTGTTCATTTCTTGTAGGTTTATTTTATTCTCTGTGTGTAAGAGTTTTGTCTCTCTCTGTGTGTGTACATGCACACTGGATCCCCCAGAACTGGAGTTAGGGACAGTTGTGAGCCACCATGTGGGTGCTGGGAATTGCACCCCACACCTCTGCAAGAGCGGCAAGTGATCTTAACCAGGGAGTCGTCTGTCTTTGTTTTTGTATGTCCACGGATGGCTCTTAATCCAGGCAGAGATGGAGAATGTTCTGGGCTCTCCGCCAAGATGTTCTGCAGGTCTGCTGGGCTGGGCTGTCTTTCAGCCCAGGGTTACATGGTGTGGGACTTTTCTTAGGAAGTGTCAGGCCCGTCTGGCCTGAGGTGTGTGCTGTTCTTCCAGGCCTGAGTGTGAAGTCTCCCGCCTGGCCCCTGGGGTCCGTGCCTTTGGAAGGAAGGGGCCGGCGGGAAGAGGAGAGCCTCCAGTATTGGAAGAGCGGATGAGCGCAGTGTCAGGTAAATAAACCCCTGCCTCGTCCCTGGCCTGACCCTAACATGGGCCAGTCTGCCCGTTGTCCTGGCCTGTTTGTGTGCAGCAACAACAAAAGTTGAATGGAGTGGCAGAGCCTCTGAGAATGTGTCAGTGTAGACGGTTTTTGGTTGCGGCTGTCTTTAATTATGTCTTTATCGATAGATTGGCTTATTATGCGGAGGTCACCAGATAACTTTGGGGGGTTGGTTTTCCCCTCCCACCGTACAGGTTCCAAGGATCTATCTCAGACTGCCAGGCCAGGCAGCAGGCGCCTTTACCTGCTGAATTATCTCGAGGGTCCTGCTGTGGGCTCTTTGCGGGTGTCTTTGATTCAGGCTTTGGTCGCTTGATATTGATTGCTCCCCTGGAATCACCTGAAGCCTTTCCCAGTGGGCTCCCGCTGGTCAGGAGTCTACCACGGTATGCTCATGTGTGTGAATGGGCACATGTGCATGTATGCGGATCCAGTCTGGTAATTTAGGTGTATGGTATTTTGTTCGTTTGCTTATTTGATTGTTCTCCCTCCCCGTCCCCTCCAGGGTTTCTCTGTGTATCCCTGGCTGTCCTGGGCTCGCTTTGCGGACCAGGCTGGCCTCAAACTCACAGAGGTCTGCCAGCCCCTGCCTCCTGAGAGCTGGGATTGAAGTCCACTCCCACCACCCAGCAGGTGTACAGTATTTTTAAGCAAAGGCAGGCAGCCAAGGCTCTAGCTCAGAGCACCTGCCGGTGTACTTGAAACCGCAAATTTCACCCCAGCAGTGCACAGACACTAGGTGTGGTGATGCCTGTAATCCCAGCAGTTGCGGAGTGGAGGATTAGAAGTTCAGGGTCGTCCTTGGCTACATAGACAGTTCCAGGCCAACCTGGACTACCTGAGACCCTGTCTCAGGAAGAGAGAGAGCGAGAGAGGAAGGAGCCATTCTTCTGGTTAGTGAGTGTAATGATTCTGGGGCCGCTCCTTTTCATCTAAGGACAGAAGTCACAGTGTGTGCTCTCCCAGGGTAGGATTTTAAATTTCCTGTCCAGCTCGTCAACATAAAACCTCCCAGGAATATAACGCCACCCTTAGAGCAGAGACCATCAGGGTTACTCTCTTTGCCTGGCCTCTGTGATACTTAAAACATGTTTGTTGACTGACTTAATTATGTGTAACAACCAGCGTCCTCTTCCAGCCTCCAAGGGTCCCTGCTCCTAGGAGTGCCTGCTCACCACTCACATAAATAAAGAAGATGGTACTTTTGAGGCCCTGTAAGCAGGTGTGCTACCCCTCTACTTAACTACTCTCAGCATCCCATTGGGGCTGGAAGTGGCTCAACAGGAACTTGCTGCTCTTCTAGATGTCCCCGTATCCATGGGGGGAGAGCGGGGTCACAACTGAATGGAACTCCAGTTCTAAGGGATCTGACTTCCCTCGTCAGAGAAAGTACTGCTGCTCTTCCGCAGGACCTGGGTTTGATTGCCAGCACCCACGTGGCAGCCTGAGGTTGTCTGTTACTCCGGGGCATCCTACATGCTTACACAGCCATGTGTGCAAGCAAAACACCAACGCACGAAAAATAACAATAAACAAATCATCTTAAAAAAAAATTGAAGAAGCCAGGCGGTGGCTGCCTGCACCTTTAATTCTAGCACTTGGGGAGCAGAGGCAGGTGGATCTCTGAGTTTGAGGCCAGCCTGGTCTACACAGTGAGTTCCAGAACAGCCAAGGCTACACAGAGAAACCATGTTTTGAAAAAACAACAACGAAAGAGAAAGTAACATTATTTAGAATTTAGTTGTTGTGTGTGTGTGTGTGTTGAGAGCTGGGGGAGCTCTAACATGTGGTCCCATCATTGAACTCGGGTAGCCAAGCTTGGTAGCAAGTGGCTAAAGAGCCGCGGAACCGTCCTGCTGGTTCCGGTTTTCTTCCTTTGTAGGATGTGGTTGGCTTTACTCATATGAGGAGATACCTAACTAGCTTTTAATACTGTAAAAGTGGTTTCCCAGAATGTGAAAGTTGTGAAAAGCTGGGCTCCTGGCGGCAAAGGTACTCACTCCTCTGACACTTGTTGAGAGAAGGGAATCGGAGCCATGTGAAAAGTGCATCGATCGCCACTGGAAACTGATTTCTCCGTGCGCAGCTACCAGCAGAACAGCGGCATTTTGTAAGGAGATAGGTCTTACTGGCTAGAGTTCTGCAGTTCAGTAAAGCGCCTGGCTCCTGGGAGTGTGTGTTTGGCCGTTCATTCATTCATTCGTCAAACATTGACTGTGTGTCCTAGGTCTGTGCTTCGGCCTGGAGCTGCTAAATCCAGGCAGATCACTAAACATCTCTAGCTCTGCTCTCAAAGGAAGGGTGAGACGGCTCACCTTACACCCACACCTGGCAGGGAAAGATGCCCGGGACTTTCAGAGCTGGATGCTCTTTATTGGTGGTTTAATTATATCACATAACTTTTATTGGTGGTAAGCTAATTTCCATAATTACCGATGCCTTCATTCATTCATTCTGGGGCTTCTTTTGTTGTGGCAGAAAATGGCTGTGCCTCCCACGTATGCTGATCTTGGCAAGTCCGCCAGGGATGTCTTCACCAAGGGCTACGGTGAGTGTTGAAGCAGTTGGGGGTCATGGAAGGCCTTTCACCTACTAACGGGGGGGGGGGGGGGGTTCGCATGTTTAGAGCCTTTGAGGTGGTCACTTCACAGCTGACAGCTTGCATACCCAGTCAAAAGGATGAGTTTCCTGCAGCTGCGTGCCACCCGGTGGTGAGGCTTGGGCATTGCAAGACAAAGCCAATGTAGTCTCTTGCAAGCCTCAGCTTCTGTCCCGGCAGAACACCATTCTAAATTTAGCCTGATGGGCCCACCAGGCCTGAAGACTGTCCCTCTGCCAGCTGCGGGAACTTTCCCCTCAGCCCCTGCATGAGCCTGCATTCTCTGTCTGCCACGTCACTGTTGCACAGGCTTTCTTTAAGCCTTTCCAGACGGCCAGGAGGAAGGCAGAGGTGTTCCAGCTTCAAGTTTTTACTGTTGTTTTTCTAGTGCTGGGGATCAAACCTAGGGCCTTGAGCTTGCTAGCAGTCATTCTACGACTGAGATGCGCCTCTGACTCCTCTGATGTAGTTCGTTAACCTGTTTTTGGCTGTTCTTCTTTCTTATAGGCTTCGGCTTAATAAAACTCGATTTGAAAACGAAGTCCGAGAATGGGTTGGTAAGTCGCCGCACTTGCACAGGACATTCATTGTATTTGTCCTGATTAGTAGGCACTGCTGAGGCCTGGCTGGCAGAGCCCAGAGCGGTTGCCTTCTTGGATTGTGGCTGTTTGAGCTTGTTCCATCATCATGTATCTTGTGGCCTGGGACGATGGTAGCTCTTAAGTCTCTTTACAAGTTCTTCTGTGGTGTTTGAAATCAAACTCTGGGCCTAACACATTGTAGGCAAATGCTCTACCACTGGCCTAAACCTCTAACCTGATCCATCCTTCATGCTTTTTATTTTAAAATTGATCTCTGTCTGTCTGTCTGTCTGTCTGATCAGAGTCTTACTCTGCAGTCTACCAGGCTGGCTTCAAATCACAGCCGCTATCCTGCCTTAGCCCCCCATGGGCTTGGGTGATACAGTGTGAGCCATTACACCCAACTTTGACCTATGTTGTCTTCTTTCTTTCTTTCTTTCTTTCTTTCTTTCTTTCTTTCTTTCTTTCTTTCTTTCTTTCTTTCTTTCTTTTTTTGTTAAGGATTTATTTATTTCTGTATATGTGTGCCCACCGGAGTTTGTGTGTATCACATGCATGCAGGAACCTGGGGAGGCCAGAGGAGAGCACCAGATCCCCTGGAACTGGAGTTTTACAGGCCATTGGGAAGTGCATTGTGGGTGCTGGGACTCGAACCCAGGTCCTCTATAGGAGCAGTTGGGGCTTTTAACCGCTGAGCCATCTCTTCAGCGCCACTGATCCATATTTTTATTATTTGTTTGTTTTAGTTTTTTGAGACAGGATCTCTCTATATGGCCCTGGCTCCCTAGAACTTATGTAGACCAGGCTGGCCTCAAACTCACAAAAATCCACCTGCCTCTGCCTCCTGTGTGCCGGGATTATGGCTTTCGTTTGTTTATTTTTGTTTATTTATTTATTTACTTACTTTTTTTTTTGAGACAGGGTTTCTCTGCAACTCTGGCTGTCCTGGAATTCACTTTGTAGACCAGGCTAGCTTCGCCTGCCTATGTTTTTAGTGTTTCATTATTGTTTAGAAAATATTCCTGTTTTTCTTAGATTGTATCTGGAGCAGTTGTTGGAGGGAAGGGTGTGGGGCTTAGTATTCTGCTCTGTCAGCAATGGTTCCCTCTTGGCTGAGGCTGGCAGCATGGGAGCCGGGTGGTTTCCTGTCTGCACTCCAGAGCCCCAGGGGAGGAAGGAAGCTGTCTTCCAACAGAGAACTTTCCAGAAGGTCCCTCTAGTTAGCGGGCTCTTTCAATCCTTCATATTTTCAGTATCTACTTAAACTGAAGGAATAGTTCTGCCTGGACCCGTCGGGGACTCTTGCTTAAGGGCCTGGAGAGGTACCAAGGGCAGACCGGACTGTAGGCCAAGAGTCTCTTTTTCTCTCCTTTAAGGAATTTACCAGCTCAGGCTCCGCCAACACAGAGACCACCAAAGTGAACGGCAGCCTGGAGACCAAGTACAGGTGGACTGAGTACGGGCTGACGTTTACAGAGAAGTGGAACACAGACAACACCCTGGGCACGGAGATCACCGTGGAAGACCAGGTAAGGCCTGCGTGCCAGAACCTCGGCTTCCCTCTTCCCATCGCAGCGTCCCTGGCCCTGCCCTTGGCTAAGCTGTGCCACTTATCTCTCATGTGCAGCTCACTCGTGGACTGAAGCTGACCTTTGACTCATCCTTCTCGCCTAACACTGGGTAAGGCTCTCATTCTTGTCCCACGAGGACATTCTGGGATGTTGTGGGCCTTGGAAGTCCTTCCAGACAAAGGATTTTGGTGTTCGGACTGGCATCATGTTAAAGGTAGCCTCTAAGCTGGGGGGCTGGGGGGCGGAAGGGATTGTGGGGTCAAGGGCAAGTCAGGGTTATGTAGTAAGAGTCCATGTCAAAGAACAAAAACCAGCCGGACAGCAAAAACAATAAGGCTGCCTTGGTCCTTGTACCTTTGGCTCTGTACCTTTGAGTTCTGTGGTAATGTTCAGGCCAGGACGCATAGATCCATCTGTTAATAGGCTGTGCTGGAGCAAGCTTCCTCAGTTTGGAAATGTCTTTCTCCAACAAATGGTTTTCTGTGCTCCTGTGCTCGTTTGGGGATTGAGGGTGCCTGCCCCAAAGAGCTTCCCTTTTCCTTTAGACACGGGGTCTCCTGTACCTCGGGATGGCCTTGAACTCACTATGTAGGCAAGGATGACCTTAAACTGATTCTCGGGGATCGTGGGCATGTGCTACCATATCCAGTTTTTAGGGTGCTAAGGATCGAAGGCGGGGCCTAAGCATCCCATTGGCGAGGCACACTCCAGCTACACGGAGCCGTGTCTCCAGCCTGAGTAAGGATTGTCCTGCGGACACAGACCACACTGTTCAGCGGCTAAGATCCCCACAATGCGGCAGGGTACAGGCTTTCTGTCGAAGCTGATCTGTTTCGCACAAGGCCACCAGTAAGGAAAGTGGCCAAGGCTGAAGGGCGGAGGTGGTCTTAGGAAGCAGGGTCGCTAGCCTATTCTGTAGGTGTGGAGGGCCCATCTCCCAGTTTTCTGAGACTGAGATCTGGAGAGCTTAGCCACAACGTGGTTTCTGGGGCTGCCAGGTCCCCTGGCCACAACCAGTTTAGGCTTGTTGGTTGTTGACACATCAGAGGGCAAAGAAAGCACATTGGTCTGCCTCAGGTCCTGAGCGCCCTACAGGGCTAGAGGGAACTCTTTCCTTCTAGAATATTCTACACTCTTGTGATTTTTGTTCTCAGAATGGCGGGGCTCCTAAATTGGGAAGGTTGTTTTTGCTCACTGATGATCGAGTCCTAGCTTTAACTAAATTTCAAGTCTTCAGTTTTTGGTTTGGCAGGTGTCTAGTTTGGCAATACATGTAGAAAATCACCATCTCCGTCATCTTTTTATGTCCACAGTTTTTATCTTTTGTGTTTCTGTGCTTTTTTTTTTTTTCTCTTCCAGTTTTGATTGCCTGCCCGTGCCTTCCCAGTGCGGGGATTAAAGGTGCGAGCTGCCATGTGGGCGCTGGGAACCGAGTCTGGGTCCTTTGCAAGAGCAGCCAAGTCCTGTCTCTAGCCCCCTCAGTTTAACCTTTATTTTGAGATCGTTTTACAGTTCCTATATAGAAAATTGTGATAAAAGTAATATCTAGAGTTCCCTTGTCTTTCTCCCCTGGTTCCCTCTGATGGTGAAATTTTTATGCATCATAACAGTACATAATGTTTAACATACAGCCATTTACTAAATCATAATATTTCAGTGGAGCATGTGCGGGATCGTGGTCCCTTGCTATTATAGCAGAGCTGAAGAATTCCTTTTGCTAGCGCCATCGAGGCACAGTGCATTTCCGGAGCATGTGATAATTGACACAAACACCATCTTCTGTGTTATCTCCCCATAAGCCTAGCGTGTGCAGTTACACCCGTGTTACTGTATTTGGTAATGAGGGAAGCCAGTGTGTGATTGGCTGTGTGCTCACTCTGCTTCTCACCATTTAAAGTGTGTTCATTCTTACAAAATACTTACCGTGAGCCCATGTGCCATTGCATTGCCCACCTTGGGCATCTCATGTGTGCTCTGTCCCTTGGGCACACCAGGAGGCCACGGTTGAGTGACTAATCATGGCCATCTGGGTTTCTGTAAGTGCACCCCGTGATGTTTGCTTAATGACCAAAAGACCCAATGATATAATTTTCAGAATGAGTCCCTGTCATTAAGCAATTGTGACCAGAACAAAGATCAGCGCCAGCAAGTGAACGTTGGCACCACACTGGTAACTGCGGCCCTGTTGATACCTTCTTTCTGGTGTGGCGCCCTGTTCTGGATCCTCCATTTTGCATCAAGCTGTCCGGTTTCCTTTGGGGCCTCTCCCTTGATCACAGCCTCCATCCTTCCCTGTCTCTTGTGACTTGGACATCTGTGAAGAGTGGCTGAGAATTCTTTGCAGAATGCCCGTCTACTTGGATTGGTCTGATACTTCCTCCTGGCTGCATTCAGGTTGTGTGTTTTTGACAGCTGAAGCAGCAGCACCTTGTTGTGTTCACGATACATGCTGTCGGGAAGACCGCTATCACGTGTCTTGGCCAGTGATGCCAGCCTTGGTGATATGGCCAAGGTGGCATCTGCTGGCCCTTTCCACCATAAAGCTGTTACTCTCTGGCTCTGTACTTAGTGGATGTTGCAGGGAAATACTGAGATTGCAAATGTTCTCTCTTGTCATGCTTGTTTGCTTCCTTCTTTTTTATAATTTATTTATTTTTATTTTATGTACATTGGTGTTTTGCCTGCATGTATGTCTGTGTCAGATCCCCTGCAACAGGAGTTACAGTTGTGAGCTGCCATGTAAATACTGGGGGTTGAACCCAGGTCCTTTGGAAGAGCAGCCAGTGCTCTTCACCTCTGAGCCATCTCTCCAGCGCCTGGTCATTCTGTTCTCACTCATGGGGTTATACTGTAGGAAAGGGCTGTCTCGCTCCTTCACTTACTTAACCTGTTTTAGTTTTTATTTAGATGTATTATCTTTATGTGTATGAGCGTTTTGCCTACATGTATGTGTACCACATGTGTGCCTGGTGCCTAGGGATGTCAGAAGATGGCATTGGATTCCCTGGATCTGGGGATATAGCGGGTTGTGAGCACCATGTTGGTCCTGGGGATGGAGCTCATTTCCTTGGCAAAAGCAGCCAGTGTTCTTAACTGCGGAACCATCTCTCCAGCCTCTTAGTATTTAAAAAAAAATATAACATACACATTTATACGTGTGTATATATACATACACACATAGACACACAAGCACAGTTTGTGTGTGTGTGTATACCACAGTGAACATGTGGACACCAGAGAACAACTTGTCGGGTTTGCCCTTCTTCATTTTCCACACTAGTGCCAGGGATTTGGCTGCGAGCACCGAGGCCTGCTGAGCCACCTTGCCAGCCCTAATCATTTTTTACATTAGTGCAGACGCTTGGAGATCTATTCTGTGAGTTATATCCAGCTGCATCATTTACCCTGTGGCTCCCACTGTCTCAGTGGTGACAGTCTGGAGCTCCTTCAGGAGGACGTGTGTGGGTTTTGGGGGGAGCTTTCCCTCCCTTTCTTTGAGCTCATCTGTGTTTCTGGTTTTGGAAGTCGAATGGTGTTCATCTTAGGCTCTTTCTTCCTTAGTCCTGCTGTCTGCCGTTTCTCCTCGGAGCCCTGGCTCCTTCGCCTGAGCTTGGGTGGCTCTTTGATGTCTCGTTGGAAATGAACACGGCTTCCTGAAGCCCTGGTGAGGCCTGGAAAGCACAGGCCACCCTACGCCAAGCGTAGGCCACAGCTGGGTGGGACGGCAGCCCCCGCTCGGGGATTAGCACCCGCCCAAGCGTTGCCATCCACAGATAAAGCCTGCTTGCCAACCACCAGTGTGTGTCATGTCTCTCTTGAGTGCCTGTCAAATTAGCGCCACTGCTTAAGTAGCAGTGACATTTGAGAAAGGAAAACCTCCATAGATGTGTTAGGAGCAGAAACCCAGGGGGAGTCTGAGTCGCTGCTCGCGCTCTGGCCTTTTTCTTCGGATGCTTGAACTCCTAGCTAGAACCCCACAAGACAGTGAGTGGAGGTACCATGCAAACTGATGTGGGTGGCACCATTGGTCAGAGGCTCTGCCATAGTTACCACTTGGTGGCTAAGGGCAGCTTTTTGTTGGCTTTGTCTTGGGAGAGAGGGTCTCATGTAGTCCAGTCTGGCCTTGAGTTTCTGTGTATCTGAGGCTGGCCTTGAACTCCTCCTGATCGTCCTGCTTCCATAACCAGGTGTGTGCCACTCACGGGTTATTGAGACAGGGTCTGACCATGTAGCCAAGGCTGGTCTCCAAGTTATGATCATCTTGCCTCAGCCTTGGGAGGCCTCTCCTTCCATCACGTGGGTCTTGGGGACTGAACTTAGGTCATTAGGCTAGGCAGCGAGTGCCAGTACCTTAAGCCATATTACTGGCCCTAAACTCAAACATTTTTTGATATATTTTAGTCTGTTGCGATAACGGGTCTTACCAGTGCTCACATTGCCCCATCTTTTAAGGCCCTGGGGTAGGAACCTTCTTATTTTAGCAATTAGATCTGTTTGCCCAATTCCTGGTAAACTTTGGTCGCTTACAGAGCTGCATCAGGCTTACTTTCTATGTCTGCTGCCCTGGACCTGTAACTGGCCGTTTCCCAGGAAACAACAGAACCTCAGCTGGGAATGGGTTCAGGTCTGTAAGGGTCTGCATGGTATGGGGAACCTTTAATGTCACTGTGAATAAGGCCAGGAGTGGGCAAGGATGTGGTGGTTTTGGAGCTCTGAGACTTGGTTTCTGTGGTTTAGGCTGGGAAAGCAGTTGCCCAGGAAGTCATCTTTTTTGGAAGCTTGTGATTGATGTAGTTTTACTTGATAGACTTGACCTTTAAAATTTTTTTAAATTTTAGTTTGTATGTAGCATGTACATCCATACCACACTGCACTTGTGGGGTCACCGAATGCTCTTCACATTCTACCTTCTTGGGCAGGATTTTTTTCTCTCTTATTTTTATTTTATGTGCATTGGAGTTTTGCCTGCAAGTATGTCTGTGTGAGGGTGTTGGATCCCCAGGAACTGTAGTTACAGGCAGGTATGGGCTGACATGTGGTGCTGGGAATTGAACCCAGATCCTCTGGAAGAGTAGCCAGTGCTCTAAACCACTGAACCACTTCTCCATCCCGAAGGCAGGATTTCTCTCATTCACTGCTCTATATGCCAGGCGAGCTGGCTTTTGAGCTTCAGCGAGCCTTCTGTCTCTCTGTCCCATCTCTCTATAGAGAGAGGTTTCCTGGGATTATAGAGGCTTCTGCCATGCATAAAGCCTTTACTAGGTTCTAGAGATTTGAACTCAAGGTCTGGCAAGAACTTTACCCACTGAGCCATCTACCTAGCCCCATAGATGCTCTCTTATTATCTGGGATCTGCTTTGGGTAAATGTTAGGCTGTATAAAAGTTGGTAGGTGATATGACTCATGCACCCTGGCTGAGGGACACAGGTCTTGAGAAACAGTGGACAGACACTGGACTAACTACTGGGCTTAGATGCAATTTGGGAATCACTGGGCTGAAGGACTCTGGTTCCTCATTAGAATCCAGGACTCTTAGTTGTGAACTCAGTGGGGTCTCATGACTATGGTGTCGAAAGTTCTGCTGGTGTATTCATTAAGCAGGGAAAAGATGTTTTATTTATTTTATGTGTGTGTATATCCTTGTTGTAGGTGATAAAATGAGTGTTGGGCTATATATTATTTATCATTATTTGCTCTATATATTTAATCCACTATCACAAATAATAAGACACAGACACCTGTTAGATTTTATAATTGCCTTATTACCTTGGGCTAGGCAGATATTTCCACCTACTCAGTCTCAATAACCTCAACATCCATCTCCCAACCCCTATCCAATGCCACTTGCCTTAACCAGCTGTATCTGGGCTACCTTTCATCCAGAATCTTATGAATACTTGCTTTTATTCTTCATCTGGGCCTTTCCATGCCATTATTGGAGTCCTTCCTCCTGGCCCATGACTTGGTTCCTTCTCCACACTAACCCTTCATGGGGTCCTTCTTCGTCCCCTCTTCCTGTGATTCTCTTGAACTCAAAAGTCCAGGAACCTTAGCCACGCCTACCCGTTGCCTTTAATCAGCCAATCAGGTAAAATGTCTTAGGCAGGTTTACAAAACAAGGATAGGTGTCATCGGATCTTGAGGGCCAATAGTTAGCATCAAAATAAAACATCAGAACAACCCCCAACATTCCTGAGTGAATGTATATGCACTACATGGGGGACCAGGTACCTGCAGGGACCAGAAAAGGTGTCAGAGCCCCAGGAACTGGAGTTACGGGGCAGTTGGGAGCTGCTAGTGTGGGTTCTAGAAACTGATGCCCAGTCATCTGTACGAGCGCTCTTCACTTCAGAGTCTCCTCCCAGGCCCGGGGCTCCGCTGTCCCTTTTTTCACTGCCTACTGGCTGAGCCACAGACATGGCCATCTCCCTCACGTTGCTGTGTGGGTAGCTTTGAGATACGTGCCTCTTTTCTGTAGGCTTGGAGAACAGCAAAGGTGGCCAATAGATGCCTGGGTAGGGGGTTGGGTTAGGCGTAGGGAAAGGATGGGAAAGGAACATGATAGGCACTTAGTTTCTGGCTTCTTCCCACTGTGTGCACGGTGCTGACCTTTTGTAGACTTGATCTGAGCTCAGGAGAAGCTGGGTCCTGCTTGTGGCTCAGCAGCTGTTGAGGGACAGCTGGCCACTGACCTCACTTCTGTTCCCTACCTGCAAACACAAACTGGGATCAGACAAAGTGTTTACAGTTCTTAGCATGACTGTATCAAGGTGAGTTAGCTTGGCATTAATACCGTTTCTTTCTTCTTTTAGGAAAAAAAATGCTAAAATCAAGACAGGGTACAAGAGGGAGCATATCAACCTAGGCTGTGACGTGGACTTTGACATTGCTGGGCCCTCGATCCGGGGCGCTCTGGTGCTTGGCTATGAGGGCTGGTTGGCTGGCTATCAGATGAATTTTGAGACTGCAAAGTCCCGAGTGACCCAGAGCAACTTTGCAGTTGGCTACAAGACGGACGAATTCCAGCTTCATACTAACGTGTAAGTGTGTGTGTGTGTGGAGGGTTGGGGTTGTCTTAGTTACTTTCCCAGCACTGTGACAAAACACCATGATGGAGACAACTTATAAAAGAAAGCATTTGATTGGGTTGTTTTAGTGTTAGAGTCCATAATGGCATAGCAAAGGTACCCGGATGGTGGGGATCTTTTGAAAGCTCAAAGTCTGCCCCAGGTGACGCATCTTCTCCAACAAGGCCACACCCCCTAATCCTTCCCAAACAGTTTGACCAACTGAGGACCACGTATTCAACCGGGGGCCAGTCTCATCCTAACACCACAGGCTGTTCGTGCGTGTGGCTAGGTGGTTGCTTTTCTTTCCTCCCCCCCTCCCCCCACGCCCATGTTCAGTTTTCAGACATTTGGGTCAATGAGCCACACGGCCTGTCAGCTTCTTTGTTTCATGACACAGGGAGGGTAATCAGGAACGCATAGTAGTCTCTCCGCTAATGAGTCTCACAGCTTACTGACCGCCACACAGTCGGGCGATGGGCAGAGAGGTTGGGTTGGAGATCGTCTGTGCCGGAATTTAGAAGCTGAAGGACACTGATGATTTGAGGGAAACAAAAACTTCAATCAAAAAAATCTTATTTGGGGCTGGAGGGAAGCTCTGCAGAGACGTTCCGCAGCTCTCAGAAGAGGATCTCAGTTTGGTTCCCAGCTTCCTGGTCATGCACAGCTTACAACTGCCTGAAACTCCAGCCCCACAGGATCCAGCACTCCCTTCTGGGCTCTGAAGGGACATTCCCCCACCCCCCACTCCACACACACACACACACATAAAAAAATTTTTTTTAGAAAAGATAATTTTGTTTGGGTTAGCTTCATGAAGCACTAATCTGTTCTTTACACTAGAGGGCGGTAAATTAATAACTTCTTAAACTCAGACCAACAATGGTACTGGGCTAAACATTCTATTTCCATTAATAACAATTAAGAACATGTATTCATTTGTGTGTGTGTGTGTGTGTGTGTGTATGAACTGTGCCTCAGTATACATGAGGAGGTTAGAGAACACTCTGCTTTCATATCAAATCCACAGCACTTACCTTCCGATGTGGGGACGGAGCTTTCCTAACCATCTGGCCGAGTCTCTTCTCCTTCGCTTCCCTCCTGCTGTGTCTGATATACTCACAAAAGTGAAGACACAAAGAGGAGAAATTGGAAAGCTCTGTTAAATTCTAGTTTTCTAGTCCTTGCTTCCATTTGAAAAAGAAAAAAAAAGCATTTGTTTTTATTCGCGCGCTCCTGTGTGTGTGTGTGTGTGTGTGTATGTGTATGTGTATTTGTGCGCGTGTATGTCGCATGTGTGCTGGTGCCCATGGTGTTCAGAAGAGGGAGTTGGATCCTCTGGAGCTGGAGTTACAGGCAGTTGTGAGCTGCCTGGTGTGAGGGCTGGGAATTGAACTTAGGTCCTTTGGAAAAGCAGCCTGTACTCTTAGCCACTGAGTCATCTCTCCAGCCCCACCTGCCTTCATTTTCAAAGAGCATTTGGAAGCAAACTTGAGGTTCTGTGCTGCTCTGGGGTAGTCATCAGGGATGACTTTGAGAGTTCCCAGTGATGGGTGGGATGTTTTATCTTCTGGAACTTCTGGACTGCTGTCTGTCTCATACTTGTTGGGCTTCCTGTATTTCAGTGCTTGTTTTGTGAACCTTGGTCTTGATACCCTGGCTTGGTTCAGTCCATTTCTGGCAACCCTGCGTTCTTGTTGGAACTGGTGATGACTGCCTGGGTTTCAGCCCACCTCCCTGGACAGCTGGGCACCTGTTGCTATGCTTGCTTGCAGGAATGACGGGACAGAGTTCGGTGGCTCCATTTACCAGAAGGTGAACAAGAAGTTGGAGACTGCTGTCAACCTCGCCTGGACAGCAGGAAACAGCAACACTCGCTTCGGAATAGCAGCCAAGTATCAGGTCGACCCTGATGCCAGCTTTTCGGTGCGTGCTCGAGAATTACCATCTCACAATTGCAAGAATTCTGTGCTTCCGCTTAGACGTTCTATCACTGGGCAAAGACGGTTCTTGTGCTTAATTCCGCTTGAGACAGATGCTTAAATTTTCTTTGTTTCTTCCTTTCTTCTCTCTCTCTATTCTTTCTTTTTCTCTTTTTCTTTCCTTCTTTCTCTTTCTCCATTCCTTCTTTCTCTTTCTTCTTTTTCTTTTTTCTTTCTTTCCCTCCCTCCTCTCTCCCTTCCTTCCATTCTCTTTCTTTTTTTCTCTCTTTCCGTTCCCTCCCTCCCTTCCTGACAGTCTCAATATGTGGTCTTGGCTGGCCGGGAACTCACTGTATAGATCTCACAAAGATCCACCTGTCTCTCTGCACACCCCCATAGGTTTTCTCTGTGTAGCATTGGCTGTCCTGGAACTCACTCTGTAGACCAAGTTGGCTTTTGAACTCAGATATCCACCTGCCTCTGCCTCTTGAGTGCTGGGTTAAAGGAGTGTGCCACACCACCTGGCACCCCTTGGTTTTTATATCATTGATATTTTCACGCTGGAGCTGCCAAACACTTCTGGCGGCTGACTGGGTGACATCCTTAAAGGCACACAGCACACAGCAACCACGTGCTGGGACCTGGTTTTAAACAGACTGCTGTGCTCCTGAGCCTCTCTAGCTTGGCCCTGCCCCATCATGCAAACTGTAACGAGGGATTCCCTTAATTTTTTTTTTTTTCGGGACAGAGTTTCTCTGTGTAGCCATGGCTGTCCTGGACTCTTATTTGTAGACCAGGCCGGCCTCAAACTCACAGAGTATCTGCCTGCCTCTGATTTCCCCACGTGCTTGGGATTGCAGTTTTGTGCCACTGCGCCCGGCACCCTTAATTAAATGTTTTAGTTTGTTTTCAGTACCTACAGTCTACATTAAGGTACCAATGATCAGGATGATATAGTTCAATGAGTAGAGACTTGTCTACCATGTGCAAGAGCCTGGGCTTCAGCCACATTACTGGGTTTGGAATGTGGTTTGGAATAAACCAAACCAAACCAAGCCAAGCCTGGGGATGTAGCTCAGCTGGTGGAGTGCTTAGCAGCTGAGCACCCAGAAAGCGTCTGCTAGATGCTCCAGCACTGCGGACACAGCAGGAGGATCAGAAGTTCAAGGTCGTTGGTGGCTACGATGTAGGAAGAGTTTAAAAAGGCAGCCTTGGGCTATGAAGTGAGAATGCAACTTTAGAGAGACAAAAGGAGGTACTTGGTCAGCCGACATCAAGTCTTGCTTACCCCATGGCATTGGTCAGGGGCCCCAAACTGCACCAGTTTTGTGCTGAACGCGGTTGAGCTGGCTTCTGCTGTCACACTGTGGGTGGCCACCTTTTCGGTGTGGAGTGAGGAAGTGTCGTGTTGCAGAATCCTGCTGGCTGGTGTAACTTGTCTGTTTCAAGTCTCCTGACCTGGGAACTGGACTTGGCTCCCTCAACTTTAGCCATGCGTGTAAACCAAAGGACAAGGGGCCTACTTATTGGGATGCTGGGGGCACCAAGGAACAGTTAGAAGGGACACAGCCTGCCAAGAGCCCTCATTCTCCTTCTTTCCGTCCTTGGGAGATCACAGAAGCAGGAAAGTGTTTAATGAATCTCATGCTGAGTTTTATAAGATGGCCACGCACAGGCACAACGTGATTCCGACACCTGGGATTTGAGCAAGACACTGTCACTCATTTTGGAGGCAGACATGTGGGACACTGTTTTTAAGAATGAGGGACACCACTTTCACCTGGATTTATCTTTTTTCTTCCAGGCCAAAGTGAACAACTCTAGCCTGATTGGCTTGGGGTACACTCAGACCCTGAAGCCAGGTAGGTGTTGCCTGTGTGCAAAGCTCGTTCTGCCACGTTTTGCTGATTTCTGCTATTGCAATGGGATATTGTAAATGAGTATATATAAACTTTTTTTTTTTGAGTACATATGTAAACTTTTATAGTTAGATGTTTATAAAGGAGCCGTGAGGTCACTATAAAAAGAGAGTGTGAAAGATAGAAAGCCTGAAGGAAAATGCCTGAGCTAACTCGGGTTACATCTCTGGTTATTTTCTTCCATCCTTTCCCCAGCGTGTGATACTTGATAGTTATTTCCAGGCTGTTGTCAGTCATCCTCACTATAGAAAGATAAGGGTATAGGAATGGTGGGTCTGCTCTGCAGAGTTGCCCCAGCCAGGGCTCCAGGGGCTAATCCCACTTTTGAACCCTCGAGGCTGATTATGTGATATGAGAATCAGGTTCCTCCAGGGGGGAAAAAAAAATCAGCCCATTTGGTCTAAAATTACAACTAAGTCCCAGGAAAAGCAGTTTATTGTTTGTGTGTATGGGTGCATACATGTTAGGAAGATGAATGTAACTCCCAGGCTGTCACAGGACAGGGTTTACCTCCGAGGGAGCACTGCTCAAGTAGTTTACTGAGTAGTACCCAGTACCGACGCGCTCGCTGTGATGGGGGAGACATGAGAGGGAAAGGAAAGTGGATTCCGGAAGTAGGTCCCAGCAGGGTCTCTGCTCTGTGCACCAGTGATGGCCGTTGCCTGTGTTCATCGGAGGGTAGTAGCAGGTCAGGTTGTAGAACGCAGCTTGAAGGGTTACCTCGTTTGGCACTTGGAACAGTCTGACTTTGGTATTAACCCCTTCTCTTTCTTTTGTCTCTTCCCCCTTTCCTCCTCTTCCTGCCTCCGGCCATCACCCCTCCCTCCCCACAGGTATCAAACTGACGCTGTCAGCCCTGCTGGATGGCAAGAACGTCAATGCGGGTGGCCACAAGCTTGGTCTAGGACTGGAATTTCAAGCATAAATGAATATTGTATAATCGTTAAATTTTAAACTATTTTGCAGCATAGCTACCTTCAGAATTTAGTGTACCTTTCAATGTTGTATGTTGGGGATGCGAGAATTGATGAATACCACGTTAGACCTCCAGGCTAAGGATGACTCGGCTTTAAGGTGTTTACCATTTCAGAGTACAGCAGAAACCCCATTCCAGACAGGGTCCTTTCAGCTGTAGGCGTGGCTTGGGGAGGAGCCAGGCGGTAAGAGCAAGCTGGGAATGTGGGGGCCCTTTTGTAAGTCTGTATCCCATCCCCAGATGACATTGTGACTTCCCGAGCACCAAACCCTGGTGTCCTGATCCTAACTGCTGGGAAGCATGTGCACACCTACGTGAAACGGATGTTTTAGACACAGAGCGTCACGCCCTGTTCCCATCCTAGCCCATCAGTTACCTGTTTTACACCAAAAGTAGTCTTCAGGGTGTGGTTAGCTATTTCTTTTGTGCCATTTTAGGGTGGAGAGGGTGGGCATGATGGAGCCAGTCATTCAGGACTTAATCCTTCCTTGTGTTGTGGTGTGGTTTTCTTTTCTTTCTTCTTTTTTAAAAAATTCCTTTTATTTTTTTTTTGCCACTACACCAGAGTATGAAATAGCTTCCGGTTTTTCCAGCTCTGTGCTGGGTAGGTGATTGTGGTCACACCCTGACAACACTAGGGATGTAGGCTGACTTCTGTTATAGCCTCACCACTCTATTTTTTAGCAGTTTAATGGGTACATTATAGAGTCTTCCATTTTGTGTGGAATTAGCTCCTCCCCTTCAAATGCTGTAATTAACATCACTTAAAAAAATAAAACTTGAATAAGATATTGAAACCTCATCCTCCTGTTGCTTTTGCTAAGAAAACTGAATGGCCAGGGCATCGGTTTAGATCTGTGCTTTGTTCCTTTGCACTGTACGCATCAATATTAAACTTTTGTTCTCAGTGTCTGACAAATCACCACCCCCCTGATTGCAGAAAAGAACACTCAGGAAGCTGCAGAGACGACTCGGGGCTTAAGAATGCTTCCTGCTCCTGTAGGGGCTCCCAGGCTGCTCACAGCCTCCTGGTACTCTGGGTTTGGGGTAACTGACTCCCTCTTCTGTCTCCTTAGTGAGCCACACACACATGGCACACACGAATAAAGATAAATCTGGAAAAATAAAAGACACTAATGTTTGGGTGTGATGGCACATCTCAGCACCCAAGAATGAGACACAACGGTATATAGTGAAATCTGTCATGAGAAAAGTTGAGGGGTTCAGGGGCCCCCACCCCTGGTTGGGGCCCTATTTGGTTGATAGCTGTTGGGTGAGAGTCAGTTTTCTTTGGGGGTGTTGTCCCCACACCCATGCTTACTAAGGTGTGTGTGTGTGAGGCTGTGGGGAATTTATACGAACCAGGAAGCGAGAGAGGGTGCTGGTTCTACACAGAACTTCAGTCACAGGCAGTCTGACGGGGTGCTGGGAACCGAACCGGGGTCTCCAAGAGCATCAAGCGCCGTTGAGCCACCGCCTCTTCAAACAGTAAATTAAAAACAAATGTAAGAGATCATTGCCATCACCTGGAGCGCAGTGCACAGTTTGCAGGTGGCGAAGCAGGTTGGTGGGTTGTAGATCGCATCGTCTTCCCCAGGAATGCAGAGATTCTGAAAAAGGGTTTTCTGGGTCCGTGTAGTCAAGGGCCAGGCACAGTAGTAAATGCACTGAAGTGTTTAGAAGGCCCCCTGAGTATGAGGGGATTTCATTCACCAGCTACTTATTACATATCTGCCTACAGTATGCAGTGTGTTGGATGGAATATCATTGAAAATTTCCTTGAGTTTATAACATCTCATTAATTAAAAGAATTCAATAGGGGGCCTGGATGGTGAAGCAGTTAGAGCACTGGTTGTTCTTGCAGAGGACCAGACATCCAGAAAGCAAAGCTTTGGGGATCTTGGATGTCTGCTGACCTGGATGGTGTGGGCATCATTCCACATACATGAGTTTGCTGCAGACTGAAACGAGATGAATGGCTTCTTAGTTTTCTTAACAGTGTGTGGTTTTTGAGCTGTTCCAGAGCCAGATAAATTGGATTTGGGAAAACACAAGCCCCTCTCTACTCTGTGGAGGCAGCTCAGCTGCCTCTGGGGAAGGAGTCACGGATAGCAGTGAAGCTGTTGGTGGGCACAAGAATGCCAGCTTTATACAGCAATTTTCCTGAAAAGGAAAGTATATGATTGAAACCTATAGCTGTATAGAAAACATTCATACAACATGCCCACAGATAGAGACTATGTACCAAGGCCTTAGGCAAACAACACACACATGCACACTGGGTTTCTCTGTGTAGCCCTGGGTGTCCTGGAAGTCTGCAGAACAGGCTGCCCTCATGACTCTGCCTCCCGAGTGCTGGATTACATTTTCATATACTGAATGTTTTGATTTATAAAGTATAAGAAGCGATAGAAGTATATCTTTAGAACATTTGAGCCCATTCTAGATGGCAATGTTTCATTCTGATTTTCTAGCCCCAGTTTTCTTGTCTTTTGTAACACTATTGCCCTGTTAAATATCCATTCTTACAGTGTCCCTCATAAGAAAGCAAATTCGGCAAAGGCTGGCTTGAGTTTATTGATCACCATTAAGTATGGAAAAGTGTTAAAATGTTTGATGAAACACTAAAGGAAAAGC
>CM053757.1:39513051-39540982 GCA_028658305.1 Pachyuromys duprasi
AAAAAAAAAAAAAAACCCAAACCGTCCCTGTATGTCTCAACATCAGCTGAATGCCTGGCGTTTGAGGATGCCCAAAGAGGGCGCCGCGTCCCCTGGGATTTGCACTTACAGATGGCTGTGAGCCCTCACATAGGTGCTGGGACTTAGAAACCCAGGTCCTCTGGAGGGGTGGGGGGAGGAGCCACCTCTCCGGCCCCTAAAACAACGCCTCAAAGACAACAGCAACAGCAGCAACAACAAACAATAACAATCAGTCGAAAATAAGCCCGCTCCATTCGCCTTTCCCAGCTCCCCCCTTCTTTCCATAGCCTTCCCTAAACTTTACCGCTCCCTCCAACTTCTGGGCTGCGACGTCATCACGTCGGGACGTAGCTGCTTCGGCCCGTATCTGACGTCATCACGCAGAACCTAGCAACAGCGCAGGCTCGGGGCCGAATCCGTTATGGCCGCCGACGCCCTGGGCAGAATGAGCGGGGCTGCACGAGCGAAGAAGCTGCGGCCGGGAGCGGGCGCCCTGGGCCTCGGAGCGGTGGCGCGGACTCTAGTGCTGGTGTTGCTGCTCGCGCCCGCCCTGTCCAGTGGTAATGGCCCCGGGGAGGCGACGGGGGAGCGGGCCGGGCCCGACGGGGAGCGAGCGCCGCCGACTCACAGTGGTTCCCGCGGCCAGAGCTGGGCCCGGGCTCAGAAGCGCTCCCAGTGCGGTCTCCCCAGGCCCGAGAAGTGGGATCGTGAGACTCACGGACCCGTGTGGGTGGGCGGGTGCGGGAAGTGGCCGTGGCGTGGACAGAGTCTCTAAGAATACGCTGTCTGGAGAAAGGGGGCTCGCTGTTGCGGGAGGTCCCCCAAATGCTTGAGAGTAGGGAGTTCAGTGATCTCGCAGATGGGACGGGAGACAGGTTGAAGTGGTGGCCGGGGCTGGGGAGAGTGGTGTTTAGAGAGAGGCTTGTGGCTGGGGACAAGCAAGGCTAGACAAGTTTTTGTTTTGTTTAACCCTCCAAAACAGGTCAGAGATAAAGATAAGGGCAGTGACCCAGTGTTTGGACTGAACTGATTGGCTATTTCAGAGTGGAAGAGGTGGGCGAGCTGTTTGGGGGTTCCATCTCTGAGGTCCGAGAGGTTTTGGTATAGAGATGGATGCCAGGGGCCTCGGACTGCTGAGGGGCTTGGAGGAGGAGCAGAGTTTAGGAACAAAGAAGAGTCTTTGTCAGTTGATAGACACCCTTCCTTGAGCTGAGGTTTTAACTAGAGCACCCTCGCTTCATTTTAATGGATTTGTACTATTTGAGATAGACTTTCTTTTCTTGCAAACGTTACAGCGTAAATCAGGATATTAAAGCCTTTATTGAAAATGAAGAAATCTGTAAACCAGGGCAGAGATTTAGTGAGAAAAACCCTTCTATTAAGAGTTTAACAGTTGATTAAGCATCATCTTGTTGAGTCACATTTTTTTCTTTCTGTGCAAGGTGCAGTCATTCTCTTTACAAGTCTTTATTGAGTTTTGTTTTTTGTTTTTTTCAAATGGAAAATAGCTTGAACTGGGATAATTTTCTTCTTTACCAAGGGGGACTGTCCAGCCCATCACACATTCCTTTTTTACAGAGCTGGGTTGCAGACACTGTTTCCTGAGCAGCACTGAAGGCACACAACTGACTGCCCTACCTGGAGGGTTTTGGAGTCTGGGGGTGGGGTCGGGTGGAGGTGGGGGCGAGATTGGCATTTCCGGGGCTCTTTTATCATTGGTAGAATGTAATGATTTCCCTGGAGGGTGCAGACTAATTTTTTTTTTTTTTTTGATCATTTAATCGTCTAAAGCAACTGTAGCTGCAGTTTTAGGAGTAAGCTGACACCTCTGGCCTCCACGGGTACTGCACCTAAGTTGGTGTGACACATGAACACACACATATATACAAATGTTACCTTTGAACTAGAGGTGGTACCAATTAGGAAAGGGTCCGGAAGGAACAGCAGCCTCAGTCATACCAGTGTTTATGAAGCTGGGCCCTGAAGTCCATGTAGTCTGAGTTTGGTCAGCCCATCTTTGCCTCAGATGTTTCAGATAAAGTCTTAGCTTATTTTCCCGTACTGTACTTGTGTGTTCCTTGCACATTTTTATTTCTTGACTTCCTTGGTGCTAGGTATGGGCATTAATATATGTGTGTGTGTGTGTTGGAGGCAGAGGTGGGGTGAGGTGTTGGCATGCCGTTGTGGAGGCCAGAGGGAACTTAGGGTCCACTCTGTTTTCCTCCATGTCTTTTCTTTCAGTTGGAGTGTTTGCTTTCTTCACTTTTGAATTTTGAGAGTTCTTTATTTTAGGACCACATCCCTTGTTGGGTATGGGACTTGCAGATAGTTTCTCTGCATTGTAGCGTGTCTTTTTATCTTGTGAGGCTCATTGGCAGAGCAATAGTTTTGTCTTTTGAAGAATTGCATTTGTGCATGGTGCTTTTTTTTTTTTTTTTTTTGGTAAAATTTAAGAACTTTTTCCAGCTCCAGCTTTTATAGATTTTTCACCTTTGTATTTTTCTTTTACTCTTTTGTATTTTACCTGACTTAGGCCTAACGTTTGTGTAAGGTGTGAAACCGAGGCTCGTCTGGCTTGGTGGTGTGTGTGGACTTACACTGATGGGCTTTAAACATCATGCAGCCTAGAGCAAGCAGCAGCAACTCCCCCGCAGTCTCTCCCTCAATCTGGGTTGGGGTTTGAACCCAGGAGCCTCACCAGCAGGGGCCATTTTCACTCTGTTGCTGGTGTAGAGAACTTGAGAAGGCTTTAGAGGAGGCAGGATTCATCGTCCACTATTTCAGGGGTTTCTGTCCATGTCTTGCGTCATGTAGGTGGTGTGTCATGTAGGAGGCATGTGTGTGGCAGAGGAGGCTACTTCTCTGAGGCGGATGAATGAGCAGAGTTCTGGTGGTTCCTGGAAGTTCTCTTCCAATGATCATTTTTCTGAGAGAAGTTAGACAATATCAGTGGTTTTCACCAGGTGAAAAGTGGGGGTGCCAGAAAAGGGGTTGGGAGTTTGAGGAGGCTTCAGGGAGAAGGAAGGGAAGCGGACTAGGAATTGGCAGCACAGCCCCTAAGTGTTAAACACAGTGTAGGAGCTTCCACATTGCATTTCGGGTGAAATGAAAACAGTGGGATGGCTGTGTCTCCCGCCGTGGGCAGCTGATGATGCACTTGGGGATAAAGAGTTTGATTTAGCCTTTGCCAAGCGAGTGAGATAGTGCGTGAGCGGGAAGGCCATTGGACATCGCTGCAAGAGGGTTTAGAGTGGTTGGCCACATCGTTGAACTCTGATAAAGAGAAGAGAGTGTATTGGCAGGATTTGGTAGTGGCCAACAAGGGCTGAAAAAGTGAGGGTGGGAGGAAGTCTTCACGGATTGAGACCAGCACATGAATCAGAAAGCGAGGCCAGCGTTCCAGGCAGCAGCGTGCAGATGGGTTCGTAGGAGAGTTGAACAGTGCAGTAGGAGGCTGATGTAGGGTGGGCTGACTCAGCTGGAGAGAGGTCATAGATTCTGAAATCTAGATAAGAGGTCATCTCTGGAGTTGGTGACAGGGGAGATGTGTGTCCCCCAAACCAGTGGCACTTCTTGAGAAGAGTGGGAACTAGTGTGTGGTGGAGGGCTGTGCTGCTCCTTCAGTCTGTTCAGGGGTGTGGGGGAGAAACCAGCTTTGGAGTGAAAGGGCTGCAGGGCTGGCGTGTGTAGACGGGAGTCAGATTTCTGTTACATCAGTAGAGAAGCATGGGAAGGGATCTGGAGGGCCCAGGAGGGGGTTTCTTAGTAGTTGTTTGTCCTTCCCAGCTCAGGTCCTTTAGAGACTATCCAAACAATTACATAGGGGAAGACTGATTTGTTTGTTTGTTTGTTTTGAGGCAAGCTGCCCTCAAACTAGCTGTGTAGACTGAGGATGACCTTGAACTCTAGATCCCCCTGCCTCCGCTGCTCCAGTGGTGACATTACAGTGTGTGTTGCTGTGCCTGGCTCCAATTTACTATCTTTTAATATGTATTTATTTTCTACTGCTAGGGATCAAACCTAGTATCCCACATATACTAGGCTGCATCCCCAATCCTTTTTTTTTTTTTTTTTTTTGGTTGCTGTTGTTGTTAGAAATTACTTTTCTGGGAGACTTCTGCCCAAGTCCCTCTCCTTTTTCTGTATGTAAAGTAATTGTCAACTGTGCTATCTAAATGAGAGTGTATATGAACAGTTGTTAACTGTGCATGGGCATATTTGTGAAGGCCTGTGGCTGGTTTTTATAGACTGAGAGTTTAGATCACACATGGCAGGCTATTATTATAATAGGCAATGGAAGTCCCTACAGTTCTTCAGTAGAGTTCCATTCAGTTACAGATTAGAGACCCTGTTCAGTTGCTGCAGCTTTCCTCTGTGGGCTGTATCCCCACATTCCTGCTGGGTGGAGTTAGTTCTCTAAACAGTCTTAGCTGTACTTGAGCAAACTTCGCTGAGGAGGTAGAGGCACAGGCTAGGAGATTGTGCAAGCATTTGGCGTCATTTTCCATCCGGAGTCTGCCTTCCTAATCTTTAAAATATGTTGTTGCCACTTAGGTTTCAAGTTCTAGTTTCTGGTCCTTGTCCCTTAGAATTTTGATGTTTTAAAATTTTTATTTATTTTTAAAGAGTCTCAAGTATCACATAGAAATGCTGGCTACAGCTGGTTTGTAATTTCATATACTGGGTATATGCTTGAAACAGGAATTTTTAGTGTAAAAGCATGGGTTTTGGCTGCCCCCACAAACTAGGCTCTGCTACCTATCATATTCAAATTAGACTCAAGGAATGATGAAAAGCAGAGAATAAATGTGGCCATCCTGGGGAGAGAAAGAATATGAGAAGGGGGTTTAGTGACCGCTAATAGCCCTGTTTTCAGGAGATCCTGACTCTAAGCATGGGCCAGGGAGGATTGGGCATCAGTGAGCATCCTGGTCAGGGTATGGTCTGGGACCCTTGTCTCTAGTTTGGTTCTGCAAGGTGATCAGAAGTTCCTGTTGCTGGAGGAGACATGGTGGTTCTCAGGGGATGTATCCCTGTGCCAGAGTGCCCCTCTCCCTGATGGATAGCTGCTCTTCTCCTTGGAGGGTCCAGGGTGCCTGTGGGTTTAGGACAGCAGCGTATTTCTCTGCTTGCAGCCTTAAAGGGAGATGACCCCCAACTAAGCAGACACTTTCTTGAGTATTTAACATACCAACAACCAGAGGGAAGCTGGGCACAGACAAGATGAAGGCTTTTAGCCTGTGCTTGGTCATTTGCTGGGCTCCAGTTGAGGATATAGTGATTTTTTTTTTTTTTTTTTTTTTTTTTATTAGCAGAGTCAGGTTCGTTCTCTGTCTTTCTCTTTCCCTTTGGTTTTTCAAGACAGGGTTTCCCTGTGTAACCTTAGCTGTCCTGAACTTGATTTGTAGACCAGGTTGGCCTCGAACTCACAGCAATCCATCTGCCTCTGCCTCCTCAAGTGCTGGGATTATAGGCCTGTGCTACTGTGTACAGCTGCAAAGGGAGTTTCTAAAAGTGTCTGTCTTATGGTGTAGTTCCAGACCCATTTGGCCCAGGATTATCCTGTTCCCTGTCTGCTGGGGCATGAGGTGGAGTCTGGACAAGGCTGGCTGAAAACCAATCATTGGTAAAGGGAAAATGTAGGGGTGGGATGGGGTCATTGCGGACTTTGCCCGACCTGAAAGCTGGTGCTTGCTTATTGAGTGTGCTCTATTCAAGTTGTTACTGAGCAAAGCAATTATTACCTGAGATTAACAGACCAAGAAGAAATGTAACTGATCGCTAGCCACTGAGACTTAACTAGATCTTAAGAGAAAGCGGCAGGAATTTATTATGCTGAAGAGAAATGCTTAGTGAAAAATTCAGTAAATACGGTTTTCTCTTAGAGAAAAGCAATGTTGGTGCTTTTGTTTTTCAGATACAATAGAGACTACTCCACAAAGCACTACTATTTCTCCTAAAGCTCTCCCGAACCCTGGAAACCACACCGAAAAGCCTCTTTCCCAGACCAGCACCACTCTTCCTCCCCCAGCCAGAACAGAGAAAAGTGGGGTCACCTCAGCAGCGCCCACCCCCTCTGCTGCCCCTTCTGTGTCCCAGGACGAGGCTGACAGTCATGAAGACCCCAGCATGGAGGAGGAGGACCTCCTGGCACTCAACAGCTCCCCGTCCACAGCAAAAGACACTCTGGACAATGGTGACTATGGAGAGCCAGACTACGATTGGACCACCAACCCCAGGGATGAGGAGCCTGATGATAACATGAACATAGAGATAAGCAAAGAGAGCAGGCGCTTTAGGGAGTTTGAGGACTCAGTGAAGGTCGTGAAGCTGCAGCCCCCAAACAGAGAAGACAGCCATTTCTTTTTTCATCTCCTTATTTTTTCTTTCTGTGCAGCTGTTGTTTATGTTACCTATCACAACAAAAGGAAGGTACGTGGGCATCTTAGTCCTTTCTGCAATGTTGCTGTCTCAGTTGTGTTGGTATACATTTTTTTAGTTAGGTTTAAAGTGCTGATAAAATGTTGACATTTCTGATGAAGTTACGAGTCTGGTACATTAGACAGATCAGGAATAATGCTGCATGTGCTTCTAGGAAATTACTTGAATTTTTTTCATAATGAATGAGACCAAAGTCTAGCAAGTTACTTATTTTTCAGACAGGGTTTCTCTGTGTAGCCCTAGCTGTACTGGAACTCACTCTGTAGACCAGGCTGGCTTGAACTCACAGAGATCCACCTGTCATTGGCCCCCAGGTGCTGGGGTCAGAGGTGACACCTGGCTTGCATTTCTAAATTTGATAATGACACCTCATTGGGAATACTTGTGGAAAAAGAATATTAGCATTATTTATTATGCATTGACTTAATGGTCTGACAGTAACATTACTTTCTGGTTATACAAGGATTGGCTGAGGATGTGGGTATGTGGGTAGAGTTCTCTCCTAGTGTATATGAAGCCCTGGGTTCACTTCCCAGCACCATGTAAAGCTGGGCATGGTCACCCCAGGTGGATTCTGTAATCCCAGGTGGATTCAGGAGGGTCAGAGATTCAAGGTTATTAGAGTCAGGGTAGCTTGGGATGTATATTCAAGACTTTGCCTCAAAAAAGCAAACAAATATCCACCCCCCCCACCAAAAAAAAAAAAAAAAAAAAAGAACAGAAAAAAAAAGACTTTATGTGTAGCCAGGTTTGGTGGGGTGTACTTGCAATCTTGTCACTTGGGAGGTAGAGCCAGCCTAGACTATGTGAAACTGTGTCTCAAAAAGAAGCAGACAGCTAGGGCTAGGAGACAGGGCTTCATAGTTAAGAGCACTAGCTGGTTTTGCAGAGGACTGCCTTGCAATTCCTAGCACCCACATGATGGTTCATAACCTGTAACTCTAGTTCCAGGGAATCTGGCTACAAACAATCCCTACCCCCAAAACATGTTTAATGTAGAGAATTTAGAAATCTCAAGACTTTAGGAAAGTCTTGAGACTTTAGGAAGACTTTAGGAAAGTCTTTAGGAAGAAGACTTTAAACGGCTTCTCAGAGTACTGAATTATATTTTAGTGTATTCCTGGTCCACAAATATATATATGTATATATACATGCTGTGATTTTTAAATGAATGTTATCTCATGTATAACTTCGTACTTTGCTATAAAATTTTATTAATTGTGGGTGTAGGGCACATAGCACAGTGTGTCGTCAGAGGACAGCTTTGTGGGGTTGTTTTCTCATGTTTTTCTGGGTTCTGGAAATTGAACTAGGGTCATTATGCTTGTGTAAGAAGCCATCTCAGCAGCCCAATATCTTATTTATTATGGCTTTATTTTTGATTATATGTGTCTGTGTGGGCATGTGCATGTGACTGCAGGGCCAGCAGAGGCTGGAGAGGGAGTTAGAACTGTTGTGAAGTGCTGAGGTGGGTGCTGGGGGTGGAACTCGGTCCTCTGCCAAAGCAGTACTTACTTAACTTCTGAGCCGCTTTTCCAGCCCCAATAACTTGGGCTGTGTTGAACAAATTATGGACATTACCCTAGCATATTCTGCCCCCTCCATTTTTTCTTTTACTTTTGTGATTGTAGTATAATTATATCATTTCCTGCCTTCATATCCTTCCATGTACCTACCCCTCCTTGCTCTTTCAAATTCACGGCCCCTTTTTTCCATTAATTGTCGTTATGTGTATATATGTTCTTAAATATGAATATATATTCTTAGCTATAACCTGCTCAGTTTGCGTAATGTGACCTGTGTGTATGTTTGACCTTTTAGTGTTAGCCAATTGTCATGCTTTTCCCTGAGGTAGACTGTTCCCAGCAGTCAGCATTCCTTAGTTGTCTGTTTTCTCTGTATAGGGTTGAGGTCTCATGAGCCTCCCCTGTCCACTGTGGCACTATAAAGTATTATTTAAAAATGTGCTTTATTGTCTGCATACTTGATTGTGCTCTATTCCTTCTGGACAGTCAGATGATTCCACGATTTGGTTCAGAGAGAGCATAGTGATGACCATTCCTGTGCCGGGTTAGCTTCCTGGGTTAAAGGAGACATAGCTAATGGGGTGGATGTCACTTCTTGGGGCTGAGTAGTTGAGCCTTTCTGAATTCTGAAGGGTGCTCAGGCACGCTCTTGAGGGCTTCGTTCTTGTAGCTCATCTTGTCATTTAAGCTGTCTTCTTTCTTCTTTGAGGCCTTAGTTTTCTTACCTGAGAAAGGACAAGATGGACCAGGTAATTTCAGAATGTCTTCCAGCTTCGGGTGTTGGTCAGCCAGCAATGAGGCAGCAGGCAGACCACCAGGCTTGCTTGTTAACTGAGCCGCGTGCTGACGCTCAGGCGTGTGGGTGGGCTTTTCGCCCCTTGCCCACTCGGAAGCACGGTGCAGCCTTGTCGACAAGCTACAAAAGGGCACTGGCTTCACTGATACCAGCTTTTGTGTCCCAACTAAACAAGATCCTGTGCTTGCCATAGAATTTACTTGTTACCAGTGAAGTTTTCTCTCCGGCTTGTCTAATTGTTTTGTTTTATTTCAGATTTTCCTCCTAGTTCAAAGCAGGAAGTGGCGTGATGGCTTGTGTTCCAAAACTGTGGAGTACCATCGTCTGGACCAGAACGTGAACGAGGCCATGCCTTCTCTGAAGATCACCAATGATTATATTTTCTAAAGCACTGTGATTGGAGTTTGCTTATCATGTCATTTTATTTGCTTGACTTTTATATGATGTGCAGATGTTTGCCACAGGCAAGCGGTCCTTAACTGAGAGGGCGCTCTCTTTTGCCTTGGTGCTTCGGGAACTAAATGTCACAAACAATGAGTATATCATTTTTTTATCTGTTCTTTAGAGCTAGATTCAATCAGGTATCTGTAATGTGAGTTAAACATTACCTTACATTTTTGTGTAGTTGTTGTTATCTTCCATTTATCATGCCTCTGGCAGCTCCCTTTGAAAGGCCCCAAACCAGAGCTAACGTCTCACAGGACGCAGCACTGCTGTTTTTCATCACTTGCTGCCATCCAAAAGCTGTTTTCCCTCTTTCCTTTATTCTGTTTCTACTTTTTGCGATAAAGTCTCACTCGGCAGCCTCGGCTGGCCTCGAACCGTTGGTCCTCTTGCGGTGGCTTTTCAATAGTGGTATATAGGTGTGGCTGCTCACCCACTTCTAGATACCATCTTATTCAGACGATTTTTTTGTGTGGTCCCAAATGTTCAGGGACACTGTGATGTAATGCTTTGCTTTGAAGTAACACTCGCCCTCTCTTGGAAAGCTGCGCTGAAAGGAGGTGAGGTGGGCGCACTTGGTAAGGGCTCTTGCTGCCTTGCCTCGCAGCCCGAGTTTGATCCCCAGGACCTGCATGGTAGAAGGAAAGAGTGAACTCTTTCGGGTTGTGCTCCGACCTCCACACGTGTGCCATGGCATCCATGCATCTACGCACACATGCTTATATACACAGCAAATGCGTGTGATAACACCCCCCTCCCGCTTTGGATGTTTTAGGCACTTGAAACACAGTGTAAGATAATGTGGTTGCTGCTTCACCAGCCACGGTAGACTTGTTTAGGAATTCTGGCAAAAGAGACTGAAGTTCCCAGTGAACACAGCTGAAACATTAGGTAGATACCAGCTTTTGATTTGGATTACTGAATGAAGTTTAGGGTAGAGACTGGTAGAATAACCCAGGAGCAGGCACTTTCAGTCAGCACTTGATTTTAGCACCAGTTCCAAGGGTTCAAAATTTAAAGCTTAGATCCGAGTTTTTTCACTTTGTTTCTTGCTGCCCAGTAAATTTGAAGGCACGCGCGCAGAGGGGAGAACTCTGACCAGATCCGAGTATCACTGAGGCCATTATCACTAACTGATCCTGTGTCTCCGTCCTGCAGTTAAAGCGGTAATCTGAAAAGAGTTTACGCACAGATCTGTGCCACAGTGACCTTTGGACTCCCTGCCATGTTTTATTATGTTGCTTCTTCCCCCACATCCCCATCCCTCAGCAACTGGGATCATTTACTGCATTTTGTGTTAGCCTGTTTTTTAGAGTTGATCAGAATGTAAATGTGTGATTTGAACAATGGTTGACTACCAGGCTTCATTACAACTTTCCAGAAAGCATAGTCTTTACTGCGTGCTCAGCAAAGCCCTGGCGAGCCAGCAGGCCGAGCCAGCAGCCACGGTCCCCGCGTGGACACGCAAGCAACAGTGCTGTCCTCCCCCTTCAGGAACAGTTGACTGTCCGAAGGGAGGGCAGCATAGTGAAATATACCTGAACTGTTTTATTGCAGTAGTTTTTTTCATATCTGAAATTGTATTATTTAATATTTTGAATAAGATTTTAAGAAATAAATGGTAAACATATAAATCTGTGCTTTTGCCAATGTGTTCACTGTAGTGCTGACTTTGGATGGGTCCAGGGGGCCTGTGTTGGAAGGAAGTGACCCCCACCTGCTTGTTCCTAGGCCTGCTCAGCGGAGGAACTCAGGAGCCCTTACCCTCTGATTTCTTCCTTACGTCCAGCTAGTTTATGCATGCCGATGTCTGCCAACACTACACTAGCAAACTAGAATGGCAAGAAAAGGCTCCTCGCAAGTGATCACCATGAGCTTTCCAGGCCTTGGTTCTTTGTTGTTTGTAAAGCTGCCCAAACCAGGATGGTTGGCCCTGGTGGGAGACCTGGGCTTCTGGCGGCCCTCCTGGTGGCGTTCACTGCTGACGGTGCTGACTTCGTGTGGCCTCCAACTTTGGGAATTACCAGGTGATACATAGCAGAAGATGCTGCGGAGGCTTGCCAGCCACTGGAGCTGCTTAGCCTACAGCTCTGATGGGCGAGGAGCCCGCCATCCACACTTGGATCTTGTAGCACTAATGGATCCAAGTGGGTGTGATCTGCTCCCTTCCGGAACCTCTGCCCAGGGTTGGCATGACTTAGCTCCTCTCTGTTAGTTTAAGAGGCATGTGTTAAAGCTTGCCAAGCGGGTGGAAACCGCATTTGTGAATGTGTGCGGGCCTGTCTTGGCTGTTGTATGTCTTCGTTTTTGAGACGGGATCTTGCCATCTGTGACCAGGCCTGTCTGGCCTGGGGTTCTTTGGGGTGAGGGGCTGATCATGTGGATTGTCCCACAGACTTGAGTTTGGGACAGGAAAGGGCTGTTACTTCCCTCCACTTCCAACCTGGCCGTTCCCACATCCCTTTAAGCTTTTCCATAAAGTGTCTGAGGAATTGGGAGCATGGCAGCCGCTGGCTCCTCTCAGGGTCACAGATCGGCATCTTGGTCTACCACAGCTGCACACATAGGGCACACCTCTCCACTGGGTAGGTAGAACCAGCTGCAGAGGGGCCACTGTTACAGTCCTGTGGGGACGAGTGCATTCATGAGCACCCATGTGTATGCTGAGGCTGCTTGGTTTGTTGCTGAAGCATCTCGTACCACTCTGATGGCCTAAATGGGGGAGTCCTGTCCAGATGCGCAGTATAGCAATCTTTAACTCATGCTCCATTCACTTAACTTTCCCTTAGGAGGGGAAGTTGTCCAGACAGATACTGGAATTGGAGTGGGGGCTGTTCCGATGGGGTTCATCAGCCTTCTGTGGTGGTTAACTGTTGACTGTTGCTGAGATCTGGTTTGGAGCAAGCAGCAGTTTCTACACCAAATGCTCCTCTAACCCTTAAAGAGCCCAGACACATTTGCCACCTGCTATGAGTGGCCTTTTAAAGGTCCTGCTCACGGCTCCATCTGTTGCCCTAATTCGGCAGTTCTCAACCACTTTGGGGGTAAAACGGCCCATTCACAGGGGTTGCCTAAGACATATTTACATAACAGTGAATTAGTTAGGAGGCAGCAATGGAAATAATTTTAGGGTCGGGGTCACCATGACATGAGCTGCGCTAAAGGCATTAGGAAGGTTGAGAGCCACTGATCTCATACCTTTGTAGTGAGAGCTAGCCCTGTTCTCTGTAGAGAACTCCAGGGATGCTGCGTTCTGCTGACTTCTGTCCTGTCCTGGCACCCTTCCTAGGGACTTTTTGTGCCGCTCCCTGGTGCCTAGGTGGACAGCGCTGACACCCGAGACTCCCCGGGGAGGTGGTACCCTTGGGTGGGAGCTGCCGTGTGCCCTGGAGTGGCAGGCTGGGGTTGGATTCCCTCTCATCCTCCACCCGGAGTCCTCCCATTCGCAGTCTCGGAGACGTGAATACGTTTCATGTCTGTTTCTCGGGAGGAAGAGAGAGATCTTAAAGGCTGGCTTAAATGTTCCATCCTTGCTGGAGCCAAGGGAGTCCCGGTCCATGCTGCTCTTAGCTCATCTGCTGGGAATTCAGACTGAGGAAGGAATGGAGGGAGAGGAGGACTGCTGTTTAAAGCCAGCGCCGGGTGACCCTGAGCTGTGTCTCTCAGCCTACTTTGTGAGCTGGGTAATTGAGTCGTTTAGAGACTGTTGGGAAGAGTAAATGGATTAATCTTTCCCAAGGGACAGTGTAGATGGAGAACTTTCTCACCACGCCATTGGCCACAGAAGCGCCAGCACCAGTCTTGGGTCCACCACAGTTCCCTGGTGAACTGTACAGGAACGACCTACAGCCCTGGGGCAGCCTTCCAGCTCCCAGGGGCTCCTCGGAGGCACGCAGCTGGTCAGGGCCAGGTTTGTGCTGGGCCTTCCAGGCATACGTGGCCCTGCTAGGTGATGGCAGGTTTTCAGGAGCTTTCCTACCTCATTCTTCTCCATCCTTGTCCTTGTCCTGAATCAAGGCCAAGGGGGTCAAGGGCAAGGGGGACGGGGAGAGGGATGCACACACACAGAAAGGCAGAGACTGGCTTCAGCCTTTACAGCATGCCTGTCCCTCTCCTCGGGGAGTGAGGGCTGAGCCAGGGTTGCTCTCAGGTGCACACATTCTGCCATTACTTGGGGAGACGTATCTGTCCAGCTCAGCATTCTTTGTTGTTCTTCGTTTAGGCTTGAGGCCCACAAGATTTTCCCATTCCACGTTGGCATGTCTATTGCGAATCCTTGTTTGGGTCATGTTTAGGCAGCCATGTTGATGAAGTGTCTCAAGTGTAGCTTTCCTGACATTTCTAGGAGGTTCAACCTCACAGCAAACTTCCTGTTCTTCTGGCTCTTACAACTTTTCTGTCCTGTCTTCGGGGTTCATTGATGGTGAAGAGACACCATGACCGCAGCAACTTTTATAAAGGAAAATGTGCCCCTTTCACACAATCATCCTGAGCCTTAGGTACGGGACTTGTAGATGCTTCAGTTGTATTCAGCCCTAGGGAATCTGATACCCTCGCTGGGCACCACATGGTCACTTGTCCTCTGCCTTTTGATCTGTGATGGCTTTTCTGTAATGGTCTCCATCTGTTGCTAGGAGGTGTTTCTTAAAAGACAGTGAGGCGGGTACTTCTGTGGTTATAAGGATAAACGCTTAGAATGCGGTTAGGCATTACGCTAGTTTAAGAAGTCCATTTTCTTATCTGCTGAGCCATCTTCCAGCCCCCTTTAACTGCGCTTTTGTTTAGTTCCTTGTGAAGTGGACTATGGAAGTTTCCAACTATCACTACAGAGCTGTCTAGTTCTTGTAAGTCTGTGGGCAGTTTGCTTCATACATTCTGAGACTCTGTAGTTTGGTTTACCTCTGTTTATAGTGGTTATATCTTTATTTTTAATGTCTGACATACTTTGCTAGGGCAGAGTAAGTTCAAATAAACAAAGAAAGTGGCTTGTAGAAAGGATGCTACAGACAATGAGATGCCTCATTGTCTGCTCTTCTGGGTTCAGTCCTCAGCACCTGCTGGGCTGCTCACAAGAGTCCGTGTAACTCCAAGTCCAGGGGATCAGATGCCCTCCTCTGGCCTCCACCAGTACTGCACACATATAGTGCACAGACATGCATGCAGGCACAACACCCATATGTGTAAAATAAAAATATTAGTTAAAAAAGAAAGGATGTAAGACTTCTAATGCTGGTAACATATGAGAATATTCCACTTGGAGATTATGAGCAAAGAGTACTAAAGCTCAGTGGTGGCTGGCGAGGTGGCTCAGGAGGTAAGAGCAGGCTCAGCAAGCTGCCGAGTCTGACAACTTGAGTTTGATCCCCAACACCTGCACGGTGGAAGAACTAACCCCCTAAAGCTAGGCTGTGGCCTCCACATTCATGCCATGGCATTCGTGGACCGCAAGTGTCTTCCATTGGAGTAGGAGAGACAGCTCAGCAGTTAAGAGCACCTAATGCTTTTGCAGAGGACCCAAGTTCAGTTCCCAGCATCCACCTGGCTGCTCACAGCTGTCAGTAACTCCAGCTCCAGGGACCCTGATGCCCTATCTGAACTCTGCAGGCACCTGACCCCACACAGGCAGACACACTTAGTTAAAAATAGTACACATAGTTACGATGAATGGGCCTGGAAAGATGCTCAGTGGTTAAGCGCACTGGCTTCTCTTTCAGAGGTCAGAATTGAGTCTCAGCGCCCACGTGGCAGCCCACAAACTATTGTAGCTCCAGTCCCAGGGGATCCAAACCCTCTTCTGGCCTCTGCGGGAACCAGCATGCATGTGGTAAAAACGTGGAGGCAAACACTTGTGTGCATAAAATGGGAAGTTAAAACATCTTCAAAAAGGATTTACAAGGTTTGTGGCATACGACAAATTCTAGTATGTTGGAGGTTGAGGCAGGAAGATTGAGAGTTCAAGGTTAGGTTAGGCCTTTCCCTCTCTCCTTTCTTTCTTCCCTCCTTCCCTTTTTATTTCTTTCTCTCTGGTCTCAATTTGTTTTATTGAGACAAGGACTATTTTTGTTTGCTTAGTTGTGTGTGTGTGTTTGTATATGTGGGCAGCAGAAGACAAATTGTCAGGACTGAATTCAGATCGCCAGGCTTGTGGTAGCAAATTCCTTTACCTGCTGTTCCGTCTCATTGGCTGTATTTTATAGTTGCTTGTGTGAGTTTTCCTCAGAAGCCAGAAGGGGAATTGGATCCCTTGGAGCTGCAGTTACAGGCATTTGTGAGACACCTGATATATGGGCTGGGAACTGAACTTGGCTTCTCTGGAAGTGCTTTTAGCCCTGAGCATAGGATCTGGCTATGCAGTCCTGCCTGGCTGTCTGTCTGCTCACCAGGTAGCCCCAGCTGACATTCAACTTAGAGCAGCCTTTCTGCCTCAGCCTCTCAAGTGCTGGGATTTATAGACATGTGTCACCACAAGCAGCTCTTCAGGTACTTCAGTCATGGCGTTGTCTTCAGTTTCCTGAGTCTCCAATGAGAAAGCGGCTGTGGTCTTGTAGAGGTCCCTTGCATGTGATAACTTGCTTTGCCTCCTCAAGGTCCTTTGGGGTGATAATTTCTTTAAACACCCAGTTATGTTATGTGAATGTGTTTTTGTTTTGATCCCAGATGTGGGATATGGGGCTGCTTCAGATTGTCCACAGCAGCTGACTCTAATGTGTCTCGTATTCTGGCAGGGCTGTGATTTGTGTCAGCTGCAGATAGTTTAATTCTGGAAATTCTAGAGAGGGTATGAATGCCAGAGCTTGGAGAGGGGCTGGGGGGAGGTTGCTTTCCCGTGTTTCTCCTGGTTGCTGTTGTCTGCAGTTTGACGAGAAGTTGGAGATAACCTGACTATGAAGATTTGGACTTGTCCCAAGGAATCGGACCACCCTAATGAGCAGTAAGTAGTCTAAAGAGACCTACATCTTCTTTCCTCTCTAACCTTCTTTCTCTCCTACCTAGTGTTGGGGGGTTGGGAGGGATCAGGGTGGATAAGAATTGGAAGGGAGGTAGAGGTATAAGAACTCAATAAAGTGGTGTAAAACAAATATGCGCCAGGTGGTGGTCACACCTTTAATCCCAGCACTCGGGAGGCAGAGGCAGGCAGATCTCTGTGAGTTTAAGGCCAGCCTGGCCTACAGAGTGAGTTCCAAGAAAGCAGAGAAACCTGGTCTCAGAAAACAAAACAAAACAAAACAAAACAAAAAGCCAAGAATCTTTGGATTTTCATACTTTGGTTCTAGTATGTCATGGTGAGGACCTCCTGAGTTCAATCCTACTTGGAGTCTGGTGAGCTGTTGACTTGATTTGTGGATTCATGGTTTAATTTTTCTTTTGTCATTGTTGCTTTTAAGAACGGTTCTCTCTACATAGCCCTGGCTGTTCTGGAACTTGCTATGCAGACAGGTTGAACTCAGACTCACAGAGATCTTCCTGCCTCTACCTCCTGAGAACTGAGGTCAAAGACCCAGCGGGTTCACACTCTCAGTTTAGATTGGGAACCTATTAGTCATTCTTCAAATATTCCTTCTCTCCCCTTTGCCTCTCTGGTTCTGGGGCTTCCATAATGCTGTATCAGAGTGCTTGTTCATGTCCCACATGGGTCCTGTAAGCTCTGTTTATTTTTTATTTCTATTTTTTGTTTGTTTTTTTTGAGATAGGGTTTCTTTGTGTTGCCCTGGCTGTCCTGGAACTCCGTAGACCAGGCTGGCTTCAAATTCACAGAGATCCACCCACCTGCCTCTGCTTCCTAAGTACTGGGATTAAAGGTGGGCACCACCACTGCCTCCTAGCTTACCTTTTGTTTTTAGTTGTTTGTTGCTGATTGGTGGTAGTGCACTGTCTGCCTTTAATCCCAGCACTCAGGAGGTCGAAGCAGGTGGGTCTCTGAGTTAAAGGCCAGCCTGGTCTACAGAGTGATTTCCAGGACAGCCAGGGTTATACAAAGAAACTGTCTCAAAACACCAGAAAAAAATAGTTCATTAATTTTTACCTGTATGTACATATATGCGTGTGTGCTGTAGGTGCATGTGGAGATCAGAGGCAGCTCTGAAATCAGTTCCCCTTGTCCACTTCTGTGTGTGTGTCAGGGACCAAACTCCAGCCTCCAGTCTTGCATGGGAAGCTCCCTTACCTGTGAACCATTTCACTGGCCCCTATTTCTATAACTGTTTATGGTGGAAGGGCTATATGCCATCAGAGCTAGAGGCCTCTCTCCCCTTCCTTTCTCTCTCTCCTCCCCTTTTCTCCCCCCCCTTCCTCTCCCCCCCCCCATCTCTTCCCTTCATCTCCCTTCCCTCCCTTCTGTTGAGGCAGGTACCCCAGGCTGGTCTCTATGTCCCTGGATGGGTTTATGTGATGCTGGGGATCAAACCCAAGGCTCGATGCTAAGTGAGCGCTCTTCCAACTGAGCTGCATCCCAGCAACCCCGCCAACCTCTCTTAGCTGGCCATTTCTTGATAAAATGAACCATGTGTTGGTAGAGAATCTGAGACAGGCATGAGGCATTGCTGGCAGCTCTCCCTGGTTTCTCGGCTGAGTGAGGTCCTCATGAGCAACAAAGCAATGCCTTGTTAGGCTGTTTGGGGTATGTGCGTGTGATCTCTTGCAGTCACACCCCAAGCAAAGGCAGTTCTCCCACATGGCCTTTGGTGGCAAGGATATTTAGGATCTCTGAAGTCATTGGCCTTAGTGTTGTCAACAAAGAGAGTCAGTTTGCCTCTGTTTACATCGAGGAAGCTGAGGCTGGCCTGTTGGTTGGCTGTGGATGGGAGGGAATGCAGCCCTTTCCTAAGGCCTGCTGGGATGCTTTATTGCTGAAAGTCTTTGCTGCATAAACCCAAGTCTTGGCTTTGGGCCTGCAGGCAGCCCGTAGCCATGTATTGACAGTGTTCCCGAAGAAGGGGCCCAGAAGGGATGTCTTTGAGCTCATTAGGAAGGTGGCTCCAGCCAAGCCAAACCGCAGCACAGAGCCTGGCACTGAGACACACTGTACCTGCAGAGTAATGAGAGCTTGGTATTTTCTCCAGCTCCAGGAACCCAGAGGCAGCCCATTCATGCTGCAGGCGATTAATGATCTCGAGTACTGAGCCGGGCCCTGGGCTGAGTTACAGATTCAGGAAAGGGACTGCTGCCTTTAGGGGACCCTGGTTAGCATCACCTAGTCTTCCCGCTTCTGACAATAGTCTCTGTGGCTTGGACCTAGGACGGACGATGGTGGCATAGGCAGAGACAAGTGAATCTCTGAGTTCAAGGCCAGCCTGGTCTACAGAGGGAGGTCTAGGACAGCCAGAGCCACACAGAGAAACCCTGTCTTGAAAACCACCACCAACAAAGAAACCAACCAAAACCAAAACCCAAACCAAACCCACACACATAGCTTTTCTCTTCCAGAAAAGCAGCTGCCTGAGCTATAGGGAGGGGGAGGGTGGAACCTCCTGTAGCTCTGGGTGTGTCCCTTAGGTCATGCCTCTGGGTTGCTCAGGGCTGCACCCTCCCTTCATGGTCTCTCAGCATCTTCAAGATCCAGCAGTCTCTCTCTGGGTTTCTTTCTTGCTATAAGATCTATCTATCTATCTATCTATCTATCTATCTATCTATCTATCTATCTATCTATCTATCTATCTATCTATCTATCTTTGTTTTTTTCCAGGCAGGGTTTCTCTGCGTAGCCTCGGCTGTCCTGGACTCACTTTGTAGACAAGGCTGGCCTCAAACTCACAGATATCCACATGCCTCTGCTTATCTGAGTTCTAGGATTGTAGACATGTGCCACTGCACCTGGCTAACATATATTTTTAATCACACACACCACACACCCACACACACCCTCACAAGCACGTGCACATGTAGGTATGTGAACATGAGCACAGGTGCTCACAGAGTCTGGAAGAGGGCATGGATACCCTGGAGCTGGCATCGTACAGGAGCCACCTGGCCTGGGCGCTGGGAACCGAGCTTGGGTCTTCTGCAGGAGGAGGACATGCTCCTAACTGCTGAGCCAGCAGGTAGGTTTCTATGAAGTATGAAGGAGTAGTTCTCTTTCCTGTGTCCTGAGCTCCCCCACACAGGGGCAGGAACCAGGATTGGCCTTATGGTTCGTGTGTTCTCTTTTTCTGAAAATTCAATTTCTGTTGAAGGGAGGTCTCTGAAAGGTCCTTTGCCTCAGGCTGCAGGAGGCTGCTAGGTCTGCAGAGATGTCCTTGTTGCATTTATACCTCGGCTTCCTTCCTTGGCCATAGTCTTTGAGCCCTCTGGCTTTGGCATAAAAAAGGAAAAGTGGGCAGGGCTGTCATAAGGAGAGTTGTTATGGCCACACTGGTGAATAAAGCCATCAGGGCGGGGTTCAGTATGGAATGTACCTCGCTCCTTGCTCTGCTGCCTATCCTGGCTCCCGGTACCTCCTGCTGTGTCACTCGGTCCTCTTCTCCATCATTCGTGACAGGATGATACTTGTATGCACGGTGCCTTCCATGGGGAAGCTTAAATTTGTCAGAAAACAGTTATTTCTAGGGAGAGACTATCTGTGATATGATAAGCAGGATTAATGAAGGTGACGGACATTGATGCATTAAAATGAAAGAAAATGATTAAGTCTGGAAATTACATTCCTGAGAGCCTCTGGACGCAAGTATTTGGACCCAGGGGGATGTTGTGAGGGCAGAATGGGAGGCCAGTGCTGGCCGTACAAAGACAGAGCAAACTTTGCCCAGAGCCTCACGGGGCCGTGACCTGGGGGATGGCTCTAAGACAACCTTCTGCCCTCAGGAGAGTGGGCACGAAATCAGCTTTGGAAGAGAACACTGCTTGATTCTTCAGTGTGGTGCGTAAAACAAGAAAGCCATTCAATAATGCCCGCTAAAGCTCACCAGGGAGGGAAGGATCCGAGGCTTCAAAAGGGGTGGGGTGGGGCCGAGGCTTGAGGTACTTCAGAAAGTCTCCAGAAAAGGGAGAAGAGGGAGGGGACAGAGGGTAGTTCCTAAGTGCCTTTGGGAAAAGATGTCAGCCAGGGCTGGTCACGTGTACTTGATGTGTATGTGTGGCCCAGAAGTGACATTTGTGGCTGATGGTCTGCCCTGGGCCCTAGCAGGCCTCACTCTCTACCCTTTCTCTCTTCTGACTCAGTGAGGGGCGCTTTTGATGATTGGTCCTTGAATCATGGCCGCAATCACTTGGTGGCCTCCTCCAACTTATTTTTTTTTTAATTACAAGGTCTATTGCATTGTTAAATTATTAACTCTGTCAATTACTTCTTGCGGTGTTTCCTTACCTTGATGGAACTGAAAACAGCAAGGCCATGTTGGCTCATTTGGGATTCAACCCACTGTAGCTTAAGTCAAGCTGAGTCAGAGGAGCTGATGTCCCAGTTGAGGGAGCTGTTGGGACTGCAGAGGGTCTGCTCTGGGGTGATGGGGCTGGCTAGGGCCTTGCCGTGGTGGTGGGAGGGGCCCACAAGGCACAGGCTGCAGCTTCCGCATCCACCACGCAAGTGTTCTTCAAACAGGAAGTGGCATGTGTGCCTCTGGCTTCTCTGCCAGGGCCTAGACCCTCTTTTCTTCAGCCTTGCCTGATCTTGGCCATTTCCTAGGCCTGGTTCAGAACCTCTTTCTCCTCGCCTTTCTCAGCTCAAACTCCCTTCTCCCTTCTCTGGTGCTCATGATTAAGAACTAGGCAGCAACAAAGAGCCCTTACTGTGTTCTGGTTAGCGGTTAATGGCCACAAATGCAGGCCCTGCTTGTCATACTAAATTTTCCCAGCAGAGGGAAGTGTGACTACACCATCGAGCAAACTTTCTCTTACTTTTTTAGGAAGAGAGGAGCTCTAGCATTTCTGCCAGCTCCTAGAATGATGCTTTCTCTGGCTTTCACTGTGAACTGAAGTATACAACAGACAGGTGTACAGAGGAAACCCCCAAGTCCATTCTTACTTTCCCCAAACCTGGGAGAAGTCTGGGATGCATCAATTTGTTAATCTCCCTGAGTTTAGGTACTGGTGCCCACGGCTTTACTCATGGTGAAGGATGACCATGAACTTGGGAAGTGTGTTGGCCTCAGCTGCTGATGCTGACTGACTTTCATGAAGGGAACAGCTGCTTCCTTAGAGACACACAGGGAACCACCTGGTCAGAATCAGAGACTGAAGGATGTGTGGGTCCCCACGTGACCTTGAGGATTGGCTCTGCGGTTGAGGGGCAGACATTTGAGGTGGCTGAGCCAGCAGGCAAGCCTGAGATGGCTAGAGTTGGTGTGGCCTGAGCCCATGGGATGATCCTGTTCTTCTCTCCTGGAGCTTGGCTGCCCAGGGCTCACCTTGGAGATGAGGAGAATGAGTATTGGTGGACTGTGGCGGTGGTGGGCCACTCTGAGCACTCTCCCCCATGGGGAGGAGGCAGGGCTGAGCCTGACTGCCCTGCTCCAGCCCAGGTCCAGCTGTGGGTTTGTGGTATGACGAGCACCACAGAAATGTGCGACAACACTGGGACCTGCTCAGGACTCTGATGGCTGACGGATTTCTCCACGGGGAGAGGTTTCGGTATCCGGTCCTCAGCAAAGATAATCTTGGCAAAGATAATGGCTGCAGGAGGCAGGGAGAGATAGTCTTTTCTTCAGTGGCATAGCTGCTGTAAGTTGCCCATGCTCCTCTCCTGTAAGTAACCCCTCACTTATGTTCTTGTAATAACGCTCATTAAACTCATTGGTCTCTCTCTCTCTCTCTCTCTCTCTCTCTCTCACACACACACACACACACACACACACACAGACACACAGAGCTGGGTGCCTGCAGACCAAATTCTGTGATGCATTCAGAGGTTCAGAATCCAGGCCATCCTAGCTCCTGTCTTGATAAGCTGAAGCACGGCTGAAGCATGATCGTGATAAGGAATAGTCCTTCATGGTGGGGAAGGCACATTGGCAGGAGTGTGAGGCAGCTGGTCTCATTGCTTCTACAGACAGAAAGCAGGGACAGACAGTTCACAGCGGGGCCAGACTGTACGTAAAACCTCAAGGTCTATGCCCAGTGGCCCAGTCGTTCCGGCAATACTGCACAGCCGGTAGAGAGCATGTCACAATTCAGGCCACAAGTCACATGCTCACTAGCCCTGACTCTTCCCTGCAGCTTCTCCGATCCCTCTGCTGCCTCTGGGCCTGCCGCCGTCTGTCTTGGATTTGTGACTCTGAGATAACCAGGTGCCGAGAGCTGCAGGCTGTGAACTGGCAATGCCCATCGGATTAGTTACTTTTCTCACACCTGTGACAAAGTACTGGCAGAGGTGACTGAAGGGAGGAGAGGTTTATCTCGGCACATAGTTTGAGAAGTGACCATGGCTGAGGGAGGCATGGTGGGGTTTATGGTGGAATGAGGCGGGCACGGTGGAGTTGGCATATTGGCAGGAACACGTGGCAAAGTTCCACAGCTTGGTAGATTAGGAAACAGCTCAGACCGGAAGCTGAAATAGATACGTCCTTCAAAGCTCAACCCTAGCAACCCACTTCTCCCAGCTAGGCCACAGTCTCAAGAGTTCCGCAGCCTTCCAAAACAGTGCCATCCGCTAGGGACCAAGCTAAACATGTGAGCCTGGGAGGGCCCTTCACATCAACTGGAACACACCCATGTCTTAGGTCTCTGGCTGCCCAGGCCTGAGCTTCTCCTCTAGTCCAGCTGCCATTGTGCTGAGTTCAGAGCTCAGGGAAGCTGGCCAGAGGAAACACACACACACACACACACACACACACACACACACACGGCCTCGGGAGTATATGTGAACTGCACAGGAGGTGGCGCCCCTCCCCTTCCAAGTCTCTTGCAGAGATTTGCCTTTTCAATGCCTGAAAATGAACAGGAGAAAAGATCCCCCAGTTTCTGAGCAGGGGCATCAATAGGAGCAGTCATGTCTCTGATACAAATATTAATGTGGCTATTAATACCAACAAAATACTTCTTGAACACTTCACTTTGGACAAGGTTCCTGCAAGGACCCCATGACTATCTGAGGTTGATCTCTGGAATCCATACAGTGGAAGGAGAAAACCAGTTCCTCCAAGTTCTCTGACCAGCACGAGAGTGTTGGGGTAGGCACGAGAAATAAATAATAGATGATGCAAGAAAGGTGAGAAAGAGAACCCTGTGGAGGAAGTAGCACGTGTGATGTAATGTGCATATCAGATATTGTAGCGCTCTCTCTGCCTGTGGCACCTGTCGTGTAAGGTGAGCTAAGCCATGGAGAGGCTGGTTCAATGGAGGAAGGTCTGTCAGGGATGGAGCTCTAGAGCCAGCGCCTTGGGGGACGAGCTCTGCAGAGGCTGGTTGGCAAGCGGGAGACAAGTTCCTCGTGTCAGTGGCTGCCACCCACCTAATCTGGAAGGTCACGGAGCTTTGCCGTCTTCCATGCTGCACTGTCCCGTCCCCAGCTCCAGCTAAATGTTGGCAGGGGGAAGCGTGGCATTGTACCTTAAGCCAGAGAGAGCCATTCCGCTAGGCTTTGGCCTGATAGAATTTATTCCTTGGAATCCTGTGATGGGGGAAACTGAGGCAGAAAGTGCAGAGATTTGCTCAGATTCTCACATTTGTGGCGTTGCTGGCTCTCTGCTCTGCCCCGTCATCATCTCTAAGACGAAGAGTTTGGATGCTGAAAAAAGTCTCCATAGGAACACAGTCCAGCAAGATCGGAAGGAAAAGGGCATTTTGAAACAAACAAACAAACAAGCAACCAGCTTAAATCAGGCAAGGTGGTTGGGACACACCTGTCATCCTGGTACTCAGGCGTGTGAGGCAGAGGGACTGCTCTGAGTCTGAGGACAACAGTTTTGGCTACACAGTGAGTTACAGGCCTGTCCAAAAGATAGAAAAGATTTAAAGTGCGCTGCATTTATTTTTTGACCTGTTAAGACACGAATGACAGATTAACTCAAGCAGTACACAATGGCAAATATTGACAATGAATTTGCCACCATTCTGCTGTCCCCTGGTCCTCTGCCCTGCTGTCACTGCTGATGCTGGGATGATATATCTACCCATATTTAATCAGATATGCCTGTAAAACAGGTTAGAATTTTCTACATTTTTTACTGCGTGTGTGTGAATGTGGGCTCACACATATCACAGCTTGCGTGTGGGGTTCAGAGAACAGCTCGTGGGAGATATCTTTTTTCCCTTTACATGTGGGTCCCAGGCTTGAACTTGGATCATCAGGCTCAGCAATAAGTGTCCTTATCCACCAAAGCCATCTCGCTAATCCAAAGTGGGTTGAAAAGAAACTTTTTACCTATTTTATCTGAGCATACCAAAGCTGCTAGCCTAGTGAGGACCTCAGAAGGACACTTGGGCAACTTGATTCTGTTGTGGAGTTGGGGGAGGCCTAGAGAAGTGAGGCACAGTGGGCTGGATGGGATGAGAAGGGGGGAGCATAGCACAGGGAGGGGCAGAGAGGACATGAGGTTGGCTCGGTTGCCCATGTGGTCCATTCAGAGCAGGGGCCATCCTGGAGAGGAGAAGGTGCCCTCAGAGGAGAAGGTGACCTCAGACACCTCCAGCCCCAGACACTGTGGAAAAAGCCAACTGTGAGCCAGAAGGAAATGCAAGGCAGTATTTTATACTGCTGCTTCTCTGAAGAGGACACAGAAGTACTTATAAGAAGGTTAAATCTGAAGGATACCAGCTTAAAAAAAGATTAAATTTATTATTGCTTGTGTGTATACGTGCTCTCTCTGTGTGTGTGCAAAGACCAGAAGAGGGCATCGGATCCCCTGGGGCTGGAGTTACAGGTGGTTCTGCGGGCTGGACTCAGGTCCTCTGTGAAAGCAGCAAGTGCTCTTAACTGCTGAGCTTTCTCTCCAGTTCCCATCTCTGAAGGTTGTTCTTTGTTGGGTCAAGGTATAGTATCAAAAATCCCATGTGCCAGGCAGTGGAGGCACACGCCTGTAATCCCAGCACTCGGGAGGCAGAGGCAGGTGGATTGCTGTGAGTTCAAGGCCAGCCTGGGTCAACAAAATAAGTTCCAGGACAGCCAAAGCTACACAGAGAAAGCTTGTCTTGAAAACAAACAAAATTTTTTTCCATTTGTGGTCCCTAACTCACCAACCTGGCTCTCAGCCACCCCTGGAAACATCCTCCAATACTTGGAGTGTATGTGTGTCGGGGAGCAGGGGGTGGGAATGGAAGGTGCTCTAGGAGGAGTTAAGCAGAGAAAAGAACCAAAAACTCTCACTGCCTTTAAAACATGAAAAGTGAAAAAATATTTAGCATTTTTTTTTGCTTTGTGTTTAATACCGTGTTTTGGTTTAATTCTTCTCCCCAAATACTCCCCAGGGCCTCTGACTGCTTCTGCAGCCTGCTATTTGAAATTGCCTCATTGTTTCCCAGCTCCAGGGATAGCTTGAAGTATGAGTTAGAACTCAAAGCGAGTCACCTTCTCTCTCCTCCTTGTTGCGGTGTCCAGTGATGCCCATTTAATGGGCCGAAAATGAGGTCCCCAGCGTCTGTGTCAGGGCCTTGAGACTCTTATCTCCTCATGCAACTCTCACTCAGAATTAATGCCCCGCTGGTGAGGGGGAGGAATGAAGTCGTCAGGGGCGCTAACCGATTTCTTCCTCATCACCTAACGGCATTCATTGCACGCATGTGCTCAGAATAATGTCTACTCTACAAGCCAAATGGGGAAAGGCTCTAATGTATTTCCCTGCGATTGGCCTGCCACAATTGTAAATTACCTTGCTTAATGGACTTGGGGATTCTGTTATCTATTTGGAAACTTCTGAGCTCCCAGAGAAGCAAATCAAGTGTCTCAGTTCCCAAGGAAAAGTGGGGAGGGGGTGGGGGGGGCTTCGAAGATTTACCTCTTCGGTGACAGCATTATTGATGTCTGTTGTGTTTGGCAAACACTTTCCCGTGGACTAAGTGTACATGAGGAGGCCATGGTTGCCTTTTTTGTTTTTTTCTCTCAATAAGTCACCCTGAAATAATGACTACCAAGGCTCATAAATCCCCTCTGGAAATGAGCATTATAGGAAGGAATTTGGTACTTTTCTTCCCCTCAGGTTGGTCCCATCTGTGCTGAGGTGGGGGTTTCGAGTCTCACCCTGCCTTATAACCTTTAAGTATTTAATAAGGGTAATAACAACATAATAGATTGAGTGCACCTTTAATCCCAGCACTCAGGAAAGCAGAGGCAGGTAGATCTCTGTGAGTTCAAGGCCGACCTGTTGACATAGCGAGTTCTAGGTCAGCCAAAGGACCTGTATCAAAATGGCAGCAGCAGCAGGCCTCAGTTTACAGAGGGGCTTCTGAGATATCATCTCATCTGACATAAAGAAACGGAGGCCCACAGATGTCACCTCCTCCTGAGCAGCCTCCAGACCTGCGTCTGCTTTTCCTATTCCCTGCTTCTGTGATGATTGATTCTACGTGTTAGCCTGACTAGGCCACAGGATGTCCAGCCATTTAACGAGACATTATTCCGAATGATTGTGTGGGGATATTTCTGGAGGAGATTAACACTTAAATCGACGCTCAGGATTATGAAATTGACAACTCCTAAATCTGCAGAGCTCAGAGCTCCCAATTTGAGTCCAAGGGCTTGAGGAAGAGCCGATATCCCCGGGACACAGGACACCAAGATTCTTACTGGGAGAGGTCAGCTTTTTATTCTGTCAAGCCTTCAACCCTTCTCCCCCTCCCCCATATTAAAGAGTCAGCTCATTCTAATAGATCTCACTGGTAGGCTGGTAAGATTGCTCAGGGTAAAGCAATTGCCATCAACCAGACAATCTGAGTTTGATTTTGGGGGTCACAGAGTGGAAGGAGAGAATTGTTTTCTGCAAGTTGTCCCCTGATGTCCATGTGTGCCATGACACCTGGGTAACCCTCATTCCCACCACCCTTCTATCTTACACAGACACACAGACACACTGATACACAGACACACAGACACAGAGACAAACCTCTCACTGGTCCTTGTGGTAAGGTACAGGTCTAAGCTTGGGAAGAAGGGAACACTAAAATTGGCTGAGAAATTTACTAACTAACTAACAAATACAGAGCTGAGGATTGAGCCCAGGCCCACATACAAATGCTCTACCACTGAGCTACAACCCCCGTCAAGTGTTTCTGTTTTGTTTTATTATTTTTAAAGATTTTTAAAAATTATTTTATATGTATTGGTGTTTTACCTGTACTTCATGTGCATGAAGTGCCCGTGGAAGCCAGGAGAGGGCTTCAGATCCCCTGGAACTGGAGTTATGGTGGTTGTGAGCCACCACGTGGGTGCTGGGAATTGAACCCGGCTCCTCTGGAAAAATTAGTCAGTGCTCTTAACCTCTGAACCGACTTTCCAGTCTGCAATAATTACTCTTTAACAGCTGAGTCATCTCTTTAGCTTCAACTGTTTATTCATTTACATATATATATATATATATATATATATATATATATATACTTTTTTTTTTCTGAGATAGGGTTTCTCTGTGTAGCCCTGGCTGTTCTAGAACTTGCTCTGTAGATCAGGCTGGTCTCAGGCTCACAGAGCTCCATCTTCCTCTGCCCCTGAGTGCTGGGATAAAAGGCCTGTACCACCACCCAGCATGTAACATCTTTTTCAACTTTATTTTTATTTGATGCTGTTCTGCCTGCAGACACGGTTGTTCACTGTGTTCATGAGGTTCCTGTGGGGGCCGGAAGA
>CM053757.1:39541082-39577843 GCA_028658305.1 Pachyuromys duprasi
TCGGCCACACTGAGCTTCCTAACCCTCACTTGTGAACCCCTGTCCTCTGTCTGATCCAAGAGACCTGACTCTGCTTCTCTGTCTGGAAGAGCTTCTAAGAGGTCATTAAACAGCGAGGGCAGGTCTAGGGAGGTCTCAGGAGGAGCCAGCATCCAGGGTCAGGCCTGTGGCCCTGTACACAGGTTCCCCACCAGTGACTGAGCCATCAAGAAGTGGGCACATCTCAGTCCTGGGGGTCCGAGTCCTGACTGTTCTGATTTTCACTGTGTTTCTACACTGTGGCCACAGTTACCTCTTCCTCCTCCTCTTTCTCCTGTTCTTCTTTCTCTTCCTCCTCCTCCTCTTCTTCATGCAGGAACTCGTGTAGCTCAGGCTGACCTGGAACTCCCTGTGTTGTTGAAGCTGACCTTATATTCCTGATCCCACTGTCTCTACCTCCCAAATGCTTTGCCACCACCCTAAGTTAACTTGGTACTAGGGATTGAACCCAGGGCCTCCCGAATGCTGGGCAGGCACTTTACCAACCGAACCACACCTATAGCCTCAACCGTAGCTTTCTGTTGCGAATGCAGCTCTACATAGTGGCATGCCTTGCCTGCCTAGAAAAAACCCTCTCTTTCCTTTCATGGATCCCTTCTGTCCATCCTTAAGTCTAACTTCATTTCTGCAGATGGGACTTCCAGGCTCTCCTGGGAGGAGGCTAGGATCTCATCATGCACCACAACACTCCATTTCGCACATGGATCTCTGGTTCTGAAAATCACTAAAGCTCCATGGGAGTGATATGGGTTGAATGTCCTACACCTTTATAAGCTACTCGGAGATTGCTGTTCTGTGTCACCACCACCTATTAGGGGACTTTGAATAAATCGGGTGTGCAGTGAATGAGGCAAGGAAGAAAATCTAACAGAGTACACACTTCTCTAGAGCCAGAAACGCACATCTCTCTGTGACTTTTTTTTTTTAAACTTCTATACACATCTGGCAACTGGAGCCAGCTGAGACTGGGATATTTGGTCTTTTTCCAGGTGGGAGTATGAAGGCAGCGAGATGGTAGATATGCCAGCAGCCCAAGTGGTCTGAGGGCACAGGAAGATAGTCCCAGGTCACTATGGCAGGTTATGGAGGGGTGAAGCCTCCCCAGATAAAGGCAATGTGGTCCTGTTGGGTTCCAGGACAGATGCTTCAGGCTCTAACAGATGTCGGGAGATACACACAGGGAAGGAGCAGGTGTTTGCTGGGTTTTCGTAGCCTTTCTGAGCCTTTCTGAAGGAGTCCAGGCTTTGTGTTAAGGTAACAACTAGGTAATTGAGGCCCACCCAGAGTGTTAGAACATTGGCTCCCAGGGGACAGGAAGAAAGTTACCTCCAGGCAGGGGTGTGTCTACCTGGGGCCCCTGAGAGCTGCATAGACTTTCCAGCTTGGATGTCTGTGTGTGGGAGGACATGTGAAAAGGGGGGTCAGAAAGGTTGGGTGAGAAGGCGGGAAAAGGAGATGAGGGTGGGATAGGAGGAAGGAGAGCAGACAGGGAGAAGGAAGAGATTCGAAGATGGAAGACAGACACAGGCCTTTCCTAGAAGCTCCCTTGAGACACAGGGCTCAGCCTGGCAGCCACGGGCAGGGAGCCCTTTGGCTTGAGCTCTGCATTGACAATTGCCTCTTTGAGTGTAGGCTTTGGGACTGCTTCCAAGGGGGGGATTTTAATGTTAAAAGCAGCAATTTGTTAAGTGCAAGCATTTGAAACATGGGTGGGATTGATAGTCCCATCTGTGGTGTGTCTTTTCTCTTAAAGGCGTCCCAAGGTGGCAGTGGCCCAGGCCTCTCGGCCAAAAGGTCCCACTGAGAGGGCCTTTGTGCTGGCTGGTTTTCTGTCAACTGAGCACAAACTACCTGGGATGAAGGAACCTTAATTGAGGAATTGTCTCCATCAGATTGGCCTGTGAGCATGGCTATGGGGTACTTTCTCGATGAATGAGTAATGTGGGAAGGCCCAACCCATTGTGCCACCACTAGGCATATAGTCCTGGGCTGTGCTAAGAAAGCAGACTGAGCAAGCCTGGGGGAAAGAAGCGAGGAGGCAGCATCCATCCGTGGCCTCTGCTTCAGTTCCTGCCTCCACGTTCCTGCCCTGAGTTTCAGTCTTGGCTTTCTTTGGTGATAGGCTGTAATGTATAAGCTAAATGGAGTCATTTTTCTCTTCGAGTTGCTTTTGGTCATGGTGTTGATGACAACCATAGCAAGGCAAACTATGCCGGCCTTCCTCAGGTATACACACAGCCTCTCTCAAGCCCTGAGCTGTTTCTAGCTTCTCTAGTCCCAGTCCCTACACACCTGCATTCTCTGATTGTCACCTCGCTGGCACTGGGCAGGTCCTCTAGCGCCTCAGGCCTCCCTTGCAGGAAGCACTTCTGTGACACTGTTTAGGAATGAATGACCAGAAAAATTCTGTACTTGTTCAGTATAGCTGCACTTATTATTCCCCCCCCCCCCCCGAGAAATTTCTGTCTTCTGTTGGTTGAATCTCTAGATGCAAAACCAATGAGTTGAGAGGGCTGACTGTCTACTGATTCATGAGGAGGGCGTTCCACCACAGATGTCCCACGGATTGCCTTTTGTCCCACAGCCCTGCAATATCCCACTGTTTTAATCTGTGTGTATGCAACCATGTCTCTGTTTTGGGTTATTTGAGTTCTTCCAGGTGCTTTTCCTACTTAGGAATAACGTTGCAGAAACTATCTGTGCACATCAATATTTATGCATGTGCCCTCTCTGTCTCTCCCCCCCCCCCTTTTATAACACTGCGCTCATGCGTGTGTGTGCACACGGAAGCTAGAGGTCAATGAGGCCACCTTCTTCAGTTACTCTGAAGCTAGCTGACAAGTTAGTCTGGCTGCCCACCCAGCCTGGGAGCCTTCTGTCCCCACCTCCCCGAGGGCTTGGATTATAGGTTTGTGCCGTACACTTGGCTTTAGAAATATGTGTTCTGGGTCACCCAAAGCTAGAGGCAGACACCTGTGTGCTGGAGACAGTTCCCTCCCATCCAGTGGAGGTGCTAAACATGTAACCTGCTGCTCTCATCCAAATCCTCTCACAGCCCCGTAAGGTGACACCATTCCTGTCCATGGTTGATACAAAGGGAAACAGAGGCACATACCGAGGCTGATTAATTGCTTAAGACTTTGGAGTCTATAGATGTCAATGCTGGAGCTTTAAAAAAAAAAAACAAGTAAATAATCTACTACAGTGTGAGAAGATCTTGGCTTTGTGACAAGCATGAACAAGACCTCTGGGGTGGTCTGACTCTCAGTGTCCACCTTGTGTGTGTGGGGGCTTCTGTTCCCGGGGTTCACTCTTCTTGGGCATCATACACCCCATCTTTCTAGTGGGTGTTCTGCATTCAGGATTGTTGTGCCTGACACTTCCTCTGTGAGTGTTTAGCTCAAGGCTCCTGTCCACCTCCACCTGCTACATCTGAAGTGGTGAGAAGAGAAACTAAAAAATGTCACTGGAACAAATGGTACATCCTCTGGTGGAGGGACTTGCTGTGACTCACCGTTGGGCTTGTAGCCACTGGAATGTTTCTCCTGGCAAGAGACTGCTGCAGCCTGTTGAGCATTTTGAGCTGCAGGCCTTGCCTGAGTAGGCCCAGAAAAGAGCATGTGCCATGCGGACTGTTATGGAAGGTTCTTGTCTTGGTTAGGTTTCTATTATGTAATGAAACACCATGGCCAAAACAACTTGGGGAGGAAAGGGTTTATTTGGTTTACACTTTCCCATCACTCTTCATCATCCAGGCAGGAATTCAAACGGGCCGGGAACCTGGTGGCAGGAGCTCATACAGAGGCCATGGAGGGGTGCTGCTCACTGGCTTGCTCCTCATGGCTTGCTCAGCCTGCTTTCTTATAGAACCCAGGACCACCAGGGATGGAAACATCCACAATGGGCTGGGCCCTCCCCATCAAATCACTAATTAAGAAAATGCTCTACAAGCTTGCCTACAGCCCTATCTTATGGGAGGGATTTTCTCAACTGAGGCTTCCTCTTTGATCACTCTAAGTTGTCAAGTCGAAATAAAGCTAGTCAGCACAGTTCTCATCATCTCCTGGGGGGCGGTGGAGGGAGACGCCATGAGGAGAGAAGTCTAGAGTGGGGATGAGTCACTACACATAATCTGGCTCTTGGCAGTTCTGGCAGCTGGTAAAGTTTCCCTCCACCATTCCAGAATGTTTTCTCTCCTGCTAAAGCTGAGATGTTGATGAAGAAGGGGCAGAGTGGAACTGTGATGCCGAGGAGCATTTCAGGGGTGGAGGTGCTATGGGTCGAATGATGTCACCCAGAAAGATAAAGGGCCAATCCCCAACACTTTAGAATATGACCTTATTAGAGATACAGGCTTGGCGATGCAGCTCATTAAAACAAAGTGGGGTCACCTACCTCGGTGACCGTGTCACAGGGAGGTCATGGCAATGGAGGCAGATGGGTGTTGTAGTTTGAATGTGAAATGTCCCCCGTAGTGGCATGTGTTTAAATACTTGGTCCCCAGCTGGTGGTGCTGTCTTGACAGGTTGTGAAACCTTCGGTAGGTGGAGACTTGCTGGAGGAAGTGAGTCACAGGAGAGAAATGAGTCATTGGGGGTGGTCCTTGAAGTTTTATAAACTGGCTTCACTTCCTATTCAGTCTTTGCTTTCTGATTGAGGAGGCTATTACCACCACGTCTATGAAAGACTGGGGGCTAAAATAAACTCTTTCTTTTAGGGTGTCTCTTGGCAGGTGTTTATTCAGTTATGGCAATGAGAATAGTAGCTAATACAGGAGTGATGGATCTGAGGACGGCTGCCCTTACCAGAAGCCAGGTGGCAGGTGAGGACAGCTGGCCCTACCGGAATCTTAGTGGCAGGACTCCATATGGGATTTTACTGACATCTCGACTTTGGACTTAGCATCCAGAACTATGAAAGAATGAATTCCAGTTGCTTTAAAGCAGCACAGTTTCTGGACTAATCCAGGATGAATGATGCTTGGGACACTGAGACACTAGACTCCCATCCTTGGAGGCTGAGGATTTGGTCACAGGTATGGAGTTAGAGTGCAAGATGACATTTGAGTGCCCGGCCCCAAAGAGGCCCACTAGGCAGACTTGCCGGTCTGTCCTCCTCCATTCTTCAGATCTGTAGCCTGCATAGGTCCCAAGACACATGGCTGATATCTGAGGGTCTTTGTATGTCCAAACTGGAGAATACAGAGTGACTTTCATTAAATTACCTTAAAAAGGTTTTTACTGGAATTTCAAGTCCATTGAGCAGCATAAGGGTCTCTGTATCACTCTCTGTTGTTCCCTGCTTTTCTATCTTTATTCATAAAACAAAATTAATCTGAGAGTTGGTGAATGTGGAAATCCCCAATTCCCATATTCCTTGCTTTCTTCTTCCTTCCTGAAATGAATTTGAAGCCGGGAGCTGTGGGCAAAGGGGGTGGGGTGGGGACAGCCACCGTTATTTGTGACCCTGGGCTGCATCGTGGTGATCCACAGTTGTCACCAGCATAGCTGCATGGCTCCCGCTGGTGTAGGCCAGAGCTGATGGTGATGTGTGCCTGGCCTTGTCCTTCCTCAAGCTACAGTCCAAGTGACCTGCCTAGGAGTCAAAGCTTTTGTCATCCTGTCTTCTCATCTCATCATTCAAACATCCTTCACTCCCCTTCGGAGTCTAGACCTTGGTGTTGACAGCCACGTGTTCACGTGTGTGCGTGCTCAGTAAGTCTTATCCACTTGGAGCCGCAAACTACCGGATGACAGAGGTTCCAGCCCTTCCAGGAAGTTCCCTTGCCCCAGAAATATCTAGGTCAGGATGAGAACTCACAAAATAGTGAGCAAATCAATAAGCCAGAAAAAGATCATTGCTTTGAGGAGGTGCACACTGACTGTATGGAAAGAGGCAGTGAAGGGACAAGCTTTTCTTCCTTGGAAGAAACGAAGAATAATCCAGCCAGACGTGGTAGCACACAGCGCTTGGGAGGGTGTGGGGGGGGGGCTGGGGGAATCATGAGTCTGAGGCTGCGTGAGTGAGCTCTTTTTTGAAAACCCAAAACCATCTGTTTAATTTTTTTTTTTTTTTGCTATCACAGTTATTTATTTGTTTGTGTGTGTGAACATGCCTTCGGGCCACAGCACACACGTGGAGGTCAAGAACAAGAACAACTGCTGAGCCATCTTATCAGTCTCCATTGACTATTTTCTTGTGTCCCTTATTCCCTTTCAGTTTTGGGTCTTCAAAGCTACTCCCTCTCTTTGTCCCTCTGATATGCACCTTCTCATAGTGGATAAGTTGGAGGCTATGATTTCTTCCTTACAACAGGAGCAAGGATGTGGTTGGAAACCAGAGAGTGACAGCCTAGGATCTGGCCCCATCCGTCTGGACCCCTGTACTTGATGGTCTTGGCTTGTTGGGACTGTTGAGCTTCTGTGTCTTAGTCCAGTCAACCTGACTGGATTTTGAATTGCTTTTGGAAGCACCCTTTTGACCAGTTCTCTGGAGTATTTCTAGAAAGGTTTAGATGAAGAGGGAAGGCCCGCCCTGAACGTGAATGTCACTATCGCCAGAGCTTGGGCCCCAATGGTAACCCTTAATACGTTGGTACTGCAGTTCCACTAGGGAGGCAGAGGCAGGCAGGTCTCAGTGAGTTTGAGGCCAGGCTGGTTTGCATAAAGAGTTCCAGGCTAGTCAGGGCTACATAGTGAGAGACCCTGTCACAGCAAACAAATCCACCCACTCACAAAAAAACAGCTGCTTAGGAGACGTGCTGAGGGAGCCTGCTGGGGAAGGAGCTGCCTCCTGCAGCCATCACGGCTCCCCTGGAGCACGGCGGAACAGCAGCAGATCATTAGGTTCTTGGAGTGTTCCCGCCCACAGCTCCCCAGGCCTGACTGCATTACTTTCTCCATCTCACACTGGTTTGATGCTTCTCCAAAGAGCTCCATCTGCTTCCCTCACCATTCCTGACAGGTGGCTAACACAGCTCTCTGAAACGCCCCCAAACACCAGGCGGCATCTTCCACAGAGCTGAGTAGGCTGCTGTGTCTCCCAATCCCTATTTGCTACAACCGCAGACATTTGTAGGGAAACGGAATCTATGTCTGCAGAGGGCTCATCTGCACCAGCTGCTTTGTAAGCGGGCACTGGGGGACAATCTGCCTGGGCCTGGCACCCACTCAGGTGGCTCTGTAGCTCCCCACACACGGCTCCTCCAGCCTCTGGGAAGAGAAGGGCATCTTTCAGATGGGATTTATGGCCCGAGTGGACCTCTTTGGGTAACAGAGCAGCTGTATCAACATGGTACCTCTGTTGCTTTGTCGCCAAAGCATATGTCCAGACCTGGGCTGGCCCTCCCTGGCTTGTGGGCTTGTGTGGTGATATTCTTATGTGCGTGTGTGGAGGGGGGCAGGGAGTTCTTGTAGGCTGGGTGACTGTAGTAGACTAACAGCTGTGGATGAGCCGGGCAAAGGACATTGAGAGAGAGAGAGAGAGCCAAGGGCTGAGTGTAGCACAAATGCAAATGCTCTGTGGGCCATCTCTCCTTTGCATTCAGTGTTTTCAGGGACGGCGCTGCACCCCGAATGCTGTGCACAGTCAGATACTGGGCTCCCACCTCTTTATGTGGTGATAGTGGGAGGTTTAGTATGGATGAGCTCATGGATGGTAAGACCCTCAGGATGGCGTCAGTGCTTGTCCAAGAAGAGAAACCAGAGCTCCTTTTCTCCACTGGGAGAAGAAACAGGATGTGGCTGCCTGCAAGCCCGGAGGAGGTCTCATCAGAGCTCACCTTGTTGGCACTGTGTCCCTGGACCTCCATCTTCACAGGACTGTGAGGAATCACAGCTTTTGTTTAAGCCACTTGGTTGTGGGGTTTTGCTACGACAGCCTGAGCTAACCAAGGCAGTGGGCAACTTTTGCCTGAAAAAAGAGAAGTTTGTTTGCTTCAGGTCACATAGCCCTGATCCTACTTTGCACCAGTGGACAGTGGGCAAGAGAGTCCACAGAAGGCCATTCTGTGGAGGGACACCCCTGAATGGCTTCCAGCCTGAAGATGGGCCCCCTTTCTGCTATGCGGTTCAGAGCAGACCTGCCTTGGGACTCCCTCTCCATACTTACAGTATGTGGGGTTCAGGGGAGCTATACAGCTGCAGGTGTAGATTAGACCCTGGCATGGCTGTGACAACTGGATACCATTGTTTGGTGACTATACTATGACAGCTGCTGTCTATGTGCTGGGAAATAGTGTGACCCATATAGGTCAATTCTCATCCTCAAGGAGTTCTAGTGGAAGAAAAAAAAAAAGACAATGTCTCACCCCCCCCCCCCCCCAAGTAAAACTTACTAGGGTTAGTGAGATGGCTTAGCAAGTAGACGTGCTGGCAGCCAAGCCTATGAATGACCTGAGTTTGACTGGGGAGCCGCATGGTGGAAGGAGAGGACTGAATTCCGAGAATTGCCCTCTGCCCCCACTGAAAAAAGTGATGTCAAAGTTGACAGAAAGCAGTCAAACAAAAGAGAAGGTATATTAGAAAGTTATAACTATGCATTAACTTTTCTCGCTGTTATGACCAAATGCCTGAATCAGGTGGAAGAGTTTGCTTTGGCTCACAGTTCCAGGGGGTGTAGCCCATCAGGAGGGGAAGACACAGGGCAGGAGCCTGACATCACACTGTCGCTACAGTCAGGAAGAAAAGAACAGACATCAAGTGGGGCCTGGCTATCAGATATCAAGGCTCACCCCATTTCAGCCTACTCTCCTGAAAGCGCCTTTCAACAGCAGTAAACTATACCCCATACCTCTCGCCCCATTTTCCACCCCATACATCTGCCTGCTAGGAAAGAAGGCCTGCCAGATACAGGGACTCCAGACAGGTGCTTAGCATAACCGTCATCTGAGAGGCTTCACCAGCAACTGATGGGAACAGATGCAGAGACCCACAGGCAGACATTAGGTGGAGCTTGGGCAATTCCATGGAAGAAGGGAGGGGTGGGGAGGAATGAAGGAGCCAGAGGGGTCAAGGACACTGCAAGAAAATATGCAGAATCAACTAACCTGGGCACATAGGGGCTCACAGACACTGAACCACCGAGCAGAGAGCATACATGGGATGGGCCTGGGCCCTCAGCACATAGGTAATAGTTGTGCGGCTGCTTTGGTTTCTTTGTAAACTCAGTCATGTTATGTAAATATGCTTTTGTTTTAATCCCAAGTGTGGGATGTCTAGTGCGGGTCATGGCTTTTGCCAGCTGGTAACGGCCTTCCTGGTGTGGCACAGAGAGGGGCGTGGTCTCGGGCTCTGAGGATATACATTTGAGAGCCTAGAAAGAGTGGTACAGCATGCAGCGTTGGAGTGTGGCATGTACCAGAGAGACAACAGTGTGGCGGTTTGAGCTTTGGGGTGCAGTGGCTTGAAGGCTACTGGCTGAGTCTGCTGTTGACAGAGATTGGTACAGAGTCCTAAAAGAACCCATTGACCCTAAACAGCTGGGACTCTGTCTCCCCACTAACCTTCTCTCTCCTACATAGGCTTGGGAGGTTGAAAGAGAGATTGAGAGGCCTAAACACCCCAAATAAAGTAGAGTTTTAAAAATGAGTGCTACATGTGGGACTCCTAACAGCAGGGGCAGGGGATGTATCTGGCTCTGTGGCCTGCCTTTGGATCCCTTTGTTTAGCTGGGCTGCCTTGCCTAGCCACAACAGGAAAAGATGCCCCTAGTCCTACAACTTAATATGCCAAGGCAGGTTGATATCTGTGGGAGGCCTCCCTTTTTCTGAGGCTCTTCTGAGGAGAAAGGGAGGACAGGAAGATGGCTGGGAGGTGAAATGAGGCGAGAGAGACTTGGGAGGAGAGGACGGAGAGAAAGTTGTGTTGGGATGTAAAGTGAATTAATTAAAAAAAGTCTACAGCACTTCAAAGTAGCACCACCAGGTGGGTGCCTATGGGCACATTTCACATTCAAACAACAGAATGGTTGGGACAAAAAGCTGAAGGAGATAGAGCTTATGTTGGGCAGTACTGGAAGGTGGAAGCCAGAGCATCAGGAAGGCGGTTGGTTTCTGATTGCCAATTTGACAGTCTTGGATTCCCCCAAAAGGGAAGAGTCTCAGTGGTCGTTGTCTAGATTAGGTTGGCCTGTTAGTAGGTGTGTGGGAAGTTATCTAGATCAGTGTGAAGACATTGTGGGTGGCGCCATTCTCTAGGCAGCACACCCTGCATTGTGTAGAGTGGGTGTCTTAGGGTTACAATTGCTGTGATGAAACATCATGACCAAAGCAACTTGGGGAGGAAAGGGTTTATTTCATCTTAGTTTTCCACATCACAGCTCATCATCAAAGAAGCTCAAGCAGGGCAGAAGCCTGGAAGCAGGAGCTGATCCGGAGGCCATGGAGGGCTTACTGGCTTGTCTTCAATGGCTTGTTTACTCGGCTTTGCTTTCTTACGGAATCCAGGACCGCCAGTGCAGGGATGGCACTACCCACAATGGACTGGGCCCTCCCCCATCAATCAGTGGTACCCTGTCTTCTTCCCCCAACCAGGGTAGCCTGGAACTTGACTGGAGGGAGGGAAGCTTAGCAGGTGAGTGCAAGGCAGGATCTTGGTTTATTGGGGAGGGGGTGGTAAAAGGAGTATTTTTACTCCCTGCGGAAGTGGCAAGGGTCTCTGGGGCAAGGTTTGGTTGTGGACCATTGGCCAGGGCACGGGTGTTGGAAGATGTTTCATCTGCATACTCAGGGGCTGGAGAGAGAGAGAGAGAGAGAGAGAGAGAGAGAGAGAGAGAGAGAGAGAGAGAGAGAGAGAGAGAGACCTTATAAGGCCAAACAAGGAGTGACTCCTAACTGTCAGGGTAATGAATTTTTACTAGGGTTTATAGTTGGGAAGCTGGTTTTTGGTACCAGGTTGGGAGTGGGGAGGTAGCCAGCTCCCGCACCGTCTTCATGTCCTAATGTTTTAGGTATATGGGGTCGAAGCTCCCTCAACCCTTTGTAACCCTCGGCCATTAACAGTCCCACAAATCACTAAGAAAGTGCCTTACAGCTGGATCTTATGGAGCTTCTCAATTGAGGTTCTCTCTTTTCAGATAACTTTAGCTTGACCTGTCCAGCACAGTGCATTCGTTCACTCTTCTCAGCTATTTTTCCTAACATTTACTTATTAACTTCTTATTGATTCCTGTGGATTTCACCCCACACACCCCAATCCCACTCACCTCCACATCTGCCCTCCATCTTTGCAACTTCCCCAATGCACTGAGTCTTGGGAGAGGGGACAGGAGGGCTAGAGAGGTTGGAAAAACAAATACCTGCTCAGGAATAGGCAGGGTGATGGGAGACAGAGAGAGAGAAAGAGATTAGAGGACAACTTTCAGGAGTCTGTTGTCTCCTTTCACCATGTAAGTCCCAGGGATCAAACTCAGGTGATAAGATTTGGTGACAAACATTTGACCTTTGGAGCCATCTCCCTAGCTCATGTCCCCATTCTTGATCTCTTTCTCTGTTTACCTTTTTTTTTGAGACAGGGTCTCATGTATAACAGGTTGACCTCAAACTTACTATATAACCAAAGATAACCTTGAACTAGGAAACCTCCTGCCTCTCCTCTCCAAGTGCTGGGATTACAGGTGTGTGGCACCTTTCCTGACTTACATGTATGCTTTGAGAGGACATTTTTTTTCCCCCTCAGGCTTTGAAAGCACTTAATTCATTAGTTCTTCAGCCCTGTGTCCTGTTTCATCACATTATAATCTCCACAGTTATTAACTTGTATTTCACTTCCCGCAGTGACAGGACCCCCCCTCCCCCCCACACACACAATGAAAAATGTTATTGTGGTAAATACCAATACTAGTCACAAACAGTCACCATGTAGGCCCACTTCTCACAGCAATGGGTTCCTCTATCTGAGGCTGCATAGTTCCTAGAAACTACCAAAAGCTTATCCCGAGGGAAGGAGGACGCAGAACATGCTTGAAGCCCCCAGATGACACTGAAAGAAATTGGGGCAGCAGCACTTGGTGACAGGTGACAACTGGCTTTTGTACCTTATGTTTCTCTTGACACAGACTCCACTGCCTGAGCAGCTTGTCTCAGAGGCTGAGGAAGACAGATGGCCGCTTCTATGCCTGCAGAGGGACAGTGTGGCCAGGAGGCCTGAGCAGTGGACAGGTGTGTATAAGGTCTTCCCTGGGGGACAGCTAGGCGGAAGGTGTGAGATGGCCCTGGAAGAGAGGAACAGATGGGCAGTGTCCAGTCCCAAGCCTCTTGATTGCTCTCACCCTGGCCAGATGGAGCAGGATGTCTCTGAAAGGATTCCATACTGCAGTCGTTTATAAACTGGAGATAGCTGTGTAGATTATGCCTGGCCCCCCAGAGGGGGCTGCTTTTCCATCTAGACCTAGCAAGAGACACCTGTTACTCCTTAGGAAATTTTGAAACAGCGTTAGAGTGAACTATCCATGAAATAGGAGCGACAGAGTCTCCCAAAGGGTGGGGGTGAGGGAGGGGGAGGCTGCCAGGTCCTTGCCTTGTGAGTCTGGGACCCTGCCTGGCCCAGTTTCTGTCCCATTTCCCAGCCCTACCTTCATCCTCTCCACAGGGCCTGGCCTTGTGGGATTCCTGGATCTGCTCCCCCGACCCCCTTTTAGGCACAGCTCACAGATAAATCAGATAGTCTGAGTTTTAGCCTTTTAAAATTACCCTTTTGTGATTCTGAGGGTTGAACCTCCAGCCTCCCGGCTTGCTAGGGAAGTACTCTAGCAAGTACACTACCCCCAAGCTGCAATCCAAAACCCAGTTTTAGGTTTTATTCATAATGTTTTCCCCTGGAGACAGGATTTCTCTGAGTAGCTCTGGCCGTCCTGGAACTGGCTCTGTAGACCGGGCTGGCCTCGAACTCACAAAGATCCGCCTGCCTCTGTCTCCTGAGCGCTGGGATTAAAGGTGTGCACCACTCCACCCAGCTCATTCACATTCATACTGGATCCAGTTCTTTTTCTTCCTCTCCTCTCTTCCCTTCCTCTCTCTCTCTCTTGTCCCCCATTTTTTCTTTTCATTTTTCTTTCCTACTCCCTTTCTTTCTCTTTTCCCCTTTACTTCCTTCTTGATTTTCATTTTTATTATTTTTAAAATTTCACAATAATATATATTGTAGGTTAAGCATACCTCCACTCCTTCCATTCTCCCACCTTCTTCTCTTGCCCCCGTCAGCTTCCCAGGTGTAGCTTTTCCTCTCCTCGCCTTAGCTGGCATTCTCAGGCACAGAAAGGATCGTTCCTTGTCTTCACTCCCCTCTTCTGCCATAGACTTCCTCCTCAGTGTGCTAGAACCTCTATGCTATCATTATCCCTTCTGTTGTCAAATTTGCCCAGGTCTGACCAGCAGCCTCCTGAGGTTGGTCCCTGTGTCTTTTGTGTCCCAGCACAGGACGCGCCAGGTAAAATTGTGCTCTCACTGCTTTGACTCGGCTGCTTTACAGAGAAGCCTCTTGCTGTGCCTCCTCTGTCTCCTAGGCTAAGGCTGCGGAAGACACTCTTCCTTCCCCTCCTTTTCTTGTGTGTATGTGAAGAGATGATGTGGACAGATATTTTTTAGCACCTTATGTATGTGGATGCTTTGCCTGCATGTGCACCACATTTGTGCAGTGCCCACGGAGGATGTTGGATCCTCTGGAACTGGAGTTACAGACGATTGTGAGCTGTAGATTCTGGGAACTAAACCCGAGGCCTCTGGGAGGAAGAACAGTCAGTGCTCTTAACGGTGGAGCCATCTCTCCAGCCCCCTAATTTATGCTCTGGTATGTGCACCTAACAAGTTATTACTCTATGCTGGAAGAGCCTAATGGAATTCTTTGCCCAGAAACTATATGATTGTGCAGAAGGAGAATGAGTTAAAGTGTTTTGCCCATGGGTACTGATTTCTGCCTGCTCATCGAAGGCCCTTTCTCTTAGGGAGACAAGCCCTAGGGAGAAGCTGCCTAAGGAATGTTTGCCACAGTTCCCTGCTCAAAGGTCGTATGGTAGAACCCATTTGTTAAGAAAGAAATGTTCTAATGACTACCTGCAAATGTATGTTCCTGTCAACATGCTTAATTATGGTGGGTGCTTCCTCAGTGATCAGGGGACCCCAAAGACCACTCTCAGATGACCATGCAGACAGGGGACACAGTATTGTTATCCGGCCTGTAAAAGCTGTAAGCACCTGTGGGTCGTCGCCTTCTCAAGGTCTTAGTGTGGGTCCTGCCCACACATAACTAGTTCTCCCTTCTCTCTTAGCATACACACAAAGAGCAGCTTTCTGTCTCTCCCAGCACACGGTAGGTTCTTTGGTGTTGGAATTTCCATACTATGCTCATGTGTGTTCAGGGCAGAGGCCAACCTTGGGCATTTTCTTCTATTGCTTTCTACCTTATCTTCTAAAAATGATTTAAGATATGTGTTTCTGCGTGGTTGTGTGTATGTGAGTGGAGAAGGAGGCCATGAAGAGGGTAGCAGAGCCCCTGGAGCTGGAGCCGCAGGTGGTTGTGAGCTGTCCAGTGTGGGTGCCGGGACTTGAACTCAGGTCTTCTGCGAGAGCAGCAATTGCTCCTAACCCAGAAGCCATCTCTTCAGCCCTCTTCCCTCACTGAGCCCGGAGCTTGCCATGTGATAAAGTTAGTCATGCGTCACCACACCAGCATTTGCATCAGGTCTGGAAATGTGAAGTCAGGTCTCCGAACTTATGCAGCAAGGCTGGTGAGCCATCTCCCCAGCTTCCCTCTGCGTCTCCTTCTGTCTGAGCTAACTTAGCGAAGAGCTTTGCTGTAAGGCCCACACTGAGTGGGAAGGGATGAGAATACAGACTTGAGGCAAAGCCATCCTAGGCAGCTCGGGTCTCATGTAGGAAAAGCTGGCTCCTAGGGGCTCAGGGCTCTGCTTCTCAGGCCCCTAAGAGCTTGTGACTACAGGCTTGGCTGACCGTCGGCCTCTGCCACTGTGTTTTGGAACCTTTGAGAAGGTGAGTCCTCAGATAAACCAGGAGAGGACACAAGCCATCCTGGTGGGAGAAGACGCCAGAGGACAGGTTCCTACAGAAACCTTGCTCTCTTCTGGGTAGAGCCTAACCTACAGCGGAGAGTGGGCAGAGCGTCCGACCTTGGGCCCAGAGAGGAGCCCTCCAGCCCCCAGAACAACCCTCCTTCTCCTCACTCACAGGCCCAACAGAACCATAAATTTCGATTAGGGAAAGACGCTGGTTGGCAATGACATTCCAAAAAGTTTGTGATTAGTGAACTGTGAAAGCTAACATGACATGCTCATAATTGGGATATATTTACTGCGTGAGGAGAGAAAAAACCCGAAAAACAACCCACCGTGTTGTCACTGGGGCAAAGTGACTTTGAGGGAACTTTTTCAAGGGGATGGACGCAACTTCCCTGTTTTGCTTAGCAAACAGCAATATGATCACGTGGTAGCTACAGATGGGGGTAGGGGTGGGGGTGAGGTTGCCACAGCTCCTTCACGGTGTCGTATTTTCTAGGTGGTTAAGAAGCCCTGATCATTTGTGGCATTATCCTGGGTGATTTATGAACCCTCAAAGAGCCTACTCCGTTTCTATGCTTTAGGCACTTTTTTTTTTTTAACAACAAACTTTATTCCAATATGATCAATAGAGGTTTCTCCTCTTGGTCTGGGAGAGGAGTGCCATGTGGGTTTATAGCAAAATCAATATGAGGATAAATGGTCAGCTGAGAGAGTCCCTTGTCAGGGTGGGCAGAGGCCAGTGAAGCCTGGGCCAGGCAGGAGGGGCCTGGCTAGAGGCTGGCTTCATGGATTCTCTCTGAGTCACTGCCTTCCTCAGGAATGTCAGTACAGAGCAGTCACATGGAGGGGAGGAAGCTCAGCTACAGTTATTAAATAAGTGCATTTGTAAGTTATCCCCCCAACAGCTGGATCTGCATTTTCTTCCCCTCTTCTTCCTTCCCCTTCCCCTCCCCTTCCCTCCCTTTCCTCTCTTCCCCTCCCCTCTCCTTCCCTCCTTTCCCCTCTTGCTCTGTAGCACAGGAACTCACCATTAAAACAAAGCCGCCTCAACCTCATGTCAGCATGGGAGGGATGGTAGGCATGAGCTACTGCTCACTGACACTCCTCCCTTGCCACCTTCCTTTTGACCCAGAGTCTAGGTTCTTATGTAGTCAGTGTGATCTCAGGCTCATGATCCTCCTGCCTCAGCTTCCCAAGGAAGTGAACTGCAGATGTGCACCATGGTGCTTGGCTGAATGTGTGTTTTCTATCATCCTCACAAAGGCGCAACCCTGATGTCAAGGGGGATAAGATGTAGTTTATTCTGGGGACAAATATGAATGACCGTGGCCTGGTAAGACAGATTTTGATCACCTCAAATTCCGTGTTTCAGCAATGAATCAGTTTCATGAAGTTTCTATAGTAACAGCATAAGGAGTCTGAACTCAAGATGTTTATTACATTTATTTAGTTATTTATTTGGCTTTTCAAGACAGGGTCTCCTTGTGTAGCCTTGGCTTTCCTGGAACTTGCTCTGTAGACCAAGGCTGGCCTTAAACTCAGAGATACGCCTCTGCCTCCCAAGTTCTGGGATTAAAGGCGAATGCTACCACTGCCCGGCAAATCAAGACATTTTAAAAGGCCCATTGGTAGAAACATTATACGGGCAGGTAACATAGAATAGGGAAATCTCATATGTAGGCCTCAGATGCTATCTGATGACATTCTTAGCTCTCTGGTTCACTGGACACTGGCTCTCTATACATCCTGAAGGACTTATCTAATGGTCACCAAGGTCTTAGTCCAGGTACAGAGAAGGGCAAGAAATGATGGCTAAGAGGGCTAAAGATGGCTTGTAACATGGCAAGCTCTTCAGTCACTGAAGTCCTAATCAGCCAGCCAGCCTCCTGCGAGGCTCAGCGGACGGCACACATTCCTCCTGCGAGGCTCAGCGGACGGCACACATTCTTCTTGGGAAGTGATCCCCAAATTTATCCACATTCACTTCCTGGCAGATGAGAAGGCTGAGCCAGGTGCCCTCTGAAGGACCCCCCCCCTCCCCAGTGGCAGAGGCTCTGGAGGAGGCCTGGGTCTTCTGGGCCGTTTTCCCAAAGCAAGGGCTCTCAAGCACTGAGCCATTCCTCTAGCCCGATTTTTCTCCATTTTTTTGGGGGGGGGGGAGAGGAAAGAGGTTGAGACAGGGTTTCTCTGTGTAGCCCCGGGTGTCCTGGAACTCTGTAGAGCAGGCTGGCCTTGAACTCACAGAGATCCACCTGCCTCTGCTTCCTGAGTGCTGGGACCAAAGGCGTGCACCATTGATCTCCACATACGTGTTGTAGTATACAGCCACCCACCTCCCATGTATACGAGAAAAAAAAAAAACACATTGCGGATACCACACTACTTTCCCCCTATTTCAATATACACCTGTAAAAATAAGGTAATACATATAGTCACAGTTCCATTATTGTACATGACAGTTCCCCAACACTGCCTAATTCCCTGTCAAACACCCCTAAACATGTCCTATAGTCTCTTCGATCCACCTCTGGTCAGGGACCCATTGCTGCCCTCGTCTGTCACCCACAACCTTCCGAGGGGCCCAGTGACCTGGGTCAGTGGCTTCCGCACTCTAGCAGGTGAGAGTGTTTGGCTGCGGGTCTGAGCAGATAATTGGTCATTATGAAGAGGCAGTATAGCGGACAATAACAACACAACCCTCAGGGCTCGTCCCTGGCAATTTACGGGCCCCAGTCACGGGCACTTACATCCCGTGAGTGCTTTCCATGGATAGTTTGATCCAACAGGGTTATCTTCAGCAGAGCATGAGAAGAGGCGCCTCTCAAGGGCACTGGGCTGGGGCAGGCTGAGGGCGTTGCTGGCTCTTGGCAGAAAAAAAAAAAAGGTTCCAGGACTCCTCTTTAAGGGCAGAAGCTCGAGGCCAGATGGAAAAGGGATCCGGATACTGCGTCCAGCATTCCTGCTGAATTCATCCTCCTCTCTCTGTTGGAGGAGCCTGGGAAATATGTAGTTTCTCATGGATGTGAGACCTGAAATGAAGCCAGGTCTGTTTAAACACATTAAAAAGGAGTTTGTGCTCTGGCTGATGAGATAGCTTATCAAGTAATGGCCAATGTCACTAAGCCTGATGACCGGAGTTTGATACCAGGGTCTCCCATGGTGGAAAGGGAGACTGATTCTCAGAAGCTATCCTCTGACTCCCACACTTGCTCACTGGCATGCACACGCATGTGCACACATGCGCAAACACACACAATAGATATAATACATTACTTCTAAAAGTTGTGTTCAATGTCCAATAAATCCCTCCCTAGAGTAGATAATTCTTTGCCTCACGACTCATTTCTCCCTTAGTAGCTGGTATACAACAAGTAATTAATAGATGTCGCCTGGCCATTACTATCATCTATATTATTTATTTTTTGAGATAGGGGTTCATGTGGCCCAGGCTGGCCTGAAGCCATCGCAGGATGACATTAAATTTCTGATCCTCCTCAGTTCTGGGATCACGGGCATGTGCTATCACCCCTGCTCTCTGTGGCGGTGGGATGGGAACCCAGGGGTTTGTGTGTGTTAGGCAAGAACTATCACCCGAGCTACACCTAGCTATTCATTTATTAACCTCACAGAAGAACTCCTACCCAGACTACTAAAGCCTAGAGGAAGACACTGTGCAGTGGCTCACAAGCCTGGGATCCTGGTGGGCGGGGAGGTCAGAACAGAACTGGATTGTGTGGTGCTGGGAAGGGAAGGGGCCTGGGGCTGACCCAGGCCTTATCCAGCCCAAAGGTTCCAAAAGTTCCCAGCTCCTCTTGTCCAAAGTTCGTCCAAGGCTGGAGTGCTTAAGACCAGTTCTGAGCCAAGGCTTGGTAGTGTTGATCTCCATTAGCCTCAGTGTCCTTTTCTGTCAGTTGAGTGTATTAATGCTTGCTCCGGCGTGGTCAGGATGGCAGGGAGGCCAGACTATGGTGCTGGCCTCAGGTTCTCCAGGGCTGAGGTCTCAGCCTCCCCTAAGCAGGGCTGATGAGGTGGTTTAGGGCGTTAAGGAGCTTGTAGCAAGCCCTCTCCCCAAGTGCTCCTGCACATTACATTTTATTTGTGGCTACCATAGGAAAAAGAAAAAAATCTTTATAATATTTTTATTCTCTGAGGATTTCAGATAATGTATTTTCTTTACTCCAACTTGTCCCTTTAACCCAACTTCATGTCCTCTCTTTAAAAAACAAAATTAAAAAAAAATAACCCACAAACTCCAGTTTGTGGTGTCTATATGGTCCTGGGCATGGAGCCATCTACTGAACATGGTCAACCTACCAGGAGCCACACCCTTAAAGAAAAATCATCTCTAATGAGATCTGGTGCCCTCTTCTGGTCTGCAGAAGAACATGCAGGCAGAACACTGTATAAAACAAACAATAGGAAAAACCCAGTCTCCTTCTGCAAGAAGCCATAAACTGTTCATAGCTCTGCAGTTAGGGGTGGGAGCTCATAAGCCACCCCTCCCACGCCCACCCCATCATGCTAGAATACAGACTGGCTTGACCTTGCATAGGTTTTGTGTGGGCAATGACAGGTGCCATGAATTTAATTGTCGGAAGCACATGGCAGCTCTCCTGTACTGTCCAGAAGACACTGTTTCACACTGGTCCTCTCTGACCTCTGCCTCTTAACAATCCTTCTGCCCCTTCTCCTGCAACGGTCCCTGATCCTTAGGTAGGGAATGGGTGAGTACACTGGGAGAATTTAATGGCGGAAGGCATGCTTGGTGGGAGTATTAGTCTATGAAATGACTGTTTGCAAGCACAGATGACTCTGGTGTAGAAGGGAATAAGATGGTGTAGAAGGGAATAAGAAGCTGCTTCTTGGGCTAATGGATGGTCTGTGGTCCTGGCCAGTGAGGAGCCGGAGACCGAGTTACGATGGTGGACCTGGATTTCCATGTTGGATCTGGAGATGGGAGAGGGAAGCATGTGTCATAGGCTGACTGCAGCCACGGGAACTTCATGCTTTGAAATAAGCGGTGAAGGTAGGGTGAGTTCACCTGCTCTCATGAGGTCTTCTGCCCTTAGCACGCCTTTCCTGAGAAGTGTCCCTCTGAGATGCTCAGCTGGCGCTGCCCTGTAATCCCGACTTGAATGCTCTGTCCCCCACGATAAGCTTTCTTAGAGCATAAGACAACGTCACCCCTCTTACGGCTTCCACCCAGCAGCTCACAGTGATGTCTGTTTTGCCATCTTATGGTCCTCAGCCACCTTCGTGATGGACATAGGGGTAGTCCTTGTTCCCACCTGCCTGGAGCATGCGCAGATGTTCTCAAGCACCAGGAGCTTTAAGTCCACCTGGCTGCAGGTGGCTTTGCTGGGGAAGGGGGTCTTCGAGGTACCCTTTCCTGATGCTCTGCAGAGCTGCTCGCAGCTGTCCTGTGTGAAGCCAGGCTGATTGCACCTGCCCAGTGAGACCCAACAGGTACCCAGGCTTACAGGCAAATCTCAAACCCTGTGGATAAGACCTCCAATTTCTCCCAAAGGTTCTATCTTTGGGGCTGTCGAGTCACTGACATGTCTCTGAATATCGAAGCCTGGAGCCTCTGCTGGAGGACTCAGACCAGCACTCTCCCGATCACAAGTGGGAACAGGGAGACCCTTACCATCCTCCTTAGCCTCTGCCTCCATTTGCATAGGCTTTCTGCAGAGTGCTTTATAATCATGTCATTAGTCACTCGTTTGCTTAATTGCATAAGCTTCAACTTGGTTAAGAAAGTCTGATTTTAAATCTCAGTTTCCATGGCCACAGGCTTTAATTCAGAGAACTTTTTTTTTTTTCTTCCTAGAGGTTGGAAAACACCTGGGAGCTTTGGTGGCCTTGTCTTCATCAGCAGGGCCTGGTTCTGGAGTCCAGAGTGAGAAGCAAAATTGAAAGTGGCTACCAAGGGTCCTGAGGATGTCCTCAGTGGTTATATGTTGTATATGTGAGGCCCTGGGTTTGATTTCTCTGTACACACACACACACACACACACACACACACACACACACACACACACACACAGTGGTTGTCATGTGTCCTGATCCAAAAGTCTTATTTAAAGGGGCAGAGAAACTGATTGTGATCCAGAGGCAGGAAGAGGGAGGAGAGCTCACCCACCATGGCTGTTGGAGAGGGCTTGGTGGCCAAATGCGCACAGGGCCCACCGTACGTATACTTACAAATCTATTGATTCGTGTGAGATGGGCCGTGCCACGGGAACGGTCTTCCACAAAGGAACTGTCACTGAAGCATGCTCTGGAAAGACTGCTCTGAACGGACAGGCATCTCCTCTGGGGAAGGCCGGCCACTCACCTGTTCTGTCTCTCCTGGGCCAGTGGTATGTGTGTGGGGTTCTGGGATGGGAGTTCTGACTGGGGAATGTTGGCACGGGCTTCTTAGATTGTGTTGGTGAGAGGTGGGTTCCAACCTGATGTCGCTGCCCTTGGAAGGCCTCTCTGAGGCCACGTGCCAAACATCCAGCTCATTGTTTTCAATCAATGATGCTGCTGAGCTGGGACAAACCAGCCAGAAATGTCTCAGACCTGTGGCTGCAAAGCAATACTGTTTATCAACCAAACTTCCCGCTGTGACTGGGCCCGGCGGTGTGCAGATCCACCTGTTAGACCAACAACATGGCCCAGACCAGTTCCAGGTCATCTGGAACGAGCTTCACAGATCTGATGGAGAATGTGTGAGTCCTGGGGGACTCCTGCAGAGCCACAGCGGTCAGCCAATGGGGCACAGGGCTCCCTACATTCATCACAGCCTTATTCCACAGTAGCCCAGGCTCATTTCCTGTCCATTCTTCCACGGCTTTGCTCAGCTGCAGTCACCCATTCCCCTTCACTGCTTTTTCTTTTCTTTTGAAATATTTCCCTATCATATGTGTCTATGTGTGTATGTGTGTATGTATGTATGTATCTATTTGTGTGTGTATGTATATGTGTCAGAGGACGACTTGCTGAAGTTGGTTTTCACCTTCCGTAATGTGGGACTTGAACTCAGGTCATCAAGGTCGATGGCAAGTATCTCTGACTGCTGAGCCATCTTGCCAGCCCTTTCTTTCCTTTTTATTTCCACACACTCGGTTTTGCTCTCTACTCTTGTTTATTGTTTATCCTGCCAGAGTGTAGGAGCCAAAAGGCAGAGCTAATATATATATATATGTATATGTATATATATATATGATTCATTTATTTATTTATTTATTTATTTATATATATATATATATATATTTATTTATTGAAAGGGTGTCACGAGACCCAAGCTGGCCTTGAATTTGTAATATAGCCAAGGATGACCTTGAGCTGTGGGCTCTCCTCCCTCCTGTTCCCATGTGCTGGGATTACAGGTATGTCCTGGGTCTTTAATGTTGCCATCCCTGCCCGGTTCATACATTCCAAGGCTGTGTTCCTGCCTGAAACTCTCTCATCCCCCTCATTCTCCCTCCTGCTGCCTCCAGCACGGTCACCCTGTCCCTTATTTGGGAGCTACTCTCCATGATGAAATGTCACTTTCTCCTGGATAACCCTCAAACCAAACCCTTTGCCATAGCATCTCACAAATGTCCTAAAATCCAGCTCTGCTCCCACTTTGTCATGTTCCATGATCAGCTGCCTACCGGACTGTGGTACCTTGAAGGAAGGATCATCTCTGTGACGGCTCCACGGCCACCACCATCAGTGCCAGACACTGGGCTATGTCCTCAACATGAACGATCTCATTTGATTTCTCAGCCTCCCCAGGAGGCAGCATCATGGCTGCCTTCATTTTATACAGGGTGACAGGGAGGCTCAAAAAGGTCAGGGAACTGCATGGCATCACAGAGCTGGGAAGGTGAAGCAAGAATCAGGCCGAAGGTCTTGTTCTGAAAGCCGCTGGTCCTGACCACTCCTGTTCGGCCCTTCCTCACTGGCTCAGTTGTGAAGAGATACCATGACCACAGCAACTCTTATAAGGGAAGAGTCTTGTAGGAATTTCAGTGAGGCTGGCCTACAGCTCAGAGGTTTAGTCCATTATCATCATGGCAGGAAGCATGGTGGCATGCAGGCAGACATGGTGTTGGAGAGGTAGCTGAGAGTTCTACATCTAGACCAAAGGCAACAGGAAGAGACAATGAGACACTGATCCCGGCTTGAGCTTCTGAAACCTCAAAGCCCACCCCTAGGGACACACTTCTTCTACTAGGCCACACCTCCTAATAGTGCCAGTCTCTATGAGCCGATGGGGCCATTTTCATTTAGACCATCACACTCCTCTTCCAGCTTGTCTACTTTTTCATATGCTGTCATGTTAGGAGACATGTCACTCCCCATACACCTGGCTTTCTACTGTTCCTAGCTTCCTTGGCTCATCTTTTGCTATTTCTGACTGAGACAAAGTGAACATAGATTTTGATCTTTTTTTTTTTTTTTTCTGTGAGGTAGGGCACCGTATAGCTCAGGCTGGCCTCAGATTTACAAGGTTTACAAGGTGGCTGAGGATGGGCTTGAAGTTCTGGTCACCCTCTCTCTACTTCCCAGTGCTGGGGTTGTAGGTGTGGGCCACCATGTCAGCACCTTCACGCATGCTGGACAAGCACTCCAGCCATTGAGCTGAATCCCCAACACTCCCCTGAGCCCCTCCCATCAGTCTGTAGGTTCTGCCACCATGGACGTAATCAACTACAGCTCGTAGGTTCCTGGGGGAGACTTGTGCCTGTACTGAACTTGTGGCGACTCCTATCTTGTCAGAATTCCCCACGCAGCACGGCGTGAGAGCGCTGTGCACAGCATTTCCATGGTGCTCGGCGTTGTGGGCCATCCAGAGTGATTTCAAGTACCCGGAGGAGGAGCAGAGGGTATATACAGATGCCACACTGTTCCGTACGGGAGACTGGCATCTGAGGAGGTGTCCTGGAGCCCATTTCCAGTGGGCACTGAGGGATGGCTGCACCTCTTGACCCAGGAGTCCATGGGTAGCACATTGTTGTGACTGCTCTCCAGGTCTCCTGAGTGATCTCAGGGCTCACCATGAAGAAGTCAGTGTCCTTGAGATCTATCTATCTATCTATCTATCTATCTATCTATCTATCTATCTATCTATCTATCTATCTATCTATCTATCTATCTATCTATCATGCTGTGTGTGTGTAGGCCAGAGAAAGTCCTCCGCTGTCATTCTCAGGTGTCACCCACCTTGTCAGAGTCACTTCTCGGCCTGGAATGCACCAAGCACGATGTGCTGCTAGCAGGCCTTAGAAATCCAGTGATTCCAAATCCCCAGAGGCAGGATTCTAAGCCTAATTCAACAAAACTGGATTTTTATTAAAACAACAACAACAAAACCCCACAAGAGTTCTAGGGGAATCAAACTCAGATCCCCAGCCTGCAAGGCAAGCATTATTCTGACTGAGTTACCGCCCCAGCTTCCTGTCTTCCTTTGTATGTGTGTATGACATTTATGTGTTCAATAAGTGTGTGCTTGCAGAGGCTAGAAGACAACTTGTAGGAGTTGGTCCTTTCTTTCTTGAATGTGGGTCCCAGAGATTGAACTCAGGTCCTCAGGCTTGTTGACAAGTGCCTTCACCTGCTGAGCCACTTTGCTGGCCCCTTGTCCTCATATTTAAACCATGGTCCCTAATTCAGCTTGTTCAGAATGAAGGGTGACCTCTTACCTCCTGCCTGCCTGCCACAGTGGCCCTGTCAGTTGGGTCAGTGTCAGGTAGAGAAGAAAGCTACTTGCCCTCCGCCTGGGCGAAGGCGCTGGAACTAATTCTGGACTTGAATTTCAGCGGGAGAGGACAGTGAGGGATGGGGGAGGGGAGGGCAGATCAGGCTTGTCGCACAGGGTGGAGCTGTTCTCAGCACACAGCAGAGCCCAGGGGTCTGTGGAGGGGGCTTAGCGGCTGAGTGCTGCTCCAGCAGAGGCGTGGACACTATCTTCTGGCCTCTGAGGACACTGCACGAGCATGTACAGCCACACAGGCGCACATCAGGGCTCAGCTTGCTTTTTGTTCTTCATTTAGCCAGGAACCCCAGCCTATGAGATGCTGCTGTCCACAGAAGAGGGTCTGCCCTCCTCAGCTAACGCTCTCTAGAAACGACTTCAAGTGTGCTTCTTGGGGGATTCTGAACACAGTCAAGTTGACAGTGAGGTGTCACCGTTGATCAGGATTCAGGCTTGTGACCACACCTACCTTCATTGATGGACGCAAATTGAGAAGTGAGGCCTTCCTGGGCCTTTGCATCTTCCTTCACCCTCCTGGTCATGAAGGGCCAATGGATGTGGCTGTTGTCCTGTCCTGTTTTACTCCTATCTTACACAGCGTGATGCCTTCAGGTCTGACTTGGCTGTGAGCAGCCCCAGAATGCCTGTGTGTCACCTACCACTTCTAAGGCTCTCTCATGGGCTAGATGAGCCTCTTTCTGAAGACCCTGGTGTCTTTGTAGAGTCAGGAGCTCTTAGGTAGTGAACCTGAGAGGAGGGATGGGTTCTACCCTACTTGATGCTTCAGGTGCCCTTGGGTGAGACCTCCTGCTTCACAGCCTCTCACATCTCATGAGGCCAGCTTCCTTCTTAGAATCACTGGGGGAGAAGACCAACTTAGCCAGGGAAGACAAGCTGTGGAGGAGAAGGAAGAAGGGAGACAGCCGCAGCAGGATATGCACTCACAAAGGCAGTCCTAGCCTTGAGCATGGCCAGGTACCTACCCTGCAGGCCACCCACCGTGATGCACTGCCTGTTCTTCTAGTGCCACATTCTGAGGCCCAGGGTATCTTTGTGCATCAGAGACATTTGATCCAGCCCTTCTTTCCTTCAGTTTAAAAATAAGGGTCATAAATCGAGGCCACACCCTAGGGGACAGAAATGTTATAAGCTTATCACCTGACAGTGTTCAAATCCAGTTATAAAAATACACAGCTCTTCCCCACTAGGGAGCTGGTGACCTACTTTATGGCTCTCGGACAGACACTGGCTCAGCTAGAGTGAGGTCCAGGCCTTTTTCTGTTTGCCTACTCTTGACCACTGTGGTTCCTGGCTGATTGCTTTTAAAATTGGTAGCCTCAATAGTTTCTTTTATGATCTCAAGCTGCAGCTGGCTCAGCTGCTGGCCTTCACAGCTAGGATCCTTTCACAGCTTCCCCGGGCACCCGAACGGAGACTTCTTGACTTACTTGCCGTCTCCATCATCAGCGTGAAGGTCTCCTGGAGTGGGAACTTTCTAGATATTGGGGTGCTCGGAACTGAGGGCCCAGTGGGTCAGAACCCTCTTGCTCTATTCAGTTCTGAAGCCTCTTCTATATTCACAGCCAAAAGACAGAGCAATATCAATTCAGTTCTCCATCACTCAGTCAAGGAGTGTTTACCAAGCATGCATCATGAGCCGTCTGTGAGACGGCTTGATGCCCCCTGAGCAGACATAAATCCACTGCTGAGAGTGAGACACCCAAACCTGTTGGAAAGCTTCAGTGTGGAGGCCTGGCCCGGTCACTGAACTCAGCCGGAAGGCTACCAGGAGGATGTGATGAGGGAGAGCTGAGAGCTGAGGAAGACGAGGGGTAAGTTTGCAAGGGCTGCTGGGAAATGCTGCCTATCCACAGTTGCAATTAGTTTGGGCCAGAACTTTCAAGAGACCATGTCTCTGACTGTTCCTTTCCCACCACCCCCTCTCTCAGCCTTGGAGCACTGTGGGTGTGCTACAAGCCCTGTCGGGATGAATTCAGGAACAGTTCATTTCCAGTAGGCCTGCTAACCACGCGAGGGTTCTGTCGCTGCTCTGAGCTCAAGCCATCATTCAAAGCCACGTGCCTGGCTGAGGGTGAAAGAGCTGACAGGTGCACATGCTCTGTGTTGTAGTCACTTTGGTGACAAATTCCTTTACTCGCTGCTACTACTTGACACAGATTTCAGACGTGCTCTTGATATTCATTGTGTGTGTGTGTGTGTGAGAGAGAGGTGTTCATGCACGTGTCCGCATTTGTGTAAATATCTTCCTTAATAATTTTCCTCTCCTCTTTTCTTGCTTTCTCTCCCTCCCTCTTTTTATTCCTCTATTATTATTATTATTATTATTATTATTTTATGTGTATGAGTGTTTTGCCTGAGTGTGTAACCTGTGTATACCTAGTGCCTGTGGGGTCAAGAGGAAGGTGTCAAATCCCTGGAGTTATAGACAGTTGTGAGCCACCACATGGGTGCTGGGAACCAAACCCAGGTACCCTAGAAGGACAGCCTGTGCTTTGACCATCACAGACATTCCTCCTGCAATGTCCTTGTCTTTCTGTTTCTTTTTTGAGACAAGGTCTACCCTGGACTTGAAGCTTACTGATTTGGGTAGACTGGCTGACCAGCAAACTTCATCCTTCAGTGTCTGCCTCCCAAGCTCAGGAATTATATATAGATAGATGCACTCTTGTCTGGCTTTTTATGTGGATTCGGGTCCCTATGATTGTGTGACGGCACTTTCCCTGCTGAGCCATCCCCCTGGTTTATACATACATCTACATATATATATACATACATATATATCATACATATATACACATATACATATATACATATATATACATATACACACACACACACACACACACACACACACACATATATATATATATATATATATATATATATATATATATATAAAGACAGAATGAACAAAGATTATTTTTTCAGCTTTGAGAGTGAGGTACCTTCACAGCTAAGCTCCTGAGAAGCAAGCTGAGCTGAGCATGCCTCTCACTCCTTCCTGTCTGAGGCGTCCAGGTGGATGGAGACATCTCACTTATTGGGGTGTGGCCAGATTGTGTGTCCCGTGTTCTCTGAGGCTCAAGGTGGCCAGTGGGCTTATAGCTGGCGATACCTTTGGAAGTGGCCCAGGACAATGACAAGGTGATGTCACTCAAAGCAACATGGGGCACCCCTGTCCCAGGGGACCCTCGGGGAGGAGGCAGCTGTCTGCCCTGAGGGCCCTCCCTGGCATGTAGGTGCCTCTCTTTCCACAGCTTCACCTGCTCTCTTCTTCTGCTCTCTGCTCTGAACCCAGAGGGGCCACAGGAGCTCCAGCTGCACCCGTGAATGCAAATTCTAGCAAATTCTTTGCGTTACAGCCGGCCCCAACACTGGCTAACCATTTGCAGGGCTGGATCCAGTCCTGACTATAGAACCACACAGTCTTCTAAACTGACCTCTGGAGACAAAAGGAAGGATGTTCCTTCTCCTCAACTTCCCCCGTCTATAATGGCTGGAAGACCTAGGACATGAACCATAACTTGGCACTAGAGTCTGTGGCTTAAGAGAGTGTTACTGATATTATAATTGTCTGCTTGCTGTGGGACAATTACAGTATAATTAGGTAAATGAATGAATCGGGCACACTGATTCACCATGGTACATTGGTACTTACTCAAGAGCCTCTCTGGTTGAGCTCTCATTAGTTCTGTCTACAATGGTCTCCTGACATCAATTGTCACTAGCCTCATTGGCCAAATGAGGAAACTGAGGTGAAAAGTCTGTTGGACTGGCTAGGATTATGTCATAGAGTTGCAAAGGGATGTAATATTCGCCCCTCCTGCCAACCCATGCAAATCAAATCTACACAGAAGGGGGAAGTAGGGGTTGGTAATGGTCACCTTGCTTTACTAGGGCCACTTCCAGATTCCTGTGACTTTAGGGTCTTGTGTGGTCTTAGCTAGACAGAAAGTGTGTGTGTGTGTTGCATACACTAGTATTAGCGGGTGCCTGCTCATATGCAGGCATAGGGAAGCCAGAGAAGGACACGGGATATCCTGTACTAACACTCTATGCTTTTTGCCTTGAGACAGGGTCTCTCACTAAACCTAGAGCTAGGCTGGCATCCAGTAAACCCTGGCACGTGGGCGCTTGAGGATTTGAATTCTGGTCCTCATTGGTGTGCTCCTAAATACTGAATCACCTCCCTACCCTCCTAATCCTCCCTGCTCACCTGCACATATTCCAGGACAGGAGAAGACCAAGACAGCAGGGGAGAGAATCTGGGTGCCAACAGACAGCAGGAAACCAGCTCTTCTTGGCTCTTGGGACATCTTAGAGGGCGGAGAGGACACTCTTGACCAGATGAGGAAGGCAAGTCTTGAGGACATGGTTCCAGTGGTGTGAAAGGAGGGAAAAAGATCCCTAAGCAGACCAACCTCAAAGAGAGATCATATTTATGTGCTACCCAGGCTGCAGGCACTCCGTCTGTGATGCCTGTGTGGGAAGGGGTCCTACGGGAGTTAGGCTTTTCCATCAGTGTGCTCCAGGCTGAGTCCTCTGCACCCAGCTGCCCTGCCCAATGCATTATTAATGAGGAGATTTCACTTCTAGTTTTTGGGTAGCTAATTTGTTCCTACAATCATGATTTCAAATATCACATGAATAATTCAGAAAATTATCTTACTGTAGTTAGATAAGGCTGTTAGCTGTCACATATCCAAATAAATTAGCTTCTCCATCCCATGGGGCACAGAGGGAGGCAGCGGCCACACAGCAGGGGCCCAACACAGGCCACTGTTGTACTCAGGTCGTGACTGAAAGGGACCAAGTCTGCCTTGGGGTTGGGGGGGGGATCATGGGTACTGTAATTTGTCATGGAGGAGCTCACTTGCTGCTGAGACAAATGGCAATTGGTTTTCTCCCTCTCAGATCTCAGATGTCTGTGGCTGCTCCTTGGTAAACAGCGGGCAAGGCAGCTCACAGAAGCAGATGAGAGTCCATTTTGCTTGAGAAAGTGTCTTTGAGTGACCTCACTCTACAAACTCTGTTACAGAAGAGAAACTTCCGTCAGGTATTGTAGGTTCAAAGTCAGCTGTGTTAGGTAGCAGGATCTTGTCTCAAAATACAGGAGAGAGCTCAGTCAGTGAAGCACTTGCCATGTAAGCAGGAGGACCTGGGTTCAACCCTTAGAATACCTACAAAAGCTGGGCACAATGACACACGCTTGTTCCTGGGGGTCTGGAGACAAGAGAATTCCCAGGGGTTCCCTGGGCAGCCAGCCTAGATGAACTGGCTGGCATGTTCCAGATCAGAGAGAGACCCTGTGTCAAAAAGCGAGGGCTGCCAAGATTCCTTAGCTTATGAAAGTGTTTGCTGTAGGACAGTGCCGATCTCGGTTTGATCCCTGGAACACAGGTTAAAAGAACACAGGTTAAATTACGGTGCACCTCTGATTCCAGTACTCCTGTGATGAAGAGGGAGGAAGAGACAGGGGAATTGCTTTGTAGCTAGCTAGCAAGCCTCCTTTCCTGGCATATGTATCATGGTAGACACAACAGGAGATGCCTTGCAAAGTGGAAGGAGAGGAGCAATACCAGAATGTTGTCCTGCGACTGTTATAGCCATGCTGTGGCATGTGTGCAACTGATTTCTCTCCCTCCCTCCCTCTTTACTCCTTCTCTTACACACACACACACACACACACTACTGCTAAATAAAGAAATTGAACAACAACAAAAATCGGAAGAAGACCGTTGTCCTGAGATACATCATCTGAAGCTGTTTTCTGTCCTCCACGTACATGTGCTCATACACACACTCTCGTGTGTATAAGCACACATACATATTATCACAACTACCATAAATATCACTCCCCACCACACCAGAACAAGATAGTAAGGCTCAGTTTGTCCAGTTATGAATTGGGTGTGCTATTTTGAGGTCTGCTTTGCCCACTGTGCCCTTGGGAGAAGGAAAGAGATGATGGGTGGCACTCTACAAACCCCAGAGGGCTGTGGAGATGGAAGGGTTCATCTGTGCCTGCCTTTGGCCTCAGCAAACACCCAAGAAAATGCAGCCCCACCCTCAGATCTTGTGCCAGGCAGCGTGCCTGGGGCTCAGCTTCCCCCTCTCCCGACAACGTGGCGTGCTATCCCCAGGAGCGGTTCTAGCTGCTTGTGACAGTAACTTCTGACCCCATATAAAAGTGGCTCTGACATAGACACCTGTCTGGGATGCTCCATTGGTGAGGGTGGAAGAATCAAAGTGCTTATGGGTTTCATCAGAGTGCGGCCCTCGACCTGCAGACCAGAGTTTGAAGGAGGAGGGTCAGTGGCCATGGCAGGGACTCACTCAGGGCCCTTAGGAAGAATGCCTCAGCCCCTCAGCCCTGCTCCGATGAAGGAGGCCCCATCTATATATGGATTCTGACTGGGGCTCAGCTTATGAGTGAAGTGAGCATAGTTGGAAGGGATTCTGGGGTGGCAGGAAGATCAGAATCTGACTGACAGGGGCTGCTGGTGAGAGCATGGGGAGGATAAACCAGCAGCGAGGGTTGCAGGACTAAGCTGAGGTGCCGAGCATCATGGGAGTAGGAGAACTGTTGAGGGCAGCCTGGCTCAAGCCCTCTGCTCGGACCTAGGTTTATTCCTAATGTCAGTTCCTTGGCAGAGGTGTGACCTTCCCAGATTTCTGTTTCCTCAGCTGCGCAGTGGAAAGGAGACACAGTCATGTCTCCTGGAACCATGGGACTGGGAATGCAAGGCCTTTGAGCAGGTAGCATAGGGCCGGGAAGGCCGGGCAAGCTTAGTAAACATTAACCATCATGCCTGGCAGGATCGTTAGCACTGTGCCCACTCGTGTTATCATTATTGATTTCCAGAACCTTCTCAGCTGCCCCTGATGACAGAACTTCCCCCATGAGCCCTGGCCAAATAGGACTAAGATGCAAAGAGAGGATTTTATACACTGCCCATACCTATCAAATTTCCTTCAGAGGCCACTAGGTAAACTTATTGCCCAGGACTCCCATGGCTCCTGTCTGGGAGGCCGGAGCTTCTTCATGGCCTCCCTCCTCTAGGCCCTGACCCACAGGCCCAGCTAACATGTGCCCAGGGATTCAGGGAAGTGGAGGGCTCAGCATCATTAGGATACTTGACTACATTGGCGAGGAGATGTCACATACATACCTAGCACTTGGCTATGCCAAGTGGAGGATGTCTTGGGTAGGTGGGTGAAGAGCAGCATTGCCTCTTTTGGGGGAAGTCCTGTGTAGAATGAGGCCGACAGACCTGCTGAGAGAGAGAGTCAGAGCACTTTCCAAGGCCCCTGTGAAGGAAGGAATCTGTGAGGCATTCAGGATTCAGGGTAGAAGCAGTGCTGCCTGCTGAGCCATTTATCAGGATCTTGGCGACAGGTGTTTAAGAGAAAAAATATTTGTGTGGATGTGTTTTTTCAAAATGATTAATATTCAAATTAATGTTGGGGAGCCAAATAGCTAAAGTGTAACTAGGCAGAAAACTTCTCTGACAGTTTGTAATTTTCAGTCCGTTTTACACCAGCTCCTACCACCTGAGGGCCCAGAATTTTCTTTGGGGTTCTACAGTTTTGTTCTAGAGAGGCAGCAGCTCCTTGGGGGATTCGACTCTTGATTCTTTTTTTGGCGGGGGCACCTGACCCTCCAGGACAAGAGCAATATCTCTGTGACCAGCCAGAGGCCTGAGATGCCTACCCTTTGTTGTGCGTCACTCTCTCACCTGGAGCATCCTGGGATACAGGTTAACCGTAGCAATCCTGCATCTACATACATTGTTGCACTTCCCTGTTTGCAATCACTCTCAAATCCCTTTTCTGAAAATTATCGTAGGGCCTGAACTAGCTGTCCAATCCTACAGCTTCTGCTCTCATCTGCCACAGCTAAATGGAACCTGGGCTCCAAGGCATCCCTCCACTGGGTGCTGTTGTGGTGGCAGCCGTAATGTTCCCTGCCCCCATCACCTGCAGTGGGCAGGTGTTGCAAAGTTCAGTGGGGCCCACTTGTCCTTTAGCAAATACAATCCTACCTTGTAGTTGAGACCAAGCAGGCATGGTGTTTACTTCCGCTTCTCAGGGTTAGAGCAGACAGAAAGAAGCACTCAGCTCAGGGACCGGTCCAGATCCCGTGTCCTGTGGACTAGGAGCTTTCCCTGAGCACGTACCTCTCAACCAGTCTCTGACCAGCTGGTCGCACTGAGCTGTAATATGCTCTGTTCTCTTCCGAGCACTAGGGTCTTATTCTTATGTGTTTCCTCTTCTAGAGTGACTGCATCTATCCGCTCATCCGTTTATCCATCCTTCCTTCCTTCCATCCATCCTCCAATCTGTCCACTCATGTCTCTGTCTGTCCACTCATCGCTCTATCCACTCACCTGTCTATCACCCATCTATTCACTCAGCTATCTATCCATACACCTGTCCACCTACCTACCCACCCATCTTTCTATCAAACCATTTGTTTTCCTGTCAGTCCACTTATTCATCCACTCAGAAGTCTGTCCACCTACCCACCTGTCCATCCACTCATTTACTGACCCATCCCCTTATCATCTACCTATTAGTCCAGCCACAATTTATTGAGCTCATACTAAGTCTTATGTTCCTTACAACCTAAGTGCAAAAATCTCTTGAACTAGTGGCAAAAACAAAGAGTGAACCAGTCTAGTTGGGGAACTATGGCTGGAGAGCCGCATACCCAGGTCGGTTGATAGAGGGTGCAGGGGCAGAGGTGGGCTTCAGGTCAGTAGTATTAAGGTCAAAATCCTCAAAGACTGAGAGGTCAGGTTTTGGAATCAGGTGGTTCTGGATTTAAAACTCTGTTCCCTAGCCTGAGGGACTGAGGACGAGCGGACTTTCTCTAGCGCAGCCTCTGCATCTGTGGAGTGGAAGGGAGAGCCATCTCACAGGTCATTGTGAGGTGCCTGGAGTTGGTGTGTGTGTGCTCACAACCATCCTTGGTTGTCTGGTGGTTATGGATTCCCAGATGTCTGCTGTCGGGATGGCTCATAGGTCTCCACCGCGCACAGGAAGGTTTGACAGGAATGAAAGATGTAATTTTGGGTATCTTTAATTAGAGGGTACTTTTTAAAAAAGTTACCTTAAAAGACTCCAAGAAGAAAATTCAGGACAAAAATCAGAATGATCTAAGAAGACCCTGCCTGTGTCGGGGCAGAGAGCTGCTTCGGAGGTTAGAGCTGTGCTGTGCTTGCAGAGGTCCTGAGTCTAGGTTTCCAGCACCCATATTGGGTGGCTCACAACTGCCTTTAACAGCTTCAGGGGATCCAGCGCTCTCTTCTCGCCTCCCTGGCACCTGCGCTCACTTGCACACAGCCATACATAGGCTCAAAATAGTTCAAAACATAAGTAAGGCTTTACACATCTATGCAATATTAAAATAAATGGATGTCGCCAAAACAATTCATTTAGCAAAATTGTGTTATTCTAAAATCTTATGTCTCTAGGGAGGATCAGAACAGTGAGCAGGGCTGGAGAGACGGCTTGGCGGGTAAAGAGCTTTCGGTGCAATAGTGAGGACCAGAGTTTGGATCCCCCAGTACCTACATGAAAGCAGCCTACCTATAATCCCAGTGCGCCAGAGGCAGTAATGGGATCCCCAGCTCAAGCTGAAGAGGAGTCAAGGGAGACATGTGCTGTCAACCTCTGGCCTCTACATGCGTGTTCATACACATGTGTGCCCACACACGTAAACATGCATGTACACATGCACACTGAACATGCAAACACACACAAATAAACCCAGTGAAAACACACGTGCTCTTAGTAACCCAAGTATTTAAAGAGCTTAGAGATACAAGGAAGAAGCCAGGAATATCAGAAAACTAAAGAATAAAAATCTGATTAAACAAGACAGAAAAAAAATGAGACTTGATGGGCAAAGCTAGTAACTGGGACTCTGTAATCCATTGGCCCAACTGAACAAAGAAAGGATAAACATAAACAACTAAGAACAGAAAACATGAACCACAGTAAATGCTAGAGAGGAGATTTGTCAATATTTGGGTAAGATGTTGATTTCATTTATTTGTGGACGTCATTGCATAGCTGCAGGAAGGCTGAACCACTGCATTTGATGCTACAGCAGGCTTCCAGAAAGCATGCACTGTTTCTTCGTATGCCATGTGTGTTTGCAACGTTTGTATGTGCGTTGTGTGTAAAGGCCAGAGGTCAAGGTTGTGTGTCTTCCTCATTTCTCTCCACCTTATATTCTGAGGCATGGTCTCTCGTTGACCCCGGAACTTACTTCATCAGCTGGGCCAACTGGCCAGCAAGCACCAGGATTCTGTCTGCCTCTGCCTCCCCAGCACTGGGATTACACAAGCATGCCTTGGTGCCTGGTTTTTTCATGAGGGTTCTGGGAATGGAATGTAGATCCTCACACTTGCAAAACAAGTGATTTACCAACGGAATCATCTCCACTACCCTCCTTTTTTATTCCTTAGTAAGAAAACTGCATCTTCTTGCTTTGCCCTTGGGCTCTGTTATGAGTTGAATTGTGTCCTTCCCAAAGATGTGTTAAAGTCTAGGCATCTGTGAATGTCCCCTCATTTGGAAACTAGAGCCTTTGAAAAGTAATCGGGCTCCAGTGAAGTCATGAGAGGTGACCCTAATCTAGTGTGACGAATGTGTGTGAAGAAGGAGAGAAGGCAGCTTCAGACTAAGGAACTGCAAGGGCTGGACAATAGAAGGCAGGGATTCCTCAGGAACAGCTCCTACCTGGGCCCTCAGAGGAAACACGGCTCTGCCAACCTTACCTCCCTGCAGAACTTCTGTTTTAAACCACACCGTCCACTGTTTCATTCCAGCGGCCACAGAAAACGGTTCCCCTCCCTAGGTCAGCTACTGGGTCACATCTATCTCATTGCTTAGGTCTACAATGTCTCCATCACTCCTAGTCAGCTTCTCTGTCACTCAGAAAAACAGAAGGAACCATCAGGAGCATTTCTGTCCATCTTTTTGCTTCTGTTTGTGGCTGTGGTGTTTGAGCTTTGTCATCAAGTATTGTTTCATTTTAAAAAATGATTTACCTTATTTACTTTTGTTTGTTTGGGGTTGGTTTTTGAGACAGGGTTTCTCTGTATATTTTGGCTGTTCTGGAACTTGCTCTGTAGAGCAGGCTGGCCCTGAACTTGGAGATCTGCCTACATCTGCCTCCAGAGTGCTGGGACTAAAGGTGCATACTATACCCAGAGATTTATTTTATTTTTTAATTGTATGTGTGTGCTTGTGCATATGGCAAGCATACATGAGTGCAGTGCCTCTGGAGGCCACAAGAGGGCATCAGGTCCCCTTGCAGTTTGAGTCACAAGAGGTTGTGAGCTGCTTGATGTGAGTGTTGGGAACTGAACTCAAGTCCTCTGCAAGAGCCACATGTGCTCTGAAAAGCTGAGACATCTCTTTAGCTCTACTGCTTCATTTTTGAAAGCTATGTGGTTGTAAATTTGTGACTCTCACAACATTTGTTGCTATTCCATTTATATTTCATTGTAATATAATTCTTGCTAAAGTCTTATGTATAGACAATGAATAGCAGGACAACATTTTTTAAATTTATTTATTTTTTTATCAATCACAGGTTAGGTAATTTGAATCCCAGGCATAGCCCCCTCCCTCATTCCCTCCTACCTTCCCATCCCTCCCTCATCTCCCTTCTCCAAGTCCACCAACAGGGGAGGACCTCCTCCCCTTCCATCCAACCCCAGCTTATCCTGTCTCCTGAGGGCTGGCTGCAATGTCCTCCCCTAGCCAGTCTGTCACTCCCCAGCTTGTATGGGGGAGGGTCAAAGAGTCAGCCATCAAGATCTTGACTGAAACAGTCCCTGTTTCCCTCACTAGGGTCTTCAGTCCGACAACGAGCTATCACGGGCCCCATCTGTGCCGGGGTTCCAGGCCACATCCACACATGGTCCTTGATTGTAGAAAC